>VWZK01015974.1:228472-252030 GCA_013396935.1 Baryphthengus martii
AAAGGCTTTTGTGAGGTGGCCCCAGAAATCTGGGATTTGCCAGTGACACCAAAAGCTATGCTCAATGTGAGTAGACACGTCTGTATGGATAGCTGTTGTGGGGTTTTCAAGTCTTCTGGAAGTGTCTGAAAAGTTGGTATATAACAGTTAATGCTGAAGTAAACATAGAGCCTCCAGGAACCAGTAAGACAGATATTTCCACAAGGAGCATCCTCCCGCCTTTCCCTTCTCCTCTTTTATAGTAGATTTAGTCTCTATCTAGGCCATCTGCTGTCTTCACTGACTGGAGAGCCTGGATACAGGCCTCATTTAGATGGCTGAAACTGAGATGGATTCAATACTAAGTTGTCATCATATAGTGGTCTTACCTCTGTGTTAAAACTCACCACTCTTCAGAGAAACAACACAAGGCCTCCTATTTACCTCTCCAGTCTTACCCACACCTCCTCCTACATATTCTCATCTTGTTTATGTCATTACATGGGATTTAAACAATGTCTCCAAAACCTAATCCACACATGACTGGCACTCAAATGGCCGAAGACCACTGTGCCCTTCTGATGGATATCCCTTTTATCTAGTCAGTTAATGGCAGTGCTTCTCTGACATCTATGATGTTTAAACATTTATTAAGGGATGTGTTTTAACAGGCAGTACAAGCATTTTCTTGGACCCATCCATGCTGCTGTGGTTCCAGGGAAAGAAAATGTACATTTAGTTTAAAACTGAAAGTTTTCACTTGTGAGTGTGTATCTAGAAAATACATGGCAAGGACATGCATGTATGTACATGTACTTCATCATAACCCTACTGCCTGATTTACATTGACACCTGTGAATTTCAGCTCCTAAATGAAAGCTGAAAGTGGCATTTTGGATAAATAACCCATAAATAATAGAGTAGAGTGTGCATGTCAACACCTTTACTAAGGGAATTAAAATGAGTAACAGCTCATCACAACTGAGCTGATTTCAAGAACTGGAAGGCAGGCGATGAATTCTAGCATGCAATGAGGTTATACCAGATAAGAGCATCTTTTGAAATTTTACCAGATAACCCATATCCTGTTTCAGATTTTTATTATGTATTTCAAACAGAGAGGAAATTCTAGGTAATGCAGCTGCCTTGCTGTGTTATGTGACTCTAACCCGCCAGTTGCTGATTTCTGGTGCCAGTAGTGTTGCAGATGCTGGCTCAGAGTATGATAAGCAGCATAGGTCCTGGTTAATGCAGATACTTCCTTTGGTTCTGCAACTGAAGCCAAATCAGATACCGCAAATATCTCAATATCTACCCCTTGATTGCTAAGAAGAAGCTGCCACCACACTATGCAAAAGAAGGTCCTTAAATCTAGGCGGCTAATATTTAGGGAAATTTACATGTTTTGGGGTGAGGAGGAGATTGGTAGGAAATAGTCTGCTTGGGTCTTGGAGTTATTTAGATTTTGGACACAAACCAACAGAAGGAGGCAGGGTCTTCCCAGGAACAGTCACTGGATGAGTGGGGCTAACATCTTCCTAACCACAGGAGACAGAGGGACTCTGGGGGAGAACACATGTTCTTTCTTAGTCATCTAAGCCAGTGTGTGTGCTGCCCTGTCTATGCTGTAAAGAGGGAAAGCTTTGCAGCGCATAGACCAAAACAAAAACCACCCACTTGTCTCATCTACTGACCCACTGGGGCAAGTTACTTCAGCTCCATGTAAAACATAGTTTAGCTTTATTCACAATGGATTTAATCACAAAAGGATTAACCAAGAACCCCACCAGACCAGGGGTGGACAAGGAAGCAGCTTCTGTCCTTAATGCCTGTACCCAAAATGGAGATCGGTGTGGGCAGGCAGGATTTACAGCAGATAAAAAAAAGTGTCACCATGGCAAAGACTGAATCAGTGTCAAACAGGTGTAGGGCTTCTGCAGGGTCAGAAAGGGGTTGCTGAGGAACAGGAGAGCTAAGAAAGAGTGAGAGAGGAACAGGGTATGGGTGATAGGAGGAGGGCCTGAGCTGAGCAGAGGTGAAGCAATGGGGCAGCAAAGATGCCTCAAGGAGTAAAATGTGAGCAAGCAGACTGTGAGCACAGGGAGAGAAAAAGAAGGCAGCAAAAGTCCCTGGCGTGCTTTCTCAGGCCTGCTGGCCACAGGGTTTCCCAGGACCCTGAGTAATGACGTGTGTTACCATACAAGTCAGAGAGGATTTAGAGTCAAGAGGGATCTCCCCCAACAGCCTGGGGCTGGAGGGAAGGTACTATTTGGAGAAAATGTGGCTCTGTTTTATCTCTCTGCAACAGCCATCCCAGCATTGCTCATTCTCCCTTACAGACATTAACCTGGACTCTTCTCTTTCCACACACCAGACAAGAGGATTCAGAGGAGAAACACTTAGTCCTTCTTCACTGGCTCAGTTTCTCTGAGCCAGTGAAGAAGGAATTTCAGTGCTCAGCTCTCAGTAAAATTAGCAGCTAAATCCTTGAGTTCATCTTAAAAAATCTCAGCCAGATTATTCATTGTTGTTGTTATTCTGTGTTCAGATACTTTTGGTCAGGCAAATTCTTTATGATCCTAAACAATGTCTCAGTTATTGTTTGTTATGACACCAAGTTAGGACACAGTGGGAATGTTAATAACCTGCAGATATCCATCTTTTCTTACACAGAAATCAATACTTTCAGGAATCAGCACAGAGATGTCAAATTGTCAGAAGAGTTAGTTTTGGTCAATTGATTCCATGGACGTGGTGGGCATCTGAAGCTGATTTTCCCATTAGTGAGTCTAAAGAACCTATTGAGTGTTCTAGTTCTTGATGTATAATTTCCAAGAGCTACCTACTTTGCATAGTATTGCGCGAGGATTATTAATGTCAAAATGACTTGTTGATGAATTTAGAAAGTGAAGTTTTAATTTTCTTCTCTGATCCCTGCAAACCCAAGTGACATTCAAGCTTGACAGCGCAAAACTCTCCCTTCCTTATGCAGTTTATAGGAATGGACCCAGAAAAATCTATGATGTCAAATGTTCCTGCTCACAAAACTTTAAATGACTCAGTAGCAGCTTAAACCACAGCAGCATCAATGTTTGCACCACCAATTATTTTGAAAGGGAAACACATTTACATTTTCATGAAGCGGAGAAAGATAAAGTGATGTTTTATGAACTTCCTCTTGTGTGTCAAGTTGGTTTGGTTGATTTTTTTGGATAGCACTTAATCATGTTGGGTCTTTTCCAGGAAATGATAATTTACAAGCTTTTGAAACTCATACTCCCTCTCAGCACTAGTCAGAAAGTATGACCTAGTTTAAGCTACAGTTTAAAGATGTGACCTAGTTTTACAGGTAGCCTGCACCCATTGTGCTCAGCTTAGCATTGTAGAATTTGGAAATCTTCTCTTCAGGAAAAGTCAGCTGGACTGTCACTTTGAATCATTGCTCCTTTTTATCTGGTCCCTGTAAAGTTAACAGTATTGCCTAATTTAGAAAGCTCAGGACAAAAATAAATTTAGAGGTGCCTGATCTCCTAGATTCAGGTCCTCAGAAATATTTTACTGCCTAGCCCCAAAGACCAAATAAGGCCTGGGGGCTCTTTTGTAAATCCCTGCAAAGGATAGTCATCTGAGGACCACAGTTTAAGAGTACTTCAGTCCTGAAGACATGGCTGGGTTGCCCTGTGCTTGAGAAGATCACGCACAACGAGTGGCTGTCACTGCTGACAAGGGAATAACTGGGACAAACAGAGAGGAGCATGAGAAGAGCACAGCTGTTGGTATTTAACTGCTCATACAAACAGTGTGCAATTAGAAAGGAAAACGCTTCTTGCTTTTTTGGTCTCCCTAGTTCACATTTGAATGTTTGAGCACCTCTAAGCAACAGGCAAATACACTGTTTTATAAAGAGCCTGGACTTATCCATGGCTTTGGTGTTAGTTTAGTAAAGCAGTGGGGTTATATCCTCTGGGTTAGAGAACATCAGCACATTTTCTCTCTACATCTCTACCTGGATTAGGCAGGAGATGTTCAGATGAGGGCAGTTCTGACCATGTGCAAAATCAGAAAAACCTGCATCCTTAAAAACAAAGAGAGGTGGTGATGGTAGGTACTTCTACACAGAAATGATCTGGTGAGTTTTGTGGAAGCAGTTTTCCTCTTAAGTGCTTTGATTCAAGCAGAGCACATCACACCTCAAGCAAAGACATCAAAACCTTAGCGAGTATGTCCTAACTGCTGACTACCATTGCACAGATGTCTATGTGGTCTCCTACTATTTTTCCAAATTTTGACTGCATTAAATAAGGTTCTGCCTTAAACACTGGAAATAACTAATAGCACTGTTCATTGTCACACCCAAACAGATGAACAAGAGCAGTAATATGAGAGAGAAAAGCTTCTATTGATTAACCAACCAAATGCAGATGTAATAAAAATGGAGGCTTCTCTATGTGGAAAGTTGTACGTGATCACATCCATCACAACAGTGGCCTTGGAGTGATGAGCCACGCATCTGATGAATGGCTCACTTCCATAGCAGAAGGAACACCATAACATGAGGCACTGAAGTTTAGGAGTGATGAAGAACTTGAGCCTTCAGAGGCATATGCTGAGTTAATTTTCCTCTTAACAAAAAATAATTTTCCTACATGATTATGACATGAGTATGGGGGAGTCATGGTTATATGTCATCTCCTTTGCACGTTAATAGGAACAGGCTAAGTGAACATGGTATTGCAAGGGTTATATGCACCATCTAAAACTAGGTCACATCAAGAAATTCAAAGAAACTTCTGAGTTTACCGATACATTTTTAGCAAGTACCACATTTCCGAGTACACAAGAGTTGATAATATGAGAAATACCCATATTTCATTTAGACTGGCCTTTTCTCACTTTAAAATTAGTGCTGTGGTGAACTTTTGGGTAAAGGTTATATGATGTGAAACAAACATGTAGAAAGGGCTTTGGTTTAGCCCAAACTCAGCTCCTGTTTTCATAGTTGAAGCAGCACGATGCTCAGTGTCACCTTCAGTCCGATTTTCCTCTCTGTGAGAAGCCAACTGGTGTGTGCTGGTCTTGATGTTCAACCCAAACTACTGACTCCAAACAAAAGACCACGATGAAAGATAGTTCATCGGTAACCATTGGGCAGCATCAGCTATAATTACTTCTAGAGGAGGAGCTGGTATTAAACCCATGGTACATTCTTGGTGTTGGTCCTTATTTTAGTGGCTCTTATAGTCTGTTATTTTTTCCTCCCTCTAATGGCCAAGAGGGAGAGGAGATCCTGCCCTGGCAGCGGGAACTTGCTCCAGCAGACTCTTTGGTAACAGGCCCGTTCCCATTGTTGATTCAGACTGTCTCGTGTTGGGAACAAACCCACATTCATATACTTTTTTTTTTTTTCTGTAAGAACTTAAATTACTTTTCATTGAATGTGTCTCCAGCCCATAATGGTCATAAAGGCCATCTGTGCTCCCAGGCATTTGGCTTGCAAGTGGAGGACAGCGGATGCTGACTAGAGCCTCCTCTGCTCTTGGCCTTTCGTTTCATGAGTGTCATTGATACCTGGGCAAGACCAACAAAAATAAACCAAAAAAAGCCTCCCTACCACAAAGGCAGAGTTTCTGCTTGGGTCATATTTTATACACATTGCACAAGCACATTTGATAAGGCAATGTGAAAGTCTCTGGCAAGTCAGGTGCATCCTATCTCTTTTTTTCTCACTAGGTTATGTAATCAAGAGTCAGGATAGAGCAACTAAGAGCCTTTCTTCCTGTTCCAGGCCTGTTCCTGGAAGGGATGATGACAAGACATGGGCCATTCTTGACATTTGGTGGGCAAAGACAGCATTTCCATCACCTATTCATCTGCTGTTGATGCTGTCAAAGTCATAGAACCATAAAATATCAGGGGTTGGAAGGGACCTCTAGAGATCATCTAGGCCAACCCTCCTGCCAAAGCAGGATCACCTAGGGCAGGCCACAGAGGAATGCATCCAGGCAGGTTTTGAGTCTCCAGAGAAGTCTCCAGTCATTTGGTATCATGCTTTTAGCACATGCACAGAAATGCCAAAACAAGTTATAATCTTCCCCCATGGCAGATCTCACAAGAGGTACAAAGGAAGGTATGTCATCAGTGACCAAATATTATTCCACAGGCTATATTACTCTCAGTCACATGTAGATTATATATGCTACTTTTGAAATAGATAATGGATCTTACATAGGAGAAGCATCACTTGAATTGTTGCCATGTTTTAAAGCAGTTTATACTGCACAGTGACAAATATCAGCATACACTAAAATAGCTTTCTCCTAAAAAAGGCTTAAAAAGAAACTGTCTCATAGAAAACTATTTATAATACTGATCTTATTGATGTCAGCATGAAAACGTCCACTGATTTCAAAGAGAGAAGCTAAGCCCTTTTTTACCAGTACAGTATTAATGAAGATTAATAAAACTGAATGAATTGTAACAAGCAATTTATGTATTTAGAAGGAATTTTTTCACATTCAGCAAGTCTCACAGCACAGCTGGGCCAATAGAGTTCTCAATTATCTTTTTTTATGTGAGCCGCTTTGTTTCACAATCTCACATATCAGCAAAATTCTGCGAGTGTACAGATGGCATATACCAGAGAACAAGAGCAAACTTGAGAAAATTTGGTTTTATGTTTTCGAATAAATCATGGGAGCATTTCTATCTGGCTTGTCTTCAGAAAAAGAAAAAAAAAAAGTTTTGTAAATGTAATTTTCAGCCAAATTGAAAAAAAAAAAAAGAAAAGTAGCCAGATAATAAAGTGCTACTAACCCACAGAGAGCAGAATGCTGGACTGCAATCCAACACACTTAATACTAACTTTATATTACTGTTTTTTATATTTGTAATAAAGATAATGAGTTTCAAATAAAATTTTCTCATCTTAGTCATAACGGTACAGTAGAACTGTTAGATTTGAGAGAAAAGACAGATTCACATAAGTAGTAATTCAGCTATATATTTACAGGTGACAATAGATGGCAAAATCAACAGCTGCTTTCAGGAAATAGTAAACAAATTAAACAAGTTTTATGCTGCCAGATTATTCTCTAATTTATTATTCTCTACCAACAGTGATAGATCAGAGAAGATAAAGGCAGAAGCTCAGGCCTGGACCTTTCTTGCCCACATGGGTTTATTTTAGCTCTCTTGCTGGCTCTGTTTTGCCCTGCATGAAGGACCGCTCTTTGTCGAGCCCCAGGGCGTGCAGCACATCATACACTCGGTTTCATGTGATAAAATTTGCACAACATAGTGAGTTGCAACTTGGTATTATCTTCTGCTTAAGAGAGAGGCTGACTTAAGCTACAAGGCTGTACACCACTCAGTGCCTCGTAACTCCAGCCCTCTTCCAGTTAGCGGGACAGAAATAACCTAACTATCCATTTCCAAAACGGCAGCTGTTTTTCCAGACCGAAGATCTGGAGCCATGATGACTGATAAAGCATTCAAGCAGATGGACCTTGTTTTGTTTAAGCTGTATTGCTGCATGTGATATTGTACTGCAGAAAAAAATATTTAGTGACAGTAACATAGCAAAATGCTTCAGAGAACCAGGGAGCTGGTCAAACTTCTGCGTGACATAGAAAACACTATATTTGGGAAATATTTATACACGAAAAAAAAGGGGTAGACCAGCTGGAAATGGTTTGCTAACTAAAGCAATGTCATGAGTTGTTAGTTCCCAGAAGGCAAAACTAGTACGTATTGGTGATGCCGTTTGCCATACATCAGTTCCCCGGGATGTCAGCAGGGTGGAGAGCCCACACTGGGGTTAGAACGGGTACACAAACCTGCATCAGGACAGCAATAGCTATGGACTAGCAAAGAAGGTTTACTCCATTCTACACATTCATAGCCAACATCTGTGGTGAACTGATTTTATCTGTGCCCACAGAAAGTTGTGAATCTGGCGGAGTTTTTTTTGTGACATAATAAGGAAAAAGTCATTCCAAGCCTTTCACTCAGTCCAATTACTAGTGAAAAGTGGGCTAAAATCCTTCAAACAGGTGGACAGGAGATAAAAACATTGTGCACAAGAGAGAATCTGAACTTCCCAAACAGTTCTCTTCCATATGGTCATGTTTCAATGCTCCAGAACCCATGATATGCTGGGAAGAAGACAGGGGGAGGTAATCGTGTTTGTGAACCCTCCCCTTAAGGAGTCAAGTCCCTAAAACTGCCTACCAGACAGCCTTACTCACACACCTGGTAGTACAGGCTTAGGGTCTGAGGAATTTGGGACGTACGGGATGAAGCAGCAGCTACACCATGGTTATAAAGACAGGATAATACCTAAAATATGAGCTCAACAGTCAAAGGAGGATTCTGGTGTCTTCTGCTAAAAGAACAAGCAGGGATCTCGTAGGAATTAATCAAGAACCAAAAGGCTGGAAAAATGAATCTATCATTTTGTGACTTGCAGCATGCAAGTTGCTGAAAGCAATTGGAGTTCCTGCTCGTCTTCTGTAAGAGCCAAACATAAATTAATTGCAGTTTTGTGATGTGAGGGCTAGGGGAAAGCAACGTCTCACACAAGAGGGCAGGTGGTAGAAAGCACATGGCTCAAAGGCTGAATGAATGGCAGGAAAATATGCCCTCCCTTAATTTCATAAAACAGATTGTGAACAGATAGCAGTAAATCAAAGATACTCAGCTTCTCACCTCCACCCCAGCACAAATATTCCCATGCAAGCTCAGCTAGAAACCCCAGTGCTTTCAGACATAAGGCTAAAAAAAAAAGTAGAAAAAAAGTTGCCTAGAAATTTGTGAAATCTTATTTAAACAACATTGAGAGCTTTCCCAGCTTTTCATGATTGAGCTTTGCTTTGCTTTATGCGAGTCACAAAGGATAACAACAAGCAAAGGTATGGAATCTACAGGGTCAGACCCCAGGGAGCTAAAAAAACCCAAACCATAAACCAAATAGCAGCAGTTGGCAAAGTCCACAGGTTGTGATCGCAAATACCAACAACCAGGGCATACTGGACAAGACACCAACACAGAGAGGGAGCAAGAACAAGAAATAGCCCGGGTGCATGTGTAAGAATATTTTCTGGTTTAGTGTGAGTTTTCTCAAATCCCTGCAGCAAAATGCTGCATATGGTCACGTTAGCGAAGTTTTGATGGAGTCTGATTTTGTAACAGCAGAAGTACAAGCATGCAATAATTGTTTGGAGCCCTCCAAAGCTGGTACATCAAGCACACGGTCAGTATAGACTGCTCTGTGTCTCCAATCTGCTGGTTCCTTATGCCCCAGTCATTTTCCTTTGTTCCTATCCAGCTCGGCCCTTGTATAAATGCTTCAAAATTCTTTTTGACAAACATTATTCTTCTTGTTTTCCATCCAAACACATGGCAAAACCACCTGAAAGTGGGTCAGATAAGGGGAATTATGCTTCAATCTGCCCTAGGGCTGTTCCTCACACCAGGAAAAAGAGCTGTAAGTCAGCAAGAGTGGAGGGAGCAGGAGACACTGGCAGCTGGAAGGAGCCAGAGAAAAGGAAGTGGGATAGACAGAAAAAGAAACACTCACTGGCTAGAAAGAGCTTGGGAAGGCAGAGGGGGGGAGGAGTACCCAGGTGCCAAAACATGCAATCGTAACTCCATGTATGAAAACTTACTGTTTTAGAACACAGTAAGAATACACAGATGTTTACACACATGCAAATACACTGAATTCCAAAAAAGTTATTTCCAAGTAAGTTTTTTTTTAACTTCAGATTTCAGCAAATTTTCACTTTCTGTCCACAGACCAAAATTACCTTTTTAAGATTATAACACAAGAGCCACATGTACCCTTCTTAGCTGAGAAAGCATTACCTTCTTCTCAAGGTAACTCTCTTCATTAATTGATTAGTCTGCTCTTTTCATTAATTGTGTCCCGATGAAGCAATCAAATAAATGAAGCGGGGAGAAAAGAATGGACGCTTCTGGGGGAAGACTTGGTTTTGGGAAGGTCAGTACTAGAGCAGGTGATTTTACTTTTAACATCTTGGCAGGTGTGCCCAGGCTGCCTCAAAGGACACTGCTGGAGCTCTTCAATCTGTGGCTGCTTTGATATAAAGAGTAAAATCAAACTGTACTAACAGCTGTACGTGGAGCTTCCTCCTTGTTTTTGAACACATGTAAGGGTAAGCAGGGACAAGGGCCAGGGCAAGACAGGCAGAATAGGGCCTTATATTTGCTTTTTATTTATATTTATATATTTATTTATATAATTATAATCCCCAGGGTAGCTTATATGGCTCCATGAGGACTATTTTATCACATCTCTCCCACCTAGTTCATCACATAACAGTACAATTTGCATCCAGAGCACACTGAGGCAAAAAAAAAAAAAAAAAAAGAAAAACAACACACCAAAACCAAACCCAAATCGTTTAGGCCCAAATATCATCACACAAAGGAAATGTAAAGCCCTGTATTATATTGTGAAATTTGGGTGCCTACAGCATTCCTAACAAGCACAGATGAGGAGTGTCTGAAACCCTCAGAAACCCTCTTCCAACCTCTGGTGGCTTAGGATGCTTAGGTAATCAACCAGTGTCTTCACAGGGGCTCTACACCCCCCCCCAAGTGCTGTGACCTTATCGAGCACACACTCATAGCTCACAGCCACTGTCATTCAGATGACATTTGGTGCTGGTGGTTCCCCTCCTTCCTATAACACCACACGTAGGCAGAGCATTTGCTAAGGTCAACTACTAAGCCCTAGGTCTAACAACTTTCAAATCATTCGAAACTCCATCTTTACCTTCCCAGAGGGTGACTTAACCCCCAGAACAGACACATGGAGTGGACATTTTTTCTCCCAGACTGTCATTGGACACCTCTATAGTGGAAAAATATGATTGAATGTGCTGTGTAGCTCTTGAAAACTTCAAAAGTAAAGCCCCAGATTCTTCACTCATTTCTGGCTTTGAAGTGACAACTGTTTGGTGTAAAATATAAACAGGAAGTCTTCTTTTCCAGCTAAAGTTTTTAACCCCTGATGGTGGAACCCTACTTGAAAGTAGTGGATGCATGTTTGAAGCCAAATCACAACTCCATAATATTCATTGTAATTGACTAAAAATAGCCAGATTTGTACCTCTCTTTTCTTGAGTGAGTTATACCCACCCTGCATGGTCTGAAACCTGAACAAAATGATCGAAGCTGCACAAGAATTAGAGACACAGGAAAACAAAGAAATCACAAAGCTGGTTATTTTCTTAGAAATATATTTTGTAAGAAAACAATATTAACATTAAAAAGAAATGTTTATTATACAGTATAAAATAATTGCTTGCATTCAACTCAGTTCCTTATATAAAAAAAAAAAGCCTGAGGATTTGTATGAAGCCTCAATTCCTACAGATTTGAGTCTTTTGCCTTCTGTGATTTTTACTGCATTAGAGAGCAGGAGTTTCCCACATCGTCCTTCAAGCACACAGACAAACGCTCCTAAAACCTCCCTCATCCCTTCCCCAGCAAGTGCTCTAAACATCACCCATAGTACTTGTGGCTCTCTCCGTCTCCCATACCCACCACCCTCCGAATTCAACCACCTGCCTCTTTTGGCCAAGCAACTATAGAAGCGACAACACAGGTTGCAGCCATTGAGGAGTCTCCCCATATTAATTTGTTGGCTAATAAGAACAGTGGCCAGCCACTGACAAATAATGGATAACGGCCGAGTTGTTCTCGGCTGTCTCTTCTCGTAAAACATCTAAGAGTGTCTCTTAAAGGTGCCGTTCATCTGCCAAATCTGGCAGAAGCGGGCAGAGTTTTAAAAGCTAGAAGGGGAGACAAGGACAGGCAATTCAATGACATAAGCTTCACTTTTTTTCAGGAAACTAAGCTAAAAAAGTCATTACTCAACTGCAGAAGTTACAACTTGCAGATTTTGTTGTAAGAAAATATGCCTGTTCAGTAACTATAAATACCCCTAATAAATTTACGTGGTTTATTATGTTTTAGTGAGGGGTTGTATTGATTTAAATTTTATTTGTTTTTTAGGTAATGCCAGCTTTGTAGCATCAATTACCCTCCAGGTTTGAAAGGCACCCAGTGACCAGCATTCTGGTGTAATTGCTCATGACATTGGTGTGATTTCCCCCCCTCCCAATAATACTGACAAGTTTAACAGAAATCTATTAAGTTAAAAAGAACAAAGATATATATTACATTTGCTAATTGCAAACAACCTCTTTTAGCTGCAATTTTTCCCATTGGGATTAAAAAGTGCACCAGTTTAACATGTCTGTACATTAAAAACAGTTTAAAACATTAAATATACAAACAGCAAGAGATTTTAAATATTTTGTATCAAATACTATAGGACAATATAATTTACCTTTTTTCTTTTTTTTTTTTTTTAAAAATTATAGGAAAAAATAATTTTCTTTTTTTTTTTTTTTTTTTTTTTTTTTTTTTTTTTTACACAAAACATTACACCTGAAATATAACTTTAGATATTACAGAATATAAAAATACATACTTTTTGTCTAAAAAACATCTTTGCAGGTTTTGGCACAACGTAATACTTGAAAGGCACACCGTATTTTGGCAATCTATATTTGCAATTAACTGTGCAACAATAATAAAAATGACCTTTAATTAACCTTGTAGAACTGCAAGGCCAGATGATCTCCCTTCTTCCTGGAGTAACCTTTTTAATTAGGTAAAAACTTAACTGTTTAGGTGTTCTGCAACTCATTTCTGCCACTGCCTGAGCTCTTCAACCCTAATCCAGCAAAGTAAAAACAGGCTTAACTACGCATATGAAAAGCCACATCAAATGCAATGGGATTAGTCATACTTTCATAATATTTGCCATCTCAGGGTCAGAACGATCAACCCCAAGTAAAATTGAGCCCTAAAATGCGCTTTGGGAGCCAAGTTCTGCGTTGCCCTATGTTTGTACCAAGACTATTAAGAGTATCTCGGGTTAAAAAAAAGGCAGGATAGAACTTGGAAACAGAAGCTCAATAATATTCATTGCTCTGATTTCAGCTACACCAATGTAAAAGTCATAATGACTACTGAAGCCATGAAGTAAAACTGCTGTTAGACTGAATCAGGAGAACTATGTAATTTTGCCCTTCTATGCATTTCTGGGACTCCTAATGGAGTCAGCACAGGGCAAAAACATGTCTTTAGAGATATATGGCTTATACAGATGCAATTGGGTTGCAAAAAGTTTTCAATTCTGCGTTCAAGTTGTTTCTGGATCGCTAAAAATTCAAACAATTTTCAGCACACTAAAAAAACATTCAGTCTAAATCCCTAACCTTAAAAGCCCCAAAGTAAGTTGCTTCTTGCGATGAATCCAGTAGCAATGGGTTTGATACCTGGATACTTATCATTTCACCAGATTTTAATTTAAAAAACCCTCCTATATTTACAGAATAAAAATGAAATTCTGAATTCCCTGACCAGTATTTGGTGCTTCCTCCCTTCATCAATACATCAGAGCGCCTTATTTTAAGGTTTGTCTTAGTCATATATACCATCAGCTGAAGCCCTCTTTTAGTCAGGTTTCCTGAAGTTTCATGATGTCTAAAACAAATGTTGGCATAAAGGTAGTAAAAACCATCTTGATTAACAATTAATTTTCCATCATTGAACGTCATATTCGATAAGTTTGCCTGGCCTTTGTCATGATGCCAGGACGTCAGGTTCACTTTGCGAGTTCCTGAAGAGAAAAAACACAAACCACCATAAAAATTTATAAACATTCAACAAAGCTCAATATTTAGAAAGCAATCTCCACGTTTTTAGAATCAATAGCAACTACAGTCCTACAGGCTAAAGTGAATATTAGACAATTATGATAAAAATGTATAAGAAATTTCCTTTTTTCATCATATACTGCCATATTTGGCTTGCTATTTATAACCCTCTGCCCTCTCAGCAGAACATTTGCTGGAACATGGTACAAAACACTTGTTTGGGCAATAGTCTGATCACACTAAGCAATCATGCAAGAAGTTCTATATAGAAATTGCATTCCACTTAAAGCTTTTTTTGAGTAACAGTAGAGAGGAGTTTGAAAAGAAAAATTACTGATAAAAAACTCAGCAAATCTTGTTATCAGTCTTTAATCTGTAAGTGCTTGAAAGAAATAACAAAATCTGAAAGCAAGTTAAACTGATAAATCCTCAAAGAGAAAGCTCATGAAACTTTCCCATATTTTATGTTCTTGTGACTATAGCAGTACAAGGATATCATTTGAAAACATCAAAAAACAAAAATGAGGAGAAAAAAATCAGTACAATTGTACATCTTTAGTATGACACAATAAGTTGCCTAAATTTTAGATGGCACTTAAACATTTTTATGCAAGAAAACCAATGTTTAGACAACCCAGTGCTTGCATATACCCCCATAAGGCTCTACACTCTGGTTTAGCCATATCCTAGGTACACAGGTTAGGGGACCATAGCACAGTCCTAATTCCTTGATAACTGTACAAATACTTATATCTGAGCAATTATAGATATTTGGGAGGTAAACTCAGATTCCTTGTCCTATATCTGCCAGAAGGTCTTAGAGAAAGAGCTTTAGAAAGACAGATGTGACTGGATGCATTGATCTCTCTTTTCTTTGCTCATTCTAATTTATTTTATTATTTCTTTTAAATATTTATTTATTTTAAAGTATCACATTTCAAACTAGAAACAATGAGCTCATAATTCCGTGCTTGGAGAAGAAACCTCCTTCAGGTAGTCTTAAGCTGGAGATCTATAAATTAGGAAACAAAAAATAATGATAATAATATCCTGTCTCTCCATAGAAGACCATGTGTGTGAGAATCAAAACATACGTACGAAAGCTACTAGATCTGACTACCAAAAAGTACAAATTAATAGAATTAACATATGTAAATGAGCATCACTGAATCTCTTCTAACAGGTACATACACATAAACTTTTTCAGCTCTGTCCACCTAAGGGTGACCTGGTAAACAGAAAGCTGTCCCTTATCTGTTAAGGTGGCTAAACGTTTTGTGAAGAGAACGAGAAGCAGCTGAGAGACCAGAGATGTTTTGAATAGATCATCAGCTCACCACTGTCACCGAAAGCTAACTTCACATAGAGAAGTAAAAGTGTCCCTCAAGAAGTCTGGTCCAAAAGGAATCTCCTGGATACTATCATCAAATAGCTACACCATGTGATCTCTTAGAGGTTTCAAGCTGGTCAAGTCACATATGTCATTTCATTTAGATCCTACTGTTGAGGCTGTGCTAAGAGATTGCCTTGCAGGTGGTCAGCTAGGCACTGAGAGAGAGTATGTGAGTCTTCATTCCAAACCTGGTCCGTATCTGACACTTTTTTTGATGGCATAGTCTTAAGGAGCAATCTGCAACACCAGCCCAGATAGCACTGCTTCTACAGCACATATATTAGAGGTTTATTGTAGTATTTTCTGTTGAGGAACGTGACCTGCAGCACACATCCCACAGTCCTACCTCCCCAGCTTCACCACCATCCCATCATAGCACTCACCTCACCTCACAGCCTCTGTCTGCAAAAACAGAAGAATAGGCGACAGTGGGAGGAGAAGATGCAAGCAAGGCCCATGGGCACGCCCACACAGAGGACACAGCACTGTCCTGAGAAAGCCACACAGGCCCTGACCCTTCCTGATATGCAGAAGCCATAACACTGCACCATCTATTCAATGCAACACACAGGGCAGAACACAACAGATGAGTTGGCCAACTTGCCCTCCTAACCACTAGACAAGACTAACTCCATTTGCTCCCTCTCACAGCAGTATGGCCACACAGGCACCAGAGGACCTTACGACTTAGGCTCCCGGGGCATGTAAATGCCTGCTTGGAATATTCAGTACCCTATTGTCCCAACATTGAACCAAAACAACCTATTCCCACCAAACTTTCCATGGCATTATGGCAGGGCTCAGTGCCCTCTCCTCCAAATATGTATCAAGGCACGCCCCAGAACCACCAGTGCTCACAAGCATGCTGGAGAAAAGCCCCAGGTATATTTGATTAGTTAAAACGATGTCTCTTGGATTCATTTGTGCAGAAAGAAGCAAAGCGAAGTAGGGACAGGGGAATTTGAGAGCGATGAGTCTCCCCTAACTGCCAGAGGGAAGCAACTTTTGCATGTGAGAGGAATACTTCAATATTAGTCCAGAACAAAAAGCTTCTGGCGCTTTCCCACAAAGACTGAAGCAAAGCACACGCTGTCAAAGGCAGCTCATAAATAGTTGCTCCCCTATGGCTCCAGTGCAGCCAGGTAGAAATTACACAAGACAGATAATAGAGAGAAGCCATCTTTTGTGCAGTGCCTCAAAAAAACACCTCTGAAAACCATAAATTAATCGGAAACGACACTAAGATCTTATGTCTTGTAGCCTGAAATTATTCACTGTCAAGAAAGGCTGAGATAGGGATACCAGAGTACACCTCAGAAGCATTGACGATAGCTGAGGAAGTTGTAGAACTTCTTGTACACAGCATGAAGTCTGAAGTCTGCCAGAAATACTACCCCAAGGAGGTCAGCCTGCCTTCAAGATGAGAAAAATAGGCCAGGCATAACTGCTTGGACTGGAGGAGAGGCACATCACAGAGACGGGACAAGAACGCATGCGCATGTCAGAACAGAAAGGCATGTTGTGACTGACTGGTGGCACACTGGGAAGTTGCTAGGCAGATTTTATTTACCTGGCAAGTAAACTTTTTTAGCTGTCAGTCTTAATCAAGTAGGAATTTTGAAGAAATCCTTCATGGGAATTCATGGTTTTCTGCTGAAGAGGAGGGAAGACAGAAAATAGGTGCCAAAGTTGCTTGTAACTGAGATGCTACGGGAGGCTCTGGGTGACATTTGCTGACACTGTTTTGGTGTTGAAGGGAATACATGTCATTCACCCACGGTCAGGTGAAGGGACAGGCCAACAGATGATGGAATTTGTCCCTATCTTTTTTTAGCAATTAGTCTAGATAACTTCTGGAAGTCCCTTCCAATCTAAATTATAATGCTCTGATTTTATTAATTGAGGCAGACGGGCACTTTGCCAGAGTTCAGGGCTTCTGAAGAGGCACGCCACAGCCAGCAGCACAGCATAAAGATGCAGTGGTAGGAGTTACGCCATGCAACCTTCAATGGAAAAAGCAAACAAGTTCTCAGCACTTCTGCTGGTAATACACCCAGATTTGGAGACACTATAACAATCAGTGTCCTTAAACAAAGGCAGAGGAAAAAAAAATGGAACATGCAAGTGGGAAATCAGTTGTCCATATATCAGAAACTGAAATACAACCCAAACCATGGGACAGTCAGAAATGCTTCAACACAGTATCTTCTGTGATAAAATTTACTATGGGTTCTTGAAAAAAACAGCGCAAGGTAAGTCATGTCGACAGAGAAGGAAAAGGTCAGAGAGATAATGAGCAAGATAACCTTTCAGATATGATAAATAGTATTATAAAAAAAAAGTCTAGATAACACAGTTTTTCTGGTAACTGAAAATAAAAAACAGTCTTGGATATTTGTGAGCATGAACTAAGACTAATACAAAGGAGTGTCAATAAAATTGAGTAGTAAGAAGCAAGATGATGGGAGGGGAACAGAGGAGAAACTAGCCCTGTATTGATAATAAACAGTGACTAATTTCTGCAACAAATTTATAAACCAAAATTTATTGGTTTCATTGAAAACCTAGGTAACATTTATATTGAGCTATGGCAAAAAAAACCCAACAAAAAAATATCTAGCTTTAACCTGAGGCAGCAAACCTAAAAAATGCACACAGCAAGCCAAACCACTAAGGCTTCTGCAGTCAGCTGATGGGTGGGGACACCAAGATCTGGGAAAGGTTATTTTCCCCCTTCTTCAGACTCCCTCCAGCTGCAAAAGTCCATTTGAGGCTTGGTATTATTGTGAACTAGGTAAAAGGAAAATGTTCCCTTGCAGACACTGCTCAGTGCCCCTCCATAAAGGAGGGTTCAGTTACAAACTACTGAAAATAAAATCCCATTCCACAGTGATGAAAACTGATTATTTTTTTCCCTGACATTGTTTATTCTGGGTCAGAGTGATGACAGTAGACAACCTTAAAATACTAAGAACAGATCTGTCCAGAGTCACGGATGACAAAAAAACAATTTAGAAGGATTTCAGACACGTAAGGTCTGAAATTTCAGACACGTAGGGTCTGAAACTAGGGGAAGAAAATAGAATTTGCATTTGCAGTCAGAGGAAATAGGACAGGAGAGAAAAATTCCTGGTGAACTTCAGGAAATTTCTTCATCTTTTATGCCATCTTTAACCTTTATGCCACACAGTAAAGTGGGTACTGCCTCATACCAGTGATTACGAGACTATTGTACTTTTCACTGGCACTGTATTTTTGAGAGTTCCTGCAACCTGTGCTATTGAAAATAAAAAAAAAAAAAGTGAAAAAAAGCAAACAAGAGCAATGATGTTGCCATTACCCACAGATGATGTTGTCATTACATCACTCCCTGGAAGCAGTGATGCACAACAGTAAAAACTATTAGCTGCTAGCCCTGTTAAAAATACAGTTTACAACAACACCCAGGTAGACAGTAAATAAACCCCTCACAGGAAAAGGTGGATTTCACAAACTATGCCACTGACACACTCCACTTCCCTAGATATATGTGACCTGTCGCTAGGATTAGCCAATTAATTTAATCCTTTCAGAGACAAAATGCTAAGGCAAGCTGGCCTTGCAGAAGATCGTATCTCCTACTATTGACCTATGTCAAAAGCCAGAATCTGACTGAAATAGAAGCTTCTCAGGAGGCATTTGAGCTAATAAGAAAGCTCGTAGAAGTTCTGACTGGCATCTGACAACCTGCTTATAAAGTCCTGGATTTTGGCAATGGCAATGCACTCGAAGGGAGAAAGAATTGTATCCCTCCAGGCAAGAAGCTACTCCCTCGTGTAACGAAGTGCTTTGTCTTTAAATAGAGCAATAGCAAGGTAGTACTATGTAGGCTACTGAAACCTCAGCTCTCAAGCCTCAACACAGCATTTTCCTTTGGTTTGGTTATATAAAACAGAAAAGCAATGCACATAGCTTAACTAAGAAGGCGTTCAGCACTGCAGAACAAATATCTTCAGAGGAAGACAACAGTGCTGATCAATGCTGCCTCCTGTCCTGAGATCCTCTAATAGTCTCAGAATAAACTCTGGTTTACTTCTACCACATCACCAAATACAGAGAGAAAAATTTCAACTGACAGTGCCCCAGGGCAAAAAAAGGAAACAGTGCTAAGGTATCTTAAAATTGCAGAAATGAATCTTTTCCTCTGGAGACTGTTCCGAGGCAAACTTATGCCTTGTTCCCTCATACTGTACTAGTGAGGATATTCCCAAAGCCATCCAAAGATACCTATGGGTAAAGAATAAGAACTCTGACAAGAAAAAAAGAATGCCATCTTCTTACCATAGGGGCAGATAAAAGCCACAGGAACATTTTTCCCCCCTCTCAATAGCTCAGAAACATACTGCATCCAAGTCAACACGCTGTCCAGAAACCCTGTTACTCAGAGTACAACACTATGATCTTTGATCTCCTTGCTACTGGAAGATCCTAGATGGATGCAAACAGATCCTTGTGAAGTTCTAGCATTTCTGAACCTCAGAAGGCCCTGGGAGTCTTGATGTGAAGAAGTCTGTACCAGCCCTGCAACATCATAATGAATGAAATACGAGAAAATTTTTTCAACATGCCATTAAGAGAAGGAAACACTTGCTCTAAATTCAGTCCCATGGTATGAGAGTCCAATGTACCCACAGCGGGCAGGGAACCAGCAGGAAAGTTATAATAATGACAACGGGACTGCAGTTCTAGGTTTTCTATGCCTCAAAATGAAAGATGTGCTTCCTTTAGGGCAAGGTTTTCCATTGATGGGCACCTGACATTGTGTATTCATATAAGAACCTGAGCTTCCAGATCCACCCTGAAGATACATGCTGTGTTGCCCAGTATAGACAAAATTACACTTCAGCACACAAAGGGAGTGTTGCCGTCAAGGGTTGAATAGGTGGACATAAGACATTCTTGAATTTTTCAATAGAAAACAACACATCTCTTCATCTGACAACAGGACAAAAAAAATCTCACCTTAGACTTAATGGAAGGGAAACACCTTCCAACCTGAAAGAGCTGGATTCTGGTCAATCTTTGTGCTGGTATATCCTTGTACGCATGCGTGCGTGTAGGCATACATCTGTGTGTATGTACACCTACAACTGATGTCCAGCATGAGTGAAGGGTCCTTCTAGCCAGAGAAAGTCAGAAACTTCAGAGGAGAGCATTCAATGTGTGTCTTCATCCTTCACTGGCAGACATCACAAAGAGGGAGGCCAAGCCCTCAGAGCTTGATCATCAAAACCGGTGTCTTAAAATGGAGGCCATTCGCCACGTAAGACTGACGTAAGATGCCAGAGGCAAAGGGGAGCTATCCTGCTAATGCTACTCCTGCTGCCTCTGAAATCCTTTAACGCATCCAATTTATTCTCATTAGCAAAAGCCATTCCTGAAATCCCATTCTGATAGTGCTGAACTGTTTTCTTACACTTCACTGTTTAATACATTTGCAGTAGCACTGGAAGTATTCACTTAAAACTGAACTCTTACCAGATGGAATATTCTTATCATCAATAATGAGATGGGCAAACGGCTGCTTCTCAGGTTTGTTTCTCTTGTAGAGATCCATTCCCAAAGCTTCCATGGCAGCTAGAGATAAAAGAATTGCATTACCTCAGAAAGACAAGTTTAGTAGAGCTAAAATATTTCTTATTCATAAACCAGCACCTACCTTTTTCTGGTCTTGGTGGTGCTCTTCCCATGACACGCTGGACTTCCTAAAATGAGAAAGAGCCATTGCTTTGAGGTTGTCTTGGTTTTGTAATACTGTATATTGCATGTAATTTGCACAACTACAACAGTCTGCACGTGTATATATATGTGGGGAGTGTTCTACCTACAGTATATTCAGATGCCTGGGATACATATTTTCATATTTATCTGATGTATAATATGAACACAGAGTTTAGCTACCACAATCAAATTATGTCCTCTGTCCAATACCTCCGGATATAGGTGGATAGAAACGACAGTGTGTATGATCACTGTACTATTGATTGCAGTAGCAGTGATAGCGCATTTACAACCTTCCCTACTTATTGCACTTGGAATATTTCTCCGAGTGTAATGGAACAACAACTGCTGAGAATGCATCACAAAACAATGGTCTTTATGAACTGATTTAAACACGTGGAGTCAAAAGGTAACAAAGAAGTAGCTCTACAAAGGAACTAGTGTGTAATCACACTAACAACTAAGGAAAACTAAGCTCTGAGTTTCATTTGTGATAGGGTAAACGATGAGGTAAGTGAAAACCTCTACCCCTCACACTTAACCACTAATAGGGAAGGTTGCAAGACTATAAGGCTATAAGATCAAGGCTCACTTCTAACAAGGTATAGAAGAACTGAAGTATCAAGCATCTTCCACATCTGTACTGGATGAAATGAACTAGATTCCAAAGTCTGCCAAGTGTGCATTCTTCAAAACTGCAGATGAATGTTAACATCAATGAAACCTGTGTTATCCAAAGCCAAGAACAGCACAAGTAGTAGACATCAAGCACTACAAAAAGCCTTACTTTTAATAGTTCATACCTATTTTCCTCTTGAGAAAGCACACAAACAACAGTTTTCAAAAATCTGAGTGGCCTGTTCTTGTTACAAGCCTGGACTGAGCCTTGGTACTATTAAGTTCAATCCTCAGCTGTCCCCATTCCCCCATGACTCTCTTCATCCCTGTTTTCTAAATAACAAGGGTAATATCTTACTGACTATTCAGTACACCCCATACCAAAGGGCCATCAAGATGATGTTTGGTAAAAGGAAACATCTTTCTGAAGATAGTAAATCACATCTCATCTTTGAAATCTAAGCGTGGTCCTTTGTTTTGTCTATGTCACGCATACTGCCTGCTGTTCATCTGATTCCATACCATGTGTATGCAATGCACCTCAGATTTGACCAGATCAGCAATGTTCCACCGTGCTCTCAACCACCGCAGTGTTTTAGAATTTGAAATCTTGCTTTGGAAACACCTGAAGTCCTATTTTTAAGTAATTTTGCAGCCACAGTGAAATCTGTAACGCCTTAGCTGGTGCATTTATTACTCTCACTTTCCCCTTTCAGTAGGTATTTAAATGTTAAACCAAAATGAAAAGCCACAGCACTATAGAAGTTGTAGTATGACTATCAAAGCATAATACTTCAGCAGACTTATGCTAACTTTGTAGATAAGAATCATTAAGACGCTTTCTGCAGTAGAGATGAGAAGAAAAGCAGAAGAATCACAACTTCAAAAGAAGTAAAACTCATGTCCACCTCCCCCATGTACATTCACTTCCCCTCTCTGATCTTCCTATTTCAATGTCAGTTCTAGGAGCACGAAGATGTAGCTTAATTCTAGGAGGTGCACATCAGCATCAACCTCTAGCCTCACTTGGGCTCTTTGATTTCATCAAAAGTAGGAAGATGACAAAAAACTGCCAGTACTAAATACTGCGAAAAGTGGCAAAAGCCTCTGAAGAGAACAGGACACAAGGTAAGAGAGACTGGGAGATGGACCACGCTCTCAGAGATTACTGTACCACACCTGCTACGAACTCTTTCTCTACAAAGGAGAAGCTCCTTTGTTTTCTTGTTTTCTTAATGGAAACTTCTCAGATGTGGAGTCTGGTTTTGTATCCTTTCCTTCGTAGGTATGTGATAATGTCCTTTCTTGGGAAGTCTACTGGGCAGATCCAAAATCAGCTATGTATGCTTTAATCTCTTGTTATCTAAACTGGTACTTAAAAAATAACCCAAACAACCCATGGTTGGTAACTGCACAGCCATTGAAGTCTCTGAACTGGCCAGCTGCTGTCCTCTTAACCTACTTTTTTTTTTAGGAGTATAGAGTTCTGCTTCTGCACACTTCCAAAGATGCTCTAGCTTGAGCAGCTGGATACCTCACCTTCTGAGATCTAACAGCCTGACTCAGCTCATCTTCCATGCAGAAAGGCTGTGGTCTCCACGAAGTGTAGTCTGAGCTGCTTTCTTCCTGTTGGTGGTGCTGTTCATCTGCAGCACCACTTGGTGAGCAGAACAGCTACCTAGGAAGACTTGGGTCCACAAATCTCCTGATCTTGATGGTCTTGAGCCTACTTTCCTGTTTCCTAGGAGCATCTCTCTCTGACAGGAACACTCTCCTGTACTCCTCTTGCAGCTATGGTACTACACAATTAGGAATGCAAATGTCATTACAACAAAAGGGAGATTATGTGCCCTACCAAACCGGTGAGTTATTTTCAGAAAAACTGTGCACAAATCACACCACTCTGTTAGTCTTAAAGTAAGCTGCACTTGTACACCTTTGCATCATTTGCTCACTGCCCACCAAGTCAACTCTGCTGGCCTGCTTCCCACACTCCTACCTCCTTCATAGAGTCACTGCTTAAACAACAGACAAACAGACAGTCACAAAAA
>VWZK01015974.1:252054-262979 GCA_013396935.1 Baryphthengus martii
AAAAAAAAAAAAAAAAGAAAAATGTGTCTTCCTTCATCCAAAAAAATTTGAGAGACCATTGAGAAGCTGCAAAACTTTCACATTTTTAAAGCTAAAATCATGCTTTAAGTGCTTGGAAAGTTGGGAACTGCTCTTTACTCATCCAAAGCAGGTTGCAGGTTTTAACTTTTAGCATTTCAGCATCTTCAAAACAAAAGCAACTCTTGCTCTTCGGGTTATGTCCAATGTTGAGGATGCAGAGACAAGGCTACATTTGCACACATGACATCTGAGAATGGTTTTCCCTCTCCTTTGCCTTTTACAATATCTCAGTATCTACTCTGATCAGCTACAAGTAGCCTTTTGAGACCAATCAGAAGAGAAATCCTCCAGATATTTGTATTGCTTCAGCTGTGATCCTAAAGCCCCTTTACACAGTTGTTTCTTCTACTACCTGAGTGCTTTAACAGGAAGAAGTATCTGATTATCTTGCCGGAAATTCAGTCATTTGAAGAATGCGAATCAGGAAGGAAGTGAAATAGAAAGTGTATTCATCAGAAGATAGTTAGAGATCAGCACTATAACTCCTATCCAAATGAGTAGTCTATTGCCTGCAGTAGAAAAAGGCCTGTAAGTTTGTTGGATGGAAACCGTGAAATTTTAATAACTTGCAGCAATCACTTGTGAAACCTTGGCTTTTTCCATAACTATGTGCTCTTTAAATGTCTGCTAAATATAGAGGTATCTCCAAGTCCTGCCCTGGAGGTCTAGCAAAGTACTTTGCTGCCACGTGGGAGACTAGTTTGCCCCTGAACTGCCCAAGCTGCTAGAAGCTGGGAGTATTGCCAAGAATTACTTATGAATTGACCAAAGATATGTTTGTAGTTCTTTCTACTTCAGGCTCATAACAGACTTCATAAGAACTGCGGTTAGCTTATCCGGACTGCCAAAAGGGTTTTAGGGTTACATGCAAAAATAAAAAAGTTAAGCAAACAGGCTAGGAAAGGATATTATTTGTCTGCTTTAAAGTTTATATGCAATATTGAGAATGCGCTTTCTACTGAGTACGCTGCTCCCTAAACAGTACTTTTATCCTGGAATATGTTAAGGAATTCACCATTTGATTTTGGTTAAAAGAAAATCTTTAATTATTGTTTTATCAGGAGACAAATGTTTCTATACCCAATCTTGCAGCCTTACTACTCTGGTTTTCATAAGAGCACTTTCATTTTCAGCATCAATCCCTGCTTTAGATTTAAGCACTAGGTCTACAGGTGTTCAAAGAAAACAGATGAGAACCAGTGCAGTAAGCTAAAAGCTGTAACCAGACCACAAACCTGAGCAAAAGCAAGTTGTCTGTTTTCATTTCCTGAACAGCTTGAATTGCAAAAGATAAAATATTGAAAAATCACAAAACATAAACGGTACTTTAAAAGCTTTCCATTTCAGTCACTTAGCATACTGCCAATTCAAATAAGGATACTGGTTCTTAAAACACACACAGGTTAGATTCTCCTTCGGGAAAGTGATAGGAAACAGATGATAGGAAACCTCCTTCAAGTCACACTAGTTGCATTCCTACACATGAAGGACTAGCACAACTGGAAGGGAGGTTCAGCTGCATCTCTGCCTTTCGCTGTAGCAGAGACTGAAAGGCAGACCTTACAGAACATGATAAAGTGTAATTCTGCCTTAACACTCCAGTATATCAGAGAAGTGAAAGAAAGATGCAAATATAGCCACAGGCAAGCATTTTCCTATCTTTATTTTTCTTTCTGTCATCAATATGTGATGACAAAGCATGCACAACACTGATGCAACTGCTTAATACATTCAATTTAAAGAAAATTCAGGCTCTGATTACTTTGGCAAGGGAAATTTTATTGTTCTCAAGCTAACAGTCATCAGCCAAAAAAGTTATCCCTACTCACTACTTATCTTGGCCACGAACATTGCAGCATTTAACCTCCATCCAGAGTGGCAGGATACGCAGCCTAAACTAAAGCCAATGACCTTGTTGAGAAACCAGCAGCGAATGACCAGAATATAGGGCTTCCCATTCACTTACTGTAACAAGCTCCTTACTCTGTCATGACAGCTGCAAGAACAAGCAGTCTATTACCAGCACACAAAGCAGAAGTAGGTGTAGTGTGTCTCTATACAGTGCTGGAGGAAAGAACTAATGTTACAGAGATAATCCCTTTTTTTTTCCCACCTTCAATTTTTAAAGGGAAAAGACCAACTCCTATATTTCTTTAAGTTTTGTTCACAAAAAGATCTGTCACTCAGAGTACTCTGTTAAAAGAAAACATCACATTAGCACAATTGAAGTACTACATAATTAACTCAAGTGCAATTCACTCTGTAAAGTGCATATGAGTTGCTCAAATCTAACAGAGTATCCTTTATGAAAGTCCTATGTATAAGTGAAGAAGTAAAGTTGTAATGGATCTGGTAAGCCGGAAAAAAAAACAAAAAACAAAAAACATAGTAGACTTTCAGTTGTTAAATAACCCCTAATTAGCACAAAACACCATCACCAACACACAAAGAGATCAAAGGCAGAAACTGCGGTAAGAGGTGATTGACACATCCAGCTTGCCTTGGCTTATTCATTAGGGCTGACTTCTCCAGGTGACTACCTGTGTTAGTTGTCTTTGGGAACTAGCTGTCATTCTCAACTGCTGGGCAAAGACTCTCTGGTTACTGTGCTATGGCGAAGTAGCTCTTCTGCCAGCGTGGGAATGGTGTGCACAGACCAGAGAAATGGCAAAGCGAGCAAAAAAGGAGATACTGTCCCTCATTTGAGAGATATGTTGTCTTCTCTGTCTTTTAGGCACTATTTTGTTTGTTGACGATCTTGACTTGAGAGGATCTTGTCAGAAACACAGTCAGAAAAACCGCTTTGAAAAAATTGTGGAATTGTCCTTTTTTATGAACATCCAATGTGTTGGCAAACCTATACAAATATTAGGATAAATGACCACCACTCAGGCCTATCCAAATGTCAGAATGGCCAATCAACCAACCACTATCACAGTTTTGTTAGTGCAACTTCAAGCATTCCTTTCTTAAAACCGAGAAATTTTTTACAAGTAGTTTAATACAGAATTGTTTAACTACTACCTGATTCACGAGCAGACACAATAAGATCTTGGATGCAACTTTAGGTATCATTTGAACATCCAAAAATACTTTATAGAACTTACCTCTGGATACAAATGTTTGGAAAAATTCTAAGTTCAACAGTAGCATGCAATAAAAGAACACACAGTGTATCTGCCACATACCTTCTGCACAGCTCTTTGGAGAGCCTGCTTCATGCTTCTACATGATTCTGGCATTAACTTTGCTTCTTGACTTTCAAAGGATGTATCATGAAAATCTGTATTTTCTTGATGTCCAAAAAGTGTTCTGACACAGTGTGCGTGTTCTTTTGAAATTCTAGTAGGGTCCATCTGAAAGAAAAATATAAGCACAACCATAGTTTTAAGTGTCAGTCCAAGAGACTCTAAGAGCATTTAAGTCAGGAAGAATTTTCAATCATCTAAAAATTTGGTACCTAAGTTTATTATCTAAATTTTCACTCTAAACAAAGAAGAGAGGAAAGCCCCCCATGTGGAGGTTTATTTCATCCAATAGGTGTGTGAGATAGGAAAATTAATTATCTGCTGGAGCTGTCTAGTTTGTTAGCTTAGGCTAGATATGTGACTTTCAAAATTTAAAGATAAATCCCACTCTTACAGGAAAAAATCAATAATCTTTAATGACATTTTTTGACCACTGAGTGCAATATCACAATTATTTTAGCAGGCAACATACATAGCCATCCTATCCATTAAAACTATAGGTTGCAAGATGACACAAAAATGCCGAGTAGAAGAACTTAAGAACTTGGGAAAACGGTGTACATTAAATACTACAGCATTTTCAAGAGGAGAAACAGAAGAGAAGTCATTGAAACTACTTTGTGGGCAAGAGATACTGCGAAACAGTAGCTAAGTAAGGCAACACAAATTCAGAAAGACCAAAAGATGATAAAACTGCACCACAAAACACCTCTGCTTCATGGGACGAGGACTGGTACATTTAGAATATCTGCAAGATATTTTTAGCAATCGGTCTTTGTGAATAAATTCAGTATATTTTTTAACTAAGTTTAGAATACTGAATTCTATCAATTAGATAAATTGAAAGGATATTCCAAGGATTAGGATTGTGCCTTGGCAGAGTTTAATTGCATAAATATTATTAAAACTATTTCACCCTCTCTTCCCACACGCCGCATACTTTACACTCAAGAGTTATTAACCACTTCTTTCAGAAACAACTTAAGACTTTCAGCAATTGTTCTAAACTTGTATTTATTCCAAAGAACATTTACTCCTGTCTTCCTGCATAAAGTGGGATGAACAATTTTATCTGAGAATTACAAAAGGTAATACCTTATGTGTAACAATGATGAGAAAATATCAAGACATTATGGATAGTGCCTGATCGGTGTTCAGTTTCCTTTAACATAGCACTGAACAAAACAGAACATCAAAAGGATGTTTTGTAGAATACATGTTCTATCGTTTGTTCACATGAACATAAAATTTGACTCCCTAACCCCCAAAAAAGAACTGACTTAACTTAAAAGTACAAGGTTAGGATTACAGAGGTAAATTTAAGTCTACCCCAGCCAGGCAGTCATCCAACAGGCACATACTGCAAAGAAACATTTGTTGCACAGATGGCAACACCAAATGCTGCCTTCTCCCTCCATCACCACACTTCTGCTGGAGTTTCCAGACAAGAGCTGTTCTCCTGCTTCATTCAGAACAACCTCAGCCCCTGTGACCTGGTTTAGCTGTCTCAGTTATCCCTGCAGATTTGGAGTGAAACAGTTGAGAAAAGCTTCACTTGAAGATCAAGAGATGCCACAGCTTTGAGCAGAGGGGTAGAGATGAGTTACAGAATGACTTGGAGGCAGTAACATCTTCCTGGGATGTCCTGCCACAGTTGAATCCAAAGGGAAACCTATGTATAGTTGTTACAGTTTGATGAATTCAGCACTAAAAGCTATACTAGTGACTTACAAAGACAGCTAGTGCAGTTCTGCTCCATTAACTGTTTAAGCCGGTCTGAAGCAGCACCTCTTACCTTCTTCACCGAAAAATTTAATTCCTGGCTCTCAGTCTTCTCTTCTAAATCAATAATCTGGGAGGAATTTTTTATGATCTAATTTCCTGAAAGATTAACACCATGAAACCAACGCACTCCAAATATCAGGCAAGCATCAGGCACAGGAACGAAAGAGCAGGAAGGAAGCATTAGCTTTACTGACTGTAAAACTGCAACCTAAAAGCATCTCTCCCAGTATTTCCCACTACTATCCAGAACTCACAAACTAACTTTAAATTGAAAGGAAAAAAAAAAAAAAAAGGCACAAAATTTTACCAACAGTTGCTAAAAGGCAGTTAATACAGAATGACCTGGGTTTGAAGGTACTGCTGGAGGTCTCTAGTCCAGCCCCCTGCTTGAAGCAGGGCAAACTTGTAAATTTGGTCAGGTTGCTCAAGGGCTTGTCTAGACAAGCTTTATGGAATCGAAGGGGACTTTCAACCTCTCCGGGCAAATTATTCTACAATTTAACCATTTTTATTGTGTAAAGACACCGGGGTTTACGTCCAACTACAGTTCTCCTTGCTGCAATTTATGACTATGCCACTTGTTCTGGCGTGAACACCTGGAGAGTCAGGCTGCATCTTTGCACAGCTAAAAACAGTGATCAGCTTCCCTCACCTTCATCTGTTCTTCATTAGGTTCTAAGAATCCATTTGTCCATTTCTGATACACTATGGTCCCTACCTAGCACAGTGGTCTTCTGCTGGACTCTCTCCAGTTTGTTGATGTGCCTCTGGTGCTGAGAGGCCCAAAATAAGACCCATTGTTCCATATGTAGCATCTTATGTTGTGATTGTTAGAGACCTGATGAAATTAAGGTCTTCAACAGGATCTGGATATCTAAGCTTTCTCCTCTTCACACACATCACAAGACAGAAGATAGAAAGCCGCAGCAAATAACTCCCAGCAGATACTCATTTTAATCAGTAATTCTACTAGTGAGAGACTATTATTCCAGTTTGGGATTTATTTAAACACATCTTTTGAAAAGCAGACAAGAAAACTGGGTTTTACAGCACAAAGATTATGAAATTTGTAAAAGCCCCAGCGTCCAGCATGACACATCACCTGTAGACTCAGCGCTATCACCCATCAGCAATCAGTCAAATGTGTCTCAATACTATGCCAGAAAAGTAACAGCAGATTGTACAGAAGCACTTTCTCAGATTATAGTTTATCTGCTGAAGGTCTAAGACAGAAAACCAGCATCTCTGCACCTACCGTTAAAAGATAGAAGGTTTAATGGCAACACTGTAAGTGATAGCTTCAGCAACCTAAAGCTGCACCGCCCGTTCTGACAAACTGCAAGTCTCTAGAGATCTAGTGTTTGATAAGGGGAAGCTCTTATCTTGAGACCAGCTAACCTACCTGATTGCCCTTACCTTTTTCAAAGAATACCTACGCTGCACCACATCTAACCATGGAAATCAGCTCGCTTGTCTGAAAAGACATTCTCAGAAATCCTGCATCTCGCATCTTTGTAAAGAGTATGTACTGAACTGCACAGAAAAACTTTCAAGAACAGGTTTTGACAAGAACTTCTAGAGTGTCAGATGAAATACCAGAATGCTCTACAGGAAGCAGATTGCTAACTTGCAAGGTACACAGACCTTCAGCATAAGTCCTGAAGATTTAACACCTGGAAGTAACATCAAGATGCAACCAAAACTACTGGAGAAAGCTTTATAACATGTTAAGTAAGCTAAACACTCTAAAGGAATTAACCTATACGAATAGAGGAGTGTCGAGCTTATTTTTCCTTTGTTATTATGTGTACACATCCATTGTGTCTGACCTTGGAATCAGATCAAATCTTTCAGTGCCCCTTGATTTTCAGCATCTCTCATTCTAGTTGCATCTCTGTTTGGACCCTTTTCACCTAAACTCAGGGCAGCCAAAATGAATTCCAGTATTGTTGGTGAGATCAAATGAATTTAGAGAATTAAGAACAAATTTTCCGATGTTAAAAAGATTCATTTGGGTTTTTAAAAGATACAACAAATACTTTCTAGTCGTCTTTGCCTAGAAAAAGTTGCCTCAGTTATGCGAAGTTACAGTATTGCATTCTATGCTTACTCTTTATAACAAATGTTTAATGCTTATACTTGCACTTATTTTCATACTTAAACCAACTTCCAGATTATCAAATATTTTCACATAGATTCACACAATATTACGGATTGGAAGGGACCTCAAAAGATCATCTAGTCAAATCCTCCTGCCAGAGCAGAATCACCTAGATTAGGTCACACATGAGTCCGTTCAGGTAGGTTTGCATTCCATGATCTTTCATAACCAAGAAAGGGTTCTTCCAGCCTTTCAAAAAACTACTAATGAAGCCCAGCACGCTGTTTCTGTTAGCCACTGATCTAAAACTTTCACAAAACTTCAGATATAATCTGAAAGGTAATAGTTTAAAAATGTACTGTAATAAAAGCCAGAGTTCCACAGATGCATGAAATGACAATAAAAATTTGACTTCCAGGTCCCTGCTCACCCACACGTAAATTCTTTAAAAGGGTAGATGATTTAACCTTTCTACAAACTCTTTTTTTTTTTAATGGGAAAAAAAATATATAATCTTGGAGTTCTAGGTTAAACCATGGGAATTAGACATTCAGTCCCCACATTTGCATTTGAGAACTTCCAGCTTGTTCCACTGCCCTCCAGTTCAGTCAGTGTTAGACCAAATTCCTACTCCTCTGTGATTTAAGTGCGTTAACAAAATGGGTCAGAAAGGAAAGTTTAAAAGCAAAGCTTTCGGAAACTATACTTTAGCATTTATCAGGGAAAGTCAAGTAAAATATTTTGCTCTCTCACTTTGTGCCATGCATGAGTCTCTATTATGTGATGATTTGCAGCTGTTCTGAGTATCTAACTAAATTTTCACGGCATTTTCATTGATCATGAACAAATATTCCTCATGAAGTATAAGCAAAATAAACACTTCAGACCAATAAAATTTGGTACTGTTTAATTTCTTGGATTCAGTACCATTGCACAAGATGGTCCAAAAATAAATAAGAAAAACCCAAACACAAAAAAACACCAACACACACACACACCCCCCCAGAACATTTTAATGTTTTTACATTTCAGAAACATTATTACGAGAATACTGGTAAAATTCAATTCTTAGCTTTTTTCTTTCTTTTCAGATATACTAGCTCATTGTCTCATTTGCATTGCGTTGCATTATCTCTTGGCCACAAACTTGTGTTTATCCATGAAAATCTAGTGTCAGTCTTAGTTATGTGTCTTGTGAAATTCCAAATGCTCAAGCCACAAAATAAACAGAAGTAAGGAAAAGCCAAAGCCTCAACCATTGTTTCAGCTCATATTGTGTCATGATCCAGTCCAAATGATTTTATGCAAATGCAGATAAAATGTGTATGGTAAAACTGAGTCAGAGTTTACTTAGCTTCTTAGGTAGAGTTTTAAAAAGTTTGTAAAACATGTAACTTTTTAATATATACAGTCAAATCTTGATAATTTGCAATTGGTTAATTCACCAACCAAACAATTCAAATCTTTTGATGCGCACATTCTACTATTAACTTCTCTTTATTTTTACAAAATACACCACAATACTGAAGTTCTGTTATTAAAATACAAATCGAGATAGCTCAATACAACTAAATTTGATGGCAGCCTGCTGAAAAGAAAAAGATTGGATCATGTCCCATGAAACAAAACAATCTGCAAGATGGTTAAACAAGACAACTTCTGCAGGACCTACCGTATTTTTTCATCTATATTATTTCACAAGGAGAAAATGGTTAACAAATGGATTACTATATTTTATTATCATGAATTATGTCCTTACTTCAAAAGTATACTACTTATTCTGTTTTGCAGAGATGGCAAAGAAGACATTTTCTCCATTAGGAATTTTCTGGGCCATGACTTCAGTCAAGTCTACATCTAGCTAACTCATCTCTTTTAGATGTTTCAAAAGTTCAAGTTTACAAAGGACTGCATCCAATAGCATTACTCCAAATCTACAGGAACAAGAGGCTGGCAAGAGAATTAAGCTGCCAAACGCAGAATTACACCCGGACTATGTGATTTTTTGAAACAAGGAAGCAGAAGAAAAATAGTAATTATGGTAAGAACGCTCTTTTTACCCTTTGTTAGGCGTGTGTGAAGCACTGACATGGACCTATCAGAAAGAGTCCTTAATAAGGGAGGTGGAGGGGAGCAGATAAAGACAATGGAAAAATAGGGTTTTCAAAAAAGCATATTTTGATTAGTTGTTTTGATTGCAGTGGCTCACTAGCCTACTAATCAATGTATAGTTATGCACTTTTATGAGCTCTGTTTTGACAAAGATGTTTTTTGAAGTTCATGCAGATATGGAGCAAAAAAACATTTCTCTGCCACAAGCTAAAGAAGGCATTAATTTATTTCACTGTCAAGTAAACAAGTAGCTTTAAGCTACTTTACATTGAGTCGCTGAAATTAAATGTCACTCTCTTTAAGCATACAGGATATGATTAATCAAGTACTGTATTGCTGTTTCATTTTATTTTTGTAAAAATGGCAAAGGCACTGTCGGTAACACAATGCAAACTGCTCTGCATAATAAATGACCAGCAGTGTTACTGCACATTTGAGTGTCATTCATCTGTTCAAGCAGGTAGACATTTGTGCAGCATCTATTTTGAGAGCGCACTTTGTCAAGAAATTCAGTCTACTACATCAAGATCAAGCACATCTACCTAGAAAGTAAACCGAAAGAAACAGGTTTCCACTCCCCGCTGTACCACTTCCATGAAGGCAGCAAGACTCACATTAGCAGAACTAATTAGCATCCGACAAAAAAGTCGAGCGGAAAGCGAACACCTAGCCCCAAGACACAACCAGCCAGCCAGCAGCTCCCCACTTCCTCTGAGAGGGCTCAGCCACGCGGGGTAAGAGATCCAGCAGTGAGTGGATCCAGCCAGACAGCCGAGTCATTTCCAAGAAGCAGGCTCCTCTTCTCTCCGAAAGCCTAACCGCTCATCATCTTATCTCCCCCACAGCAATACCTCCCTGTGCTCCTTTTTGCTTGCACCACTGCCTCTCCTGAAGCATCCCTTGGCAGGCTTGCGGCCTGGCAAGAGAGGGGCACAGGCTCTCCCTCCAAAACGAGCTACTGAGCTCCAGCAGGAACCTCTAGCCAATGCCCACTAACGCACAGCCCCGACTCCGCAGTGACCTTTCCACCGTCTGAAGGACAAACAATCCCAAGTGAAACTGTGCGGCCGCTTTTTTTTTTTGCTTAAAGACGTTTCTCCCGCTGATGAAACAATTATGGCAGCCAAAGGCCTCAGGCACCTCAAACCCCTCTCCGGTGAACAACTGAAAACCGATCATTAAATGCCAAAGCCCCACAAGATTTCAGGTGAAGGATCATTAAGCGGCTTCCTGAATCAGGGACCTCTCGTGTCTGATCTGGTTGAGAAACCCTGTACCTCACTATACACCCACAAGCCGGGGCACTAACTAGAACACCTCAAGCTGAGCAGCTACAGCGACCGGGGCACAGGCCGGGCAGGGAACCTGGAACCCTCCAGCCCTACTCCTTCTCAAATCTGGGTCAAATTCAGAGCCACACAAAAGTGTTCACTAACTTTTTTTTTTCAATTAATAGCCTCAATCCCACCGACGCGAGTACCTTCTGAAAGGTGCGAGGCGGTTGCTGCCGCCCTGCCCGGCGCTCCCTCAGAGCGCGAAGGCCGAAAGGGACCGCACCGACCACCCCCTCACCACCCCCCCACCTTCCCCCCCGCCGC
>VWZK01015974.1:263129-281042 GCA_013396935.1 Baryphthengus martii
CCCCGCCGGCCGGCGGCGGGAGGGTCGAGTCGGGGCGAGCCCGCCTCTGCCCACGGAGCCCCGACTTCCACCTCCGGGCGGATCGCCCGGGGATCGCCGTCAGGGCTGCTCCTCCTCACCGGGACGAAACTCTTCGCCCCCCCTCCACCGTGAGTGAAAGAAGTTCGGTCAGCCCTGCCTCGGCTGGTTCCTGAGGGCCACCGTTCCCTTGCCCCCTCCTCACCCTTGACCCCTCCCAGGTTTACGATGCACCCAGGCCGCCCTGGCAGCCAAGACCTCTCTGAGCCAGTGGTCACATCTGGAGGGTCCTTTCCCCTCAAATTCCGTGATACTTGGAAGCAGCACGCATCCCAGATGGGACCCTTTTGGTCATTCTCTGGCTCCTTTGGTAGGTCCAGGTCCTCAGGACACCAAAGTTGTGTCAATCCCTCCATGTCTTAACTCACTCCCCACTCGGGCCAGTCTAAAATGAGCACAAATAAATGCTGTTAACTTTTGCTGTTCAAAACAGACAACACCTTTCAGTGTCTTTAAATGATTAGGGTAAAGAAATGGCAGAAAGCTGTGCAGGCAACTGACTGCTGCTCAAAATCAGATCAGAGCCTTCCCATCTCCCCTGACACAGCCAGTCTGCTACAGAGGTATTTCCAAACGCTTGGTTAGGAACAACATCTTTCTGCACTCCCCATGCCTCTGCTTGCATTCAATACTGAAACCTCTTCCCTAAAAAGTCATTATTGAGTTTGAAGACACTTTCTTTCTCATGGTCTTCTGGGGGTCCTGTTTAGGTCAAGTCTTCCCTTCATACAGTGGCTCATTTCCAGTTTGTCTATTTATAGTCTTTCCTGCCTCCATATAATCTTTTCTCCCTCTGGCCTTTTGCTCATCAGTTTATCTACACTTTTGGAGATTTGAGGATGCAACTATCACTTTGATGGATCCATTTTATGTGTCTGACTAGTCCACTTTGTGGAAAGCAGTCTCCTGAATCCTCTGAAAGTGCTTGTTGCAAAAGCAGGGTGGGTATATTAGGTCTGCAGCCCTGTGAAAATCAGTGGGCAAATGGTTCAGATGTAGTAGCAAGCGAGCTAAGTTCAGTTCAGGCTTTGAAGAACATAGGAGAATGACACAGATCCGTGTAGATAATTTTGACTGTAGGAAAACAGTCTAACTTTCAACACTTGATACATGGCAGAATGTCCCATTTCGATCTGCCTAAGCTAAGAATCTGAGAAACTCTACCCTCCAAAGAGATTGACTGAACCAGACATGATTATGCGCTCCAATAAATTAAAGGAAACAATTTGAAATACACCAAACCACCATACAACAAATGATTGTCAAAATAAGTTGATATCATTTCCCACTCGACCCAAAAAGTCCAATAAAAATTACTTCACCAACAATGAGACATATCTGAGAAACAATGCTGAGAGCACCTGTTTCCCAACATCACCCATAGGAAGTCACGAAGCCATCCCCCCCATCTTGAATGGCTACCCCTACCTCTTCTTTCCAAATGCTTACATTTATGTTCAAAAACCTTGGTAGAATTGGAGGAATTGTTTCTATATATGTGTCTCAGCTTTTCTGAAAACAAAATGAAGGTACACTAGCTACTAACCTCTGTAAAATATCTGTGAAAATAATATCACATTATATGAGCTGGACACCCCTAAATGAATTCTACATTGGTCTACACTAACAGGTTTTTTCAGACAGGAGTAAGAGTGAAATAATTTTTCTGAAAGATATAACTGGGTTTTTTTAAGTCTACATAGTTTTAAAACTCCCAATACCAATTAGTTATTAAACAATTGATAAAGAAGAAGTTAGGGTAACATCAGTGATGCTAGCAGGTGATTTTCGATGCTTTCATATGAGAAGGAACTCAAGAAAAATCTTTTCATCTTGGAGCTTAAGTGTCTTCTTTATGAAGAAGGAAAAAAATGCATAAACTCTTCTTTTGCCACCTTAAGACTTTAATGTGCTCTTCTGTATTCTTACAAAAGGAAATTTTCACTGAAGAGCTATAAGGATCTGTAGACTCTACCTTTAAACACGCTGTTATATATGAAAGCAGCTTTCTCCAGAAAAAAAAAAAACACCATGCTTTCTCCAGGATCACTGCTTCATAAACTATGCTCTTATGGGCACCATATTTCATATTATTATCACTGTGTCACACCAGAGAAGCATTATGTTTGATCTGCATGCGTAAATGATACCACCCTTTTAACTGGCACCTTATCATATCAAGCCCATCTATTTCTTCAGCCACAAAAATTTCATCCTCTCTGAATCACAGAGGCAATTACAAGAACCCAGGTACTTGTGTCCAAGTACCGGGATATCAGGCTCTTGAAGAGTCACCTCAAGAAAAAGAGTTTAACTTTCCCACCAAACCAGCGTGGGTTCCTAGGATACATTAGGGTACATAGATGGCAACTGTACTGAAAACTTGGGTTCCCTCATTGATTTCTACCACAAATTCAGCAACCAGAACCGTCCATCAAACTATCTCTGTAAAACCTTACATCAGCATCAACATTCTAGACACCAAGGTCAACATAAAAAATAGCAACCTTCAAACTACCATATGCAGAAAATCCACAGACCAACACACCTCCTTCCACAAACCATCAGCTATCCAAAACATACCAGAAAAACTGATATACAAGCAGCCCACAGACATCACCTCATTTGCTCTGAGGGGAACATTCATGACACGCCCTCACAAAGCTACAGATGATATTCATCTAACAGTGACACTCCTCTGAGACTACATATTGGAAGAAGCCACCTAAACCTTGTGCAAACTTGTTACAATACAGAGAGAAAATCCCCTACTGGGTATCAAGTATCACAATATGCAAGAAATGTATACTGGAAAATGTTAACAAGTTGCAACTTGTGATGGAAGAAAAACATACCTTGCAATGTTTTTTCCTAGTAACACCCCTTCTTCCTTTCAAATAGCATTTGTCATCATTAGCTCCATCATTGGAAGCAAATTTCCAGCAGACCAGCATAAGCTGTCTAGAACCAGATAGCTTCAGAAAATCAGATCTAAACCTTTCCACAACCCCCATGATAAACACCCTCTACACCAGAACCACCAAAATCCAGAGATCTTACACAAGCGCATCCTTAAATGTCGTAGACATCACACAATGCATTCACAGCTTTTAAGGAACACTGTGGATGAAACCAACCAACCACCATGTGCTACTTAATTAGGAAAGAACAGCCACACCCAGTTACCAGTTGGAAAATTGTATTCCCGAAACAACTACTCTGTCTCTAATCTTACAATCCTGACATGCAAGATCAAAGATGGGCCAGAGAACTAAAATGTATGATGTCAATCAAATACAAGACACCATATCAGATGGATTCAGGACAGACCTCTGAGTTTCCCCACATCTCAAGTCTTGCTGATCTGTGATGGAAATTACTGTTTTCTCTGATCATTTACCTTCTACCACCTTTTACACTCCGAGCAGGGTCAGGATCACCCTCTGCTCCCAGAACAGCAAACATTTTTCTCTCAAATGTCTAACTGATTAAAACAATTAAGTGCAATTTAGAGCAATTAACTACAATTACCTTCCTATTCTCTCTATGGTTTAGACCCAGAGAGTAGTTCATCCACCTGAAAATTAATCCACTTTATCTACTGTCTGCTTTATGGAAATGTATCTGTTGGCCTAATAAAAGATATTCTTTTCCTAAAAAACGTGTCTTTCTTTGTGTGGTACACAAGTAACAGTTCCTGTGAACAAAGTCCTGGCTGTATAATGGCCCCTGAGCAAAAACCATCTCTTTGATATTGTCTACAAAATACATGTGTTGCAGGAGACAATTGTAAATACACTGGTTGTTGTGATAAGATTTCATGACTGCTAGGATTTTTTTTATCATTTTGCTTTGAAGCAAAACAGGAAACAGTGTTTACATAAGAAGCTGTGTTGAAAGTAGGTTCTCATTTCAAAGTCAATTCTCATTATACAGTCGAAAGTTTTGAGAAATCTGAAAATGTCAAAGATCAGCAAATCTGCAGATCGTAGCAATACATTGAGGGGGAAGAGAAAGTCTTTTTTAAATTTTATTTTATTCTCCTTCAAAATAGGGAAAATCAATAAAAGTTCTTCTCCCAAAATACACATCAAGTGAAACACTATTTATTAACTCAAGAGAGATTATGCAGCTGAAATAGAATCATAGAATCCTAGAATCCTAGAAACACACAATCATAGAATGGTAGGGTTTGAAAGGGACCTCTAGAGATCATCAAGTCCAACTGCCCCACCAGAGCAAGATCAGCCAGGACAGGCCACACAGGACTGTATCTGGGCAGGTTTTGAAGTCTCTAGAGAAGGAGACTCCACAGCCTCTCTGGGCAGCCTGTTCCAGGCTCCATCACCTTCACGACAAAGAAATTTTTCTTCATGTTGAGGTGGAACTTCCTGTGTTTCAGTCTGTGCCCATTGCTCCTCATGCTATCACAGGGCACCACTGAAAAGAGACTGGCCCCTTCTACTTGACAACCCATCCTTTAGATATTTGTAAACATTATTAAGATCTCTTCATCTTCTCCAGACTAAACAGCCCCAGATCTCTCAGCCTTTCCTCATAAGAGAGATGTTCCAGTCTCTTAACCATCCTCATAGCCCTCCTCTGGACTGTCTCTAGTACATTCTATTTCAGTATTTCTGTTTCAGTAAAGCAATAACTGCATCCATCCAACTGCACAATTTTTTAAATAAGCATTGTCAAACAAGTGTTATATTCCTCCACTGCAAGATTTTATTCTGTGGTGCAATGTTCATAATTAACTTTATTATCTGTTATTCCTATTGGTTGGAATATAGTTGGCAGAATTATTTCATCAGCAAAAGGTTGTTTCGAACCTGGCACAAATGTTTAATTGAGATGTATCAGTTTTGAGCATGTTTTGGACAGTAAGGTTTCCAAGGAATGCACTCTTTAAGGGATCGAAAATGAATATTACACTGAAACTCTAATCTACTGAATGTGAACAGGGACGTTTTGGTGCAAGTAGTGAAAACAGGCAGAGAGGTGTTTTCCATGCATATTAGGAGGAAGCGAAATTCAACAACCCCTGAAATTGTCATGAAATGGACTTGACCATTTTTTTTTTCACTTCTCCACAGGCTATATAATGATTAATACAAGTAAATGTGTAAGAGTAAAAAAGAAAGGTGGCAAAATATGGCCAGTAACACAAAATGCTTCACTGAAAACTTATGCCTTTATTTGAAATAATTTTCTAGAAAAGGCTGGGAAACAGCAATTGATATACTAGGAAAGAACTGCTATATTTGTAAACAGCGGAAAAATTCATTAAAATGTCAGTTAAACTTCCCCGTGAATTGCCATTCTGGCAATTGCTTCTTTCTAGTCTAGTGGGTATGACAAAGGTCAAAACAGTGAAGCTGATTTTGAACTCTCAACAGATATAATTACTATATTAAAGTCTTTTTTGATTATGTGAAAGCTCTTATGGTAGTAGAAATAGTTTTTCTTTCCCTATATGGGGAAAAAAAATACTTTAAAATAAATTGTAGGTATGTTTTTACATTGTCTTAGAACTAAAGTTATCAACAGGGTCTTTGGAAGAATACTGGGCAATAAGAGAACAGTTCATGCCTATCTACATTTGATAAAACAAAGGAAACAAAAAAAACAAACCAAAAGCCACATTGCTTGTCCGTAGTTAGAGTTCTCAGAGTCAGTTAAAAAAGGTCCAAGAAATTGCTGAGTATATTTTTCAGAACTTTAGTAAGTTTGGGATCAAGTTTCTTCAATCAGGAGGCCCAAAGTCACCTTATATGAATTTGCACAATTTATATCTGCATTGCACAGGCTTTATACATTTGGATTACATCCCTTCAAGGACTGTTTTGCATAAGAAAAACTTTCTGGATATTTTTTTAAGCCAGAGACATTGAAACATTTCTGAATAGAAAGGATTCCCTTAGCATCACTTAACTGTCTTAGCACATCTCTATAGTGCCAAAGTTTCAAGTATCCTTGGCTAGATGAGGTACACGATGGAGTTAGAGGTGACATACAGAGTTGTGAGACTCCTGTGAGGCCTCATGGGATGGAATCAAAAGACAAGTGGGAGCTCATCCCAGTGATTAGAAGCCATCCCAGAGCACAGGCAGTGAAGCGTTTTGGTCAGAAGAGTTTGATAGTGGGTAATGTCATTCTAGTCAAGCTACAAATTCAAAGTGTTTCAATTTTCTTTCTCCAAACAAAACAAAACAAAACACCATACAATACAATAAATTAATTAAATCAAAGCATTGTGGAAATAGTATTTTTTATTAAATGGTGTTGTCTGAATTACTTATTTTCTACATAGTTTCACAGAGCAGGCTTTCCTTCTCCCTGACTTTTTGATGAAATACATGCAGCCCTGAGTTTTTATCAAGACTAGCTGCCTAAAATTTAAGATTCCAATTTGCAATGCAGTTAGGAGCTGTATAACTTTACCTTCTTGTGGCTATCTTCTGAGCCATTACCATGCATCTACTGCTTTCAAAACTGCCTAGAAATGGTGGAATTGCTCTGATGCCAAGGAATAACCTGTTGCTAACTATTACTAACCAGATTTGGTTAAGATCAATACAATTGAAAACAAATAATTTGTTGATAGCTTTTGTGCCGAAGGATAATTTTCTCCCACAGGAAGATAAGAAGAGCATTTCTGAGTCAGACGGAGACCCATCTAGCTCACATTCATCTGTGGGAGTGGCGGCTGCTGCAGAATAGCAGTAGCCATGCCCAGCTGTGGAAAGCGGTGTGGCTAGCCCAAGCCCTGCTCTTTGGAAAACAGACTGCTGCTCCCTGGGGTGTCCTTCACAGGGGTGGCTTTGTTAATCAAGTGGAGTCTGGAGCTCCACCAAGCTGGAATTTCTAGATCTGAGATTCTTGAACTGGCTGGAAGAGTGTTTCAGGCAAAAATTGAAACAATAAAACCCTAGGATGATGCCCTAGCACCTGCAGCTTATCCACAGTGACAGGGAGAACTGTTGCTTGCTCATTCAATATCCAGGCTCTCTTGCTGCCCAAGAAACCAATAGCCACAAAATCAATAGTGAGTAAACCCAGCTAAGACAAGAGAATAACTTTCTGATTTCAGAAGTAGCAGTGGCCAATAATCTATGCCCAGGAAAAAAATAGAAGAACAGGGCAAGCATGTAATTAGACTTCCCAGTACACTCCAGCAGCTTGTGGCTCAGAGCTGTCCTAAGCCAGTGGTGGTATTTTTTTGTGTTTAAGACCATGTCTGAAGATGCCTGAGGATTCTGATGATGCGTGTACATGTGATAGAGCCTCAGTGGGAGCTGAGTCTTGAATGGAGCACGGACAAGTAGATGTGACACTAAAAGAAAAGATATAAACCAGTAAAAATTACAACAGAGAATATGAGTCAGAAGCTGTCAGACATACCCGGCAGTGCTTGTGGCTCACGAAAGGGGACATGGAGTACCAGATGATGTAGCAAAGATTGCTTAGAAAGGATACTGAATGGGAAAAACCTGGAAACATTAAGTACTGAATGAAGACCTATGGGAACAGGGCAAGGCTGAAACACTGGAGTTCAACACATCTGAGTAGCTACTTAAAAAGTAACATCGCAAACTACAACTGCCGTTGTTAGTACAGTGATATCTGAAAGGAAGTTGATTGAGATAAATTGGCTGTCCACTTGATGTAGACAAATCTTTATCATAGAACAGCAGCACAGCATTCCCAGGGTGTTTGGGAGGAGGAAAGAGCTTCTGCTTTTGGAAGAGAAAAGGAAGTGCTTCTATTCTTCCCATTTAAGTTTTGACAGTGCTCTTATTTAATCCCATCAAATTGCACAAACTACTTTTTTTTTTTCTATTCATCTCACTGACACCAGTCACATCAGTAGGTGCTCTCAGAGCATTGAACTGGGCTTAGCACAGAGCAGCCCTTGGGGAGTAGATGCTGGGCTCTCCCACAAGCACAGTTTCATCTGTTAGGTCATGGATTAGAGCACTCCACAGGATGTGGGAGACTTGCCTTCACATTCCTCTTTTGCCAGTGAGATTCAAGCCCACACATATTCCAGGATCCCCAAGAAGAAATTCTGACCACATATCTGTGTGCTGGCTGAAGGATGGGCTCTCCCAGATTGAACAGCAGTTTTAGGGATTTGGAAGAGGAAGGGAACAGGAAGTAGAATATGTGTGTCAGGGTTTGGGCTTATTCCCATAAAAAGTAAAATCTACCTTAGAGATAATATCTATCTGGAACATCTGTCTTCATCTCTCATTTCCTCTTCTCTCCACATATATCACTGGTTAAAACATGGGATGAGAGCATCTGGATTCAATTCTGCGTCCATGAAGTAAGGTAGAGCAGCATGTCCCACTTCCCCAGAAAGCAGCACAATCATCTGCTCTCCTGACGTGGGAGCAAAAGCATTTGCATGAACCCACCTGTCAGAGCCATTCCACATTATCTGCAATAATTAGAAGGAAAGCAAATGGGGGTTTTCTGACTTAGAATGCTCAGTGTAAAAAGAAGACGGCATGATTTGGAGAAGGATTTCATGTAAATTATGATGTCATGTTGAACGTATATCCTGAAAGTAGGGATGTAGGGCTGAGGAGTCTTCCTTTGCAGATGCCTGCCCTAACTACCAGGCACTCTCTCTCTCTTTCCGCCTTTCCTCCACAACACAAGGAAACTTGATGCTCACCACTGGTCTCTGAGAGTTTCATCCCAAGTACCTGTTATGGAGAATATAGACTACAGACTCAGTCCAGGACAGTGTCAACCAGTGCTTTGACAAGGATCACATGGAGTCTGGTGTCACAGCGCTCAACATAGCAACACTGCAGATGATCGAAGTCTACACAGTAGCTGGAGTAACCTGCCGAAACACACATCCACTATTGTTTTCCTCCTTTATCACCTCATTTGATCCTGCAGCCAGTGCCACTTAATAGTTCAAATAAGGACCGTGGTAAAAGCTACCCCAGGAGCATTACAAAGCAGAGGCAGGATTTACAGAATGAGGCCACCTAACACTGCAGCATAGGCAATAGCAAAGAAAGGCACTTGTAATTGTTACCTTTTATTTATAATAATCAGTTACCAGTAGCTTACTAGTGACAAAACTTGTACAACCTCTTCAACAAGTGCACTGAGAGTGCACAGAATCAGCAATGGTTTCAGGTACAATGGAAGTAGAAACCAGCTCCCTCAACATCATTTAGCTTGGGGCCTGAAGAAATAGGATAGTTTCTTCACAAGTAACTACTTGCAAACGATTAAACACTATTCTGCTTCATACAAAAGCACAATAGAAGAATGACGTGACACAGAGAACACTGCTGTTTGTTCTGCCACCCTTTTGAAGATCTGGATCCTCATTATGTATCATAAAATAATTGGACGCTTCAGATAAAGGCAAAGTGTGAAAATAATACTTTGCTAGTTGAGAACTTCATACTAATTATAGTGTGAAATGTTTGCATTTTCTTTATTTACTCAAAAGCAATTATCACCAAGCTGGTGAAGTTGAATGAGACTCCAAATACAATGCTCTTGTTGCAGTGCTTTTTCCATGGGGGGCAGGGTTAAGGGCCCTGCAAGATCTCACCGTCTGTCCCAGTCTGGTACCCATATTCAAGAAAAATTATTTCAAACTGGAAGCAGACAGAGAGATGCTCCCAGAATATCAGAGGATTGGAGAACTTTCAGAGTCAAGGATGAAGTGCTATAATTCCTAGCCATAAATACATTAAGCATATCAGAGAGGAAAATGAGCTTATTTAAACTAAAGGTCTAGAAACAAACAAATTAATATAAACTATCAAGGAATATATTTAATCAGGAAATCAGAAGGCGGCTTTTGTAGAATCATAAAATCATTTAAGTTGTAAAAGACCCGTAAGATCATCGAGTCCAACCATTAACCTAACACTGCCAAGTCACCACTAAACCATGTCCCTAAATAAGTGCCATGTCTACACATCCCTCCAGGGACAGTGATTTCATTACTTCCTTGGGCAGCCTGTTCCAATGCTTGACAATACTTTGAGTGAAGAAATTTTTCCTAATATCCAATCTAAACCTCCGCTGGCACAACCTGAGGCTGTTTCCTCTCATCCTATCACTTGTTACTTGGTATAAAACATCAACATAGACCTCATTATAACCTCCTTTCAGGTAGTTGTAGAGAGCAATAAAGTCTCTCCTCAGGCTCCTTACAATCCCAGTTCCCTCAGCCACTCCTCATAAGACTTGTTCTCTAGACCATTCACTAGCTTCTTTGCTCTTCTTGTATCCATTTAGGGGGTGATGTTACGGAATAACCTACCAGTTGGGGTAGAGCAGGTAGGGAATCTCTTTAGAAATCTCACTAGGTAGACTTTACTTCAGTCCTCTGAAAGGCATTATTTAAGTATTTTATAAATATGGCAATAGCAGGAGTCTATCTCAAAAAGTCTTTTCCAGCCCTTCTTCCATGTTTTGACTTCTGTCCATGAACGTGAAGCTCTTTCTAATACTAAGGGGCAGATGCTGCTCTGCTTGTGCAAGGTGCACAGTGGAATTATATGGCTTCTGGTTATAGGGGAGAAGAATATGTGGATCTATACAATAAGACTGTGCTTCATGCAATTTTAGAAAGTGTCATATGGAAGACTTTGTATTGGACAAAGGTTCAACATTTAGGCATTTTTACCAACATGAACAGAGAGGTTTAAATGCTGGAACTGCAATGCAAGATTGTAACTTTAAGCTCTAAGCAGCTTTCTTCTCTCAGAGACCAATCCCTGTTCTGCCTTTAATTGGCACAGAACTGAATCCCACAAAGAAAAGGAGAAGTTTCAAACTCTTACAATAAAATAGACACTGCTAGTGGAAAGACCTCTAGGTTAATCATTTTGCAAATTGGGACGCGAATCTGGAAAGGAGCACAGGGAGAATTCTGCTTCGTGCAAATACCACGGTATTGGAGCCAACGTGAAGTGCAAATCCTTGGACTGCATATGTAGGTGATGGTTTTATCTCCCTCTTTTAGAAAGCAATGTCTTTCCCTGGATAAAAGGCAAGACCTGAGCCAGCTTAGCACTCATACTTATTTCTGCTCTCCAGACATTTTTTAATGAAAGAAAAAAACACTTGATCTAAGATTCATTTCCAGTTGCAAGACTCAACATTAATTAAATGGCAGTTTTTCAATCCCATCACTACATTTATGGACAGCAGAGTTCAAGAAGTTCATGAACTGGTTCCCCACAGTTATCTTGAACATGAACTCACTGTTTAGTCAATGGCTTAGAAAAACAAGGCTGGACAGCTGGTCTCTCTTCTCCTTACCACAGTCTCAGGGCAGGGACAGAGGAAATTTAGAGAATATTTCCAAACACACTCTGCCAGATTATTCAAATCTTCAGTTTGTCCGCATCGACATTTGGTATTACTTGCTCTAGAATTCAACATACACTGTAATATGCTCCCTGTTTTATGAAGTGTGAAGGCTGACATCTGAAATTAGTGCTATTTCATAGCCCGGTATCCCATTGCCACATCTGGCTGTGTCATGTAGTCTGGGGAAGTGCCCTACCACAAGGACTTGAGCCACAGAGGTTGGTGAGACAGATGCAGCTAGATAATCTTTTTTATGTCCATAAGGGTCAGTCTTTCAACACCAAGAAGAACTAAGACAAATAAACAGAAATGGGACACACTGTAATTAATGGCTCCAGAACACAATAAATCCAAACAGCTTCTTATTTTCAAACCATGGCTTGCTTCAGACTAATATGAAAGTTTAGAGGGAGAAAAAGGTAACCTAGTAATTTCTCTCCTCTTAACTATTGAATTGGATCTTTCTGACAGAACCACTTTCAAACTAAATATGCACATAGACAGAGCACTTCCCACACCTAAGGTCTCTATATACATATATATGCATGTCTGTGCCAGTATGTCATTTGAGAGGCTTCTTCCTCTCCCAGTGTTTCCTCATCCCAAGAAAACATCATGTCCTCACGCTATAACTGTGTAAGAGCATTTCAAAAATGTTGCCACGTGAACTTAGATATCCAATACAATTTGATCCTGCTCATTTTTTTTTGTATTCTCTGGCAATTCAAACTGATTTTCATTTTTAAATCCTTAAACATGAGCCTTAAGGAAGAGGTGGAACAAATGGATGCGGAGATTGTTTTCAGCACAGATTACCAGATTCACACACACATCACCGCGGCTCTGTGATAAGACAAGATTTGTCTTATGAGAAATAGAAGATTAATTACATGGGTTGATAAACATGATTGATTAGTACTGCCCCCAGCCCCCAAACACATGTGCACACACATATACACGTATTAAAATTATAGTCTGGACTCAACAATCGCTTCACCTTTCCAATCATGTGGTTCTGAATCTTACTTTATTGCATGCTGGTCACTTTTAAGCTTGTTGATTACAACGGGTCCGATTCAAAACACACTGGAGCTGATGAAATATTTCCATTTAGACTTCGAGACTCTCTCATTCTCTTTTATACCCCACCTCCATCACTCAAGGCATCAGCTCTCCTCCTTCTCCTCTTTTGGCTTCGGCACTTTAGAAGGAAAGGAGGAAAAGTGGGGAAGGGGCAGAAGTGGCAAAGTGAAGCTCCTAGGGAACTTGCTTGTGCAAGTTGAATGATCTGATGTCAGTTCAGATCAAGCCTGTGATTCTGCACACTAACTACCAGATATATACTGTATGATTTGAAGAAAAGCTTCTTGTTAAACATCACTCCCTGAGGTTGAGTCTTTGGTAGTGTGTTCTTAACAGATGATTTTGAAGAAATTAATTTCATTTTATTATGAAAGTTCAGGCAGTAGCTCTCTATGAAAGGCATTAAATCCCCTCCTCCTTCATTTGTTGGTTTAGTTTTTTTTTTTTTGTCTTTATTTCGAAGTGCTCTGCTCGTGTGGATTGTCAGTGTGCCAGCCCTTGTTGCAAATAGCACGCTGTCCTTCTGTGCCCTGGGCCTCCTGGTTGGTCTGGGAAATGCAGTGTGCTAGGAGTTTCTGGCCTCCTTTGGGGTTAGGTATGATGGTCTCCGTTGTGCGTAAGCAAGTGGTTTCAATCCTTAATTGCAATGGGGAAGTGGTCAGACAACATACAGTCCTGGCAGAATAATGGCAAAATGTCTTGGAGGAAAACCAGAAAATAACAAATACATTACATATGAAGTGAATATGCATTTCTAACATAACCTGGAAAATGTGTAACATAGAGGAAAGAAAAATACAAATTTCTTTTTTTTTGATGGTGCTTATTTGAATCTGGAGTATTATCTCATGCTATATTCCCTTATTCCTCTTTACAGAAATTAAAGAAGTGGTCTAAACATTTTCTTCTTACATCACAGTTACATAAATCCAAATACTTATTATGAAGAAATGGATGTGGGTTTTGACTATAATTATGAATTCAAAGTGAGCTGTCAGTCATCAGCAGTGAAGCACCAACTTACAGGATTTTGCCTTGTTTTTGCCTTCGGAGAGACAATTGCTTCACCACAGCAGAACACTAATACCTTGAACTAGACAGCTCACCTCTTCCGAAGAGACAGGAAATCTTTCACAATATCATTTTGGTAACTCACTACATCCTTCTGAGATATGTTTTACTTTACTCACTTTACAGAGGATTAAACAGAGACATGGAAAACTTAGCAGCTCTAAGTCTCTCTTTAATTCAACATGACAGCTGGGAATTGCTTCCAGGAATCGTGTTTCCAACGCTTTCTTACAATAGCTTTAGTGATACTCTCGAAAACGTGGTGGCTGGGATAAAATCCAGCTCACGCTCCCAATCTTGTTTGTGAAGCTGATTATCTGAACAAATACCAATCATCATGCACATCCCTGAAGGAAAAAAAAAAAAAATCTGACATTTTCAAAGTGATCTACTTGGCCTTACAGCTTTCACTGCTACTTTCACAGACAAGGCTGCAAGTAATTTGCATTCAGGCTTTTCTATGCCTGAACCGTTGGATTTTTTTACAGATGTGGATGCATTCTCCCTCCTGCTGACCTCTTTTTGTATCCACAATCACTTTACACTACAGATAATAAGGTGCCAGGACATTATATGTATAAGGTAATGTAGGTAATGACAACACTAAAGATGGTGGTGCTCAATTCTCATCTGGCACTCCTCTCTCCCCCATGAATCTCCAAGTGTGTTTCTAAACGTGTCGGTATCGCTGTATTCATCTAACAGACAGGGAAATTGAGGCATGGTCACTTGAGGGTGGTCTGGAGACCAGTTCTACTCTACCAAGAAGCTGGGAAGTGAAATTAGAAGAGATTTCCAATGCCATATCCCATAGACATCCCTTTTGGCGGTGTTATCTGCTCTCAATCCATGTAACTGTTTGAGGGCCAAGCCGATGCTATCTCAATACAATGCATCAAGACTATGTATACAAATATTAATAAAGCATTAAGACACGAATTCACCCTCTGAAGTGGTACACAACAGTTTTATCCTCATCCCAAGCATCTCACACCTGCTTTTCTGCCTTTTATGGGGTGGAACTCATAGGCATATATGAAAAACTGTACATCCATGAGCAGCACCACTGGTTTTAGATCACAAGCTTTCTTGGCTATGTGATAAATTCCCTGGCTTGTTCAGTGAACGTCCAAGCCTATCTCTGATTTTATGTGAGAAATGCACAAATAATAGTAACTCCTACTTGGTTCCAGTCCAAAGTAAAATATCACTTGGAAGACAACCATTTAAGACTCAATTTTGAAAGTGGGAATTATTCCTTTATTGTCTTAGAATATATGTGCAGAAAAAGGCACAAGGGTTGTAGTTTAATTCAGCAAGACATGTATTAGCTTACATCTCCAAAAGGTGGAAAGGAATAAAAGCAGACTCACTAGAGATAAGCTTGGGGGCAGCACGCCAGTGTTTGAGGGATGGTGTGCTAGTGAGGTCCTTCAGTCTGACATCTCAGTAGAGGCAGGGGATGGGCATCCATACAGCAGCAAAGACATGATTGTTACCCACGCAATAGAAACCATGGAAGCACCTGAGAATGGTCATGTAGGAGTTAGGACTTGTCTTTCCAAAGAGGCGGCAGGATCAATAGCCCAGCTGAAGTTCACCTACAGCACCACAATGTACACAGCATGGGCAAGAAACAAGAGGAGCTTAGGAGATATTGTACAGCAGGAAAACTGTGACATAGTCACGATCACAGAAATGTGGTGGCATGACTTGCACAACTGGAGAGTTACAATGAATGACTATAAACTCTTCAGAAGGGACAGGCAAGAAAGGAGAGGCGGTGGGATGGCCCTATATGTAAAGGGATGTTTTGACTGGGTTGAGTGTTTATAGGTAAGAATTAGAAGAAATGCCAATAAGGCAGATATGGTGATAAGAGTCTGTTATAAACCACTCAACCAGGATGAAGAGGCAGATAAAACATTCTATAAGCTTGCAGAAGTCTCACAACTGCTAGCCCTTGTCACCATGAGGGACTTCAACTTCCCAGATGTCTGCTGGAAATACAACACCGCAGAGAGGAAACAGTATAGGAGGGTCCTAGAGTGCCATAATAGACAATTAAAATGTTTCTATAAATGCATTAACAAAAGGAGGGCTAAGGAGAGTTCCTTATTGGATACAGGAGGAAACACAGTGACAAAGGATGAGGAAAACGCTGAGGTACTTAACACCTTCTTTGCCTCAGTCTTCAACAGCAGGATCAGTAGTTCTTTAGATACCCAGCGCTGTGAGCTGGAAGATAGAGATGTCGAGCAGAATGAAGCCCCCATAACCCAAGAGAAAATGGTTAAAGACCTACTACACCACTTAGGCACACAAAAGTCTATGGGGCCAAATGGGATCTACCCAAGCGTACTGACAGAGCTGACAAAAGTGCTCACCAAGCCACTTTCCAACATTTATCCGAAGTCCTGGGTGACCTGGAAGGTTCCAGTTGACTGGAGGTTAGCAATTGTGATGCCCATTTACAAGAAGGACCAGAAGCGGGGTCCAGGGAACCTGTCAGCCTGACCTCGATGCCAGGGAAAGTTATAGAACAGATCATCTTGAGTGTCATTACATCCTGTATACAGGACAATCAGGTGATCAGGCCCAGTCAGCATGGGAAACACCAGTCCTGCTTGACTAACCTGATCTTCTATGACAAGGTGATCCATTTAGGGATGAATGCAAGGCTGTGGATGTTGTCTATGTAGACTTCAGTAAAGCCTTTGATACTGCTTCCTGTAGTGGTCTCTGGAGAAACTGGCTGTTCGTGGCTTGAATGGATATATTCTTTGCTAGGTAAAAAAATGATGTCTGGATAGCCAAGCCCAAAGAGTAGAGGCAAATGGAGTTAAATCCAATTGGCAGCTGGTCACAAGTGGTGTTCCTCAACGCTCAGTATTTGGGCCAGTTCTCTTTAATATCTTTATCAATGATCTGGATGAGGGGATCAAGGGCACCCTCAGTAAGCTTGCAGACAACACTAAGTTGGGTGAGAGTGTTGATCTGCTGGAGGGTAGAGAGGCTCTACAGAAGGATCTGGACAGGCTGAATTGATGGGTCAAGGCCAGTGGTATGAGGTTCAACAAGGCTCAATACTGGGTCCTGCACTTGGATCCACAACAACCCCCTGCAATACTACAGGCTGGGAGAAGAATGGCTGGAAAGCTCACTGGCAGAAAGGGACTTGGGGGTATTGGTCAACAGCCAGCTGCATATGAGCCACCAGTGTGCCCAGGTGGCCAAGAAGGCCAACAACATCCTGAGTTGTATCAGAAATAGTATGGCCAGCAGGACTAGTGAAGTGGTTATCCCTTTGTACTTGGCACTGGTGAGGCTGCGCCTTGAATATTGTGTTCAGTTTTGAATTCCTCACTACAGGAAGGACATGGAGGTGATTGAGCATGTCCAGAGAAGTGTAACAAAGCTGGTGAAGGGTCTAGAGCACAAGTCTTAAGAAAAATGTTTTCACCAAAAGGGTTGTGGAGTATTGGAACAGGCTGCTTGGAGAAGAATTTCCACCATCCCTGGAGATCTGTAAAAGAGGTGCAGACGTGGCACATAGGAACATAGTTAGTTGTAGATTTGTCAGTGCTAGGATATTAAAGATCTTCTCCAACCCAACTGATCGTATGATTGTATAAGTAGTGTCAATAATTCTCACAGAGCAGGTCGAGGTCTTATCCCAAATCATTTCTGTCTTCAGAAATAAGAGTTGGCACCTGATGCCAGTGGGACTGTCCACTGCTCTACTAGAAGAGGCGTATGTATGCCTTCAGCTTCTCTGGGATATGTTTTGCTCTTGATTCTAGGAGACATATGTGGATCTTTATAGCTTGAAAAATATTTATAGCACCTTGTGTTGCTACCTGTTGCCTGATTAAATATGACAACATAAGCAATATATCCTTATATATCTAGCATCACTCTAGATACTTCAGGAGAAGCCAAAACCTGTAAAGAAACTTTCCTTAGTCAATCTGGTGCTGGGTAAAAAAATTCTTCCACACTTCCCACAAGGCAACAGCCCTAAGATATTATAAAACATGCCATATGCGGGAACTGCTACTGCAGGGCTGGCTTGGATCTATTTCCCAGTTTCTTTATCACCTAATGTTTATAATTCACCTGAAGTACACTAGCTTGTTTGCAGCTCAGTCACCACCATGTGGGGAGAAAGGAAACATCCATTTAAAAGTTACTAGATTCTTTACCTGTTGCCTTTGTTGATATTGAAGAGCTCGTACTTGGAGGCAGAGAATGGCAATTGGAGAGGAGAGGGAGAGGAGAGGGAGTGGAGAAGGAGAGGGAGAGGGAAAG
>VWZK01015974.1:281174-365254 GCA_013396935.1 Baryphthengus martii
GGAGGGGGGGGGGGGGGAGAGGAGAGGTTATATTACTGCAGAGTTATATTTCCAAATTAAAAACACAGCATTTTTATGAAAATGAGGATTCTTTTAGAAAAAAAACCCTGTATATTTTAGAGAAAAAAAGAAAAAAAGGATCAGTTCTATTGAGGATACTATTTCAGTTGTTTATAATCAGAGCCTTTTTTTCTCAACTCACTTAGGATTGACCGAGTACTGCATGTAAAAATATCTTGGGGAAATGTCACTGCCATTTTTCAATATATTAGAATGGTTTCAGATGGCTAGAGAAAACTGCTAAGACATTTTCCACCCAAGATGACATTCAGAGTTCTGAAGCATAAGTGAAAACAGCAAATTGGTTTGTGCAGTTTCCATTTGCTCTTTTCGCTTGCTTGCAATACACCATTTTCAGTATTAGACCTCAATATCTGGGGAGTTAGTTATCAGAAAACAAGTGTAACTCTCCATCCTGTTAAGAGTTTCCCAAAGGTCGAGTGTTGTTCACTCTAAAACCATGTTAAAATTTAAGTTTTGGATATGTTTTTTACAGGTTGCATCATATGGTTTGTATGGGTGTCACTATTGTTTGAATTCTGGGAGGGAAGGTATAGATTAAGCCTAAAATTAACCTGAAAGTAGTTCTGCAAGGTACAGTCAATGTATAAAAAAATAAACAAACAAGAAAGAGTGGGCAATGCATATTCTCTGACACATTTTTAATCATCAGGGTACAGGTAATTGGTAGTCCCCAGAAAACATTTTAGAAGTCTTCAGGCCAGCCAAGTTTGAAAGCTAAAAATGAAAATTCCTTTGTTGCAGGATTTGCCTTCTTATGTTTGTAATCTCATATCTACAGCTAGTTTGTGGTGTCAAATGAATGTGGGCTCTCCACACTTTTGTTAGTCTTGAAGGTAGTACTGGTACAGCTAAAAGTCCAGTTCAGTTTCAATTAAAAAAAGAGACATTCTGGCCAAGAATATATAGGGTTAGACACCAAATGCCTGCTTTTAAAAATTTTTTGTTTTCCACGTTAACAATAGTGACATTTTTCATAGAAGTTAGCCACATCTTTTTCACTAGTATAGAACATCCACCTGCCCATATTCCTTTCCCAAACCCCAAGTGGTAATGAAATTCAAAATGCAGAAAGAGAAACCTGAAGGAGCCACTCAAGACAGACATTAGCACGATGCTTTATTATTTGAGTTCTTTGTAACTCAGTTTCCTGTTCTGCAATCAATTGCTTAAACTTTTACCAGATTAGTCTTATTTTCATCATTAACCTCACCCAGTAAAAGTGAAAGCAATGTGGCTGATGCATGTTAGTCTGTTCCCACAGCAACAGGTAATCTCCTTACAGGGTAAATTTGCATAGTATCGATGAGCCTGCAACCCAGCCTGTCTCACAACACAGCTGCAGAAGTCAATTTAGAGAGAGCTGGCAGCCGGGGGGAATTGTGTGGAGAAAAGCTTCCATTTTCCAAGCACAATCCAGAGGGCAAAGAGGGGGGTGGTGGGAAGACAGCTAATTACCTAAAATGCCCATACATAGCTGTTCTTCTAGACCCCATCTTGAACTTGACAGTTTATAAGGAGAGAAATAAGCTTTCTCTACAGTAGAGCATGCAAGCACAAAGATCCAAAGAATAATACGTAAAGTCTCGGCCACAGTTTTCTGGCTCTCGATGTGATCAATGCCAAGTTAGGTACTTGCAGTAAGAGTCTGTCCATCATTAATACCTTTTCTTCATTTTATAGCTTTCTTCTTTCTCTGTTTTCTTGAGTATGAAGTAATAGTCTGGCTTTCTTAGGTAACGAGTAGCCTAAATCATCCCTCACTCTCTTGAACTCATAAACTATAGTAAGTTACAACACCAAAGTAAGGCAGCTATACAAAGAAATCTGAATATGGCCCAGACTCAGCAGCACCAGCTTTGGAGTCCGGATTTAGATGCGTTGAAGTGAATATCAAAAAATTCAAGGGAACAAAGTGAGAAAGGTCAAGAGAGAAAAAATAAACGGGTTCATTGAGATTTTGCACAAAGCAACATTCTTGTGACTTAATCCTGAATCTGGAAGTGTATTTGGGTTTGTTTCCTCACCTAGGTAGATGCTGAAGGTGGTTCTGCCTATCTCTGGTCTTGCTCAACAGTTTCTGTTATAACATTCTGATTTAACTTCTTGTCAGTCAGTAGGTGTTTCATTCTCCAGGTTGAAATTGTTGATTTTGGATACCCTAACTTAAGAGTAACTTAAAAGAAACCAAAAAACTAGTCAAAACCATTTATTTTGGACATGGTTAGTGAGATGTTAGCAGCTGCCAGACAATAAGTCTCTTTTCACTACAGACAGATGTTTCAGTATCTGGCTCTAAAAGGGGTTTTCCCTGCAATTATACTAAATTACTCAGAAACTCAGTTTATCCCTTAGTTCAAATGGCAGAAGCCCACGTACTGGATTGAAATGTTCCAATCCCTCAAATTCATGTTGCACAATGCTGCTGAACACTAGGACTTCTATCCTGTCAGTTTTCTTTTGTAAAAGGAAGAAGACACACAAATCTGTTAAGAGCATGAAAAAGGCTTCTAAGTAAGTTAGGAAACATGCAAAGTTACAGTACTTTCTCTGTGTGTCAGAATCACATACAATTTTCATTATGAGACTATTTTTTTATTGTTTATTTTCTGGTAAGCCTTATTTTGAGATATAAATGTTTTGGAGAAGGCATCAAAAGATAGAGTGTTGTGCAGAACTGGACAAACTCTATCTTTAAACCCTCAAGCGATTCTAGACCAGCTCCAACAATGAAAGTATGTTGTGTGACTCCGTAAAAGTGGGAAGAAATGTGTCTCCACAAGTTTTTTTAGCCCAGAAAAAGAGGGACCCTCTAGGACTCTACTGTGCACCCAGCCCATTTTGTAGCAAGATGGAAGATCCCTGAATATCTTATGGCTGTGGTCTCCTAGAGGTCTTGTTCTATCTATTGTTCCACGGTCTGTGGCGAACCTCCTGTGGCTTTCAACCTGATGAAGATTTTACTGTGTGGCTTTGCAGGAGCATTAGAATTCCTTTTGTAGTGCTCTTGTGGCTACAGCAATGGAGCAGTGAAGCACAACTCACTGCCATAATTTTACAGCACACCTGGTTACAGTAGAAACTTTCGCGCTTTTATAATGATTCGCCAGTATCTGCTTGTGTAGATGGCAAGCTCATGGGTTTGAAAATGAGCTGGAGGAACCATTTATATCATGCACAGAACCAAGCAAACTGGCCAGCGTGTCTGACTTTACCCGCCGTACACCAACATCTCCCTTCCCTTCCCTTCCCTTCCCTTCCCTTCCCTTCCCTTCCCTTCCCATCCCTTCCCTTCCCAAACCTTCCCTTCCCAAACCTTCCCTTCCCAAACCTTCCCAAACCTTCCCAAACCTTCCCAAACCTTCCCAAACCTTCCCAAACCTTCCCAAACCTTCCCAAACCTTCCCAAACCTTCCCAAACCTTCCCAAACCTTCCCAAACCTTCCCAAACCTTCCCAAACCTTCCCAAACCTTCCCAAACCTTCCCAAACCTTCCCAAACCTTCCCAAACCTTCCCAAACCTTCCCAAACCTTCCCAAACCTTCCCAAACCTTCCCAAACCTTCCCAAACCTTCCCAAACCTTCCCAAACCTTCCCAAACCTTCCCAAACCTTCCCAAACCTTCCCAAACCTTCCCAAACCTTCCCAAACCTTCCCAAACCTTCCCAAACCTTCCCAAACCTTCCCAAACCTTCCCAAACCTTCCCAAACCTTCCCAAACCTTCCCAAACCTTCCCAAACCTTCCCAAACCTTCCCAAACCTTCCCAAACCTTCCCAAACCTTCCCAAACCTTCCCAAACCTTCCCAAACCTTCCCAAACCTTCCCTTCCCTTCCCAAACCTTCCCTTCCCTTCCCTTCCCAAACCTTCCCAAACCTTCCCTTCCCAAACCTTCCCTTCCCAAACCTTCCCAAACCTTCCCAAACCTTCCCAAACCTTCCCTTCCCTTCTGCAGTTCAGGGTCAAATGTGAATTGTTTTGACAAATCCAAGAGAACGAAATGATGAGTTTAAATATTGTTTAGTTATCAGTGGCTTACTTCTTTCTGTAAATGGCTGCAAGCTTCTCATTCTGTTTTCTACTACATTTTACTTAAAATCAAACAGAAAGGTAGGCTATAGATGTACTAATTTTCCTAAAGTGCAATTTTTGTCTCAGTATATATTTCTACTAATGCTATAAGATCCCAGGAAAAGACAGATTAATGACAAAGGAGAGTATGTATTCCCATGGCCAGAGGGATAGGGCTAAAAGATGGACCAGGGGAAGGAAGACAAGATGGAAGAATGATGAAATTTGTTTTCTCAAACGACAAACTCTTGTCCTCTGAGGCTACTTAATGTATTTTTTTTTTAAGGGAAGAAAAAGAATTCCCACTAGATAGACTGAAAATTTGACAAAGGTCTGAGAAATAGGATCTTCTCAGGCTTTGTCTGTAGGTGGGTAAAGTCATAATAGCTCTGTTTTTCTTGGTTTTCTTTACATGAGAAAAACTGAGTAAGAATGCCTTACTATGCATAATTGTAAGGATATTCATTTCTTTGAGTCTTTTTACACTACATCTCCGTCAACTGAAAGGTCAATTTAGTTATTTTTCCCTCCCTCACATCCTATACCAAGGAGGAAAAAAAACACCAAAACATGTAGACAGGTCTTTCAGATTTCAATGAAAATAACAGATGTTACCCATCAAAATAGCTCCAACCCAGAGCAAGGATGACATAGCCACAGAGTGACTGAGATTTTCCTTCCAACAGAGCTGTATCTCAGACAGTGCCAGACAATACTCTGCTTAGCAGAAACAATTGTCATGATTTCACTGTTAAACGTCCTCTGCTTTGGGACTGAAAGGAAACCTTTGATCTAACTGCATCTAGCTACGAAGTTATCATGTAGATGATGGAGCATATTGACTGTAAAAACTGCTGGGTTCAGTATTTATTTATTTGGCATGATGCATGCAGAAACTTTGGTTACATATTGGTTTGGTCAGATGGAGGTTTTACATTCCCTTCATATTGCTTGATCAGTACACTGGGAAGCCCACCAATTCTTTGGGTGGGCTCTGGAGCAGACTTTCATTTCCCAATTTATTTAAATTCAGGGCATGAAATCATGATACTAAAGCCACAAAAGCCATGGAGTTTACAGACAAAAAGCCTTTTCTCCAGTAGCTTAGATGCAGTTATAATACAACACTAAGCAAGTAAACATGCTTTTAAAGGGACTTAGTTTTTTCCCTAAACCAGGGAATAGCTCGGAAGACTGTCACTTCACATGTGTGCCCAACTGCAGGCCAAGCATGGATGCAGCACATTAAAGATCTCAAATCCAGTATGCGTTCAAATTGACTGAATTTAAGTTCTCGCTCAAAGAATTTCAGACCACAACACAGAATATTTGAGCTCTCTCTTCCTCTTATGTGTACAGCTGATCAGATAAGTTGGAAACAGATATAAACTTTCATACTGATCTGAGTCCATCAGCATATGTCCCGTAGGGCAGAGGTCAAAATCATAAAATGATACAGAGCAGAGAAGCTGGCTATAGGCTGAACAATAACATCGGTCTGTGAGATAGTTGGAACAACTGAGCTCAGGCAGATCGTGCATGGAGCCTGGGATACTTTTGACAGCTCTTGCACCCCCTTATACCAAACCACCCATGTTGCAAAATATATTTGATAAGAACCCTTCAGCTAGAGGTTGTGAAGGACATATATTGTATTTCCTAATGACACTCAGTCCAACAGTCTGTAGGTTGGAAGAGAGTAATGAATTGCCCAAGAGCCATAAAAGATACTCAGTTTTAATAGCTAAATGGGAGTAGAGCTCTCTATTAAAAAATCAACCTTCAATTGGAACTGCACAGCATGCTTGAAATTGGATTCAGGATTATCAAGACCAAAGTGTTGTTACTTCAAGCAGTTGTGGCAATAAAAAGCCAAGGTCAGTCATGAGAAAGGTCACTTGTCTGTGTGAAAAGGCACCATCATCATTATTTTTTTCTCCAGCTGATGTCTTTCTGACAGACTTTACTTTAGCCTTCAGCAAGCTCCTTACCTCGCAGCGCACACTTTGGGTCCTGGAGGGTATCACAGTGCTGTTACTTCTGCTCCCAGACAGGACATCTCCCAGCAGAACGAACATTTCAGTTCCTGAACAGCTTTTACTAATCGAGCTCTGCACATAAGTGTTTGGTTTTATGGGATAATGCTGTGGCTTTTTACGTTGTCTGCAAGTATGCAGAGCTGCTGTGCATTACCAGTGCTTCTCAAGAGACCTGTTAACTGCTTTTTAATATTTCAGCCTCTGACCTGCATGTTAATACATTGTTATAATTGGAAAAGTCACTTTCCCTTACTCAGCAGTTTTGCTCTATGTGTGTGTTCCAAGTCTCGCTTTACTGACACACATAATAAGTTTATTTCTTCTCCTCTTGGTGGAGACTGTTATTACCAAGGCCCAGGCATGCAATCTTCAGTCTTGATGGGAATGCACAAGATAGAAAAGGACAAAATTTGACTTTTTTTCTATCCAGGGCTGGGATTGCAAAGTTCATAGAACCATAGAATCGTTGAGGCTGGAATAGATCTCTGAGATCATCAGGTCCAGCCTATGACCCCAACACCACAACACCTAGCTAGACCATGTCACTAAGTGGCACATCCAATCTTTCCTTAAACACCTCCAGGGATGGTGACTTCACCACCTCCCTCGGCAGTCCATTCCAGCGCCTAATGATCCTTTCCGTGAGGAAGTGCTTCGAATATCCAACCTAAACCTCTCCTGGCGCAGCTTCAGGCCATGCCCTCTTCTCCTGTCGCTAATTGCCTGGGAGAAGAGCCCGACCCCCACCTGTCTACAACTTCCTTTCAGGTAGTTGTAGAGAGTGATGAGATCTCCCCTGAGTCTCCTCTTCTCCAGGCTAAACAACCCCAGCTCCCTCAGCCTCTCCTTGTAAGATTTTCCCTCCAGTCCCTTCACCAGCCTTGTTGCTCTCCTCTGGACCTGCTCCAGCACCTCAAGTTGTCAAGTAACAAAATGCAGAGAGGGAATGCATCCTTCGAGGAGAAAAAGTGTTGATCCAGCCCAGTAGTCCTGTAGATATAAGTAGACCGAGTGCTTTTTCTGACTCTATTTCTGGCCATGGGGACCATTTGTTCCCCATCAGCATAGTATCTGGCCATTCCTTAGTTATTTAGAACCAGATCTGAAACAGATTTGATTGGATTTTTTTCCTACTTTCCAGCTTTTTCCCCCAAAAGCCTGAATCAGAGTCCATAGAATCATAGAATATCTCTAGTTGGAAGGGACCCATACGGATCATTAAATCCAACTCTCTGCTCCTGACAAGACTACGTAGTACTAAATCGTATGACTAAGAACATCAGCCAGGCGCTCTTGAACTCTGTCAGGCTTCATGCTGTGACCACTTCCCTTGGGAGCCTGTTCCAGTGACTGACCAACCTGTTCTCAGTAAGCGTTATTCCTTGTCCTATGATTAAGCCATATTAGCTTCTGCTGAAGCATGGCTAAAGGTAGAAAACTGGTTTAGAGCATTTGGTTTCAACTTTCGGTTTAGGATGAGCAGTGTTGTCTTGAATAAAATAACATTTTAAAAAGGAAAGAGTAGAAGAATGGCTGTGAAAAGTTGGGATCAGTGAGAATAGTGGAGATTTACTAACACCATACAGAGAATAATAATTTGAAAAGAGCAGGTTCAGCAAAAGAAATGTATTTGATACAAAGTTAGCACATCCCTGGACAAGTAGCCTACTACTGTCTCATATATCGTTGCACTCATTAAGATTATTTTTATTCCTTTCTATTTCTGATGCTTTTTAGGATGACCACAGATGTACTTCAACATCAGCTTAAGTCTTTCAGCAGAGTAGGGAAAAATGAGAGTTTTTTGAGAGTTGAGAGCTGATAGTAAGGCTAAGACTAGAACCTGGCCAGTGTTATTAACAATCCAGTCACCCCAAGGGAGGAGGAGGACTGGTCTGAAAGAGGTAGAGGTGGGGAAAGTCTTGCATAGCCATGTTTGTGGCTTCTGCTACTGCTTAGGAGAAACAAGTCGTAAAGTAAGAAGTCATAGGGGATTCAGCACCAGCAAAAGTTGCCATACCAAGTGACTCAACAGTATGTGTGCTTTTCCAGGACTCTGTCAAAGACAAAAGTAAGGAGAAAGCTACTCAAGGCAGTTTTCTTCTCTGCCTGCATCTAAAATTATGTCCATGCAGATATACTGGAAATAATTGGAATCACAACAGGAGTAAATCAACATGTACCAACTGCCCTCATTGAATCTACGGATGGACAATAGCCTCTCCATCTCATTTTGGGAGTTAGATTCTAGGACTGACTCCCCACTAACTCTGTCTCAGGCTGTGATCTCTGTGAGCACAGGGTGTGTCAGTTCATGAAACACATCCATCTGAGACAAATAAATTTGGTGTGTGTTTGGGTGTTAGATTTTAGCTGTATCAACTTCCTGAACTGACTTACCATATGTTCAAATTCAGTAGTATCAGCACCGGAACTGGATGAGAATGCCCACTCAAGGGCAAAAGAAAGAGAGCTGAATCACATTATCTTTGGCTTATGTGAGCTTCAGCTGTTACAAAACCACAATGTAAGGGCTGTGGTGATGAGGAAAGTCTTAGAGCAAGGCACACACCTGCATCACCATCTCCAAGTACATTATCTGGTCATGAATCTAGTCTGATGAATGTCATGCCTGAACAGTGGGTATTAGAGCAAGGCACAATTTTAAAGCAATTAATTTCATGCCACACTTAGCTGCAATGGTAAGAACCGCAAATAACTCTCTGGGTTTCATTTCCTCCATGTGGTCATGGATTTTCCAGACGAGCTCAGCACCTTTGTCTGCAGCTCATTCAAGCAGCCTTAAAATCCCACAACAGTGATTGACATTGTGAGCTCCCTCAAATTCAGCTTCCATTTGTACCAACATTGATTTGATGCGTTGTTTGTAAATAGTGAGTACTCCAGCTCTCTTTTTCCGTGCAAAAAGCCCAAGTAGCTTAATCCCACAGTATGAAGAGATGAATGGTGCAGACTGAGTCATCGTAGTATAGCATCTCTTGTAAAAATATTGCCAAGGTAGCCTATGGGAGACAGCCAAGTTACCTTCCGACTGTACAGATTTGACAAGGATAAGAGCAAATATTCTGATGTCCTGTGGGAATGTGGATGTCTTGGTCTCAGATGTGAAAGAGTGAAGTGTTAATCAGTCATTGCATTCCCTTAATGAGGACCTGCATTAACGGTGTCGTTTGTTATTACTACCTGAAGGATTGGGCAACTGTGTTATTCAGCTCAGAACCTGTGCATAGTGAATGTTCTGTACAAGCGCACACCTTGCCGTAAGAAATAAATCTGTTGGAAAAAAATGATCACTAGTGGTCTTGTTAACTAGAGACATTCCCGAATGGCAACATCTGCTTCTACAAACCATGAGAAATGGACATATCAGCAAAAACAGTAATATCAAACTCAAAGCAGCAGGTGTTTGCTTTGGAACAGTCGTCTTTTCATTTTCAGAGTGTGTTACTACTTTGCCAATATTCTATAGATACGCCAGGTGACTTGACTGTCTTTTTATTTGTCTTTTTTTGTTTGTTTGTTTTGTAGAATGAAATAGCATGATGCTTCTGAATGCAGATGAATAGAACAAGAAATATCTATATTTAATGAGAGGAAAATATATTTAATAGAACTTAAGAACAAGTTAAAGGTCTGGTAGGTTTTTAAACAATGTATTTTGTTATAGGAGCTATTTATATTTTAATCATTTTTGTTAGCACAGCAAAAATAAAAAGGACAAACAAACATTTTCCTGTTATTCCAGATGCACTGTTTATCCTGCTCCAGCATGGAAAAGGATTATTTTAATCAAAGATACAAGATTTTGGATCTTGATCCAGCTCCCAAGATATCAGATCAGTGTCTGTCTACTCCTGGTTCCAAACTGTTGTGTAGCAAAGAGGAACAACACATTTTAGGCCTCTTTCTGCACCTGTGGAAAGCCGGGATTTGTTGCAAAGCCAGGTATCACAGAAGTTAAATCATTTGGAGAGATCCTCCACCAGGAAGCTGGCTCAACCTGTGCCTCAACCCTGCTCTGGCACTGAGCAGAGGTTGCCACAGTCAAAGGGGACATTCTCACCCTGGAGGGATGGGGCTGAGGACAGCAGGCTCTGCCTGAGAGAAAGTCTGGCTACCATGTTCTCCTGAAGATCAAAAGCAGAGGCTTGCTGTCACATGGAAAAGACTGGGAAAAGCTGATGGCTTTGAGGCCAGCAGGTCATTGCCAGGTGAAAAACACCACTAAAATGCCCTGCTGGCTGCAGCCCATCACAGTATGGGGAGTGCTGTGAGGGCAGAGATGATAGTGGAGGACATTTTCCCTTTTCCCAGTACTGGATTTCTAGTTAAGGGAAGTTGTCACTAAGTAGCTAGAAGTGTCATGTCTTTGGAAACGTCCTAGGGGTCCAGGAATAATTTGCCCTCTCCCAGAGAGGGAGGATGCCCACACACACTTGGTCATGGTAATTCACAGGACTCAGGTCCCTTTTAGGACCTTATCATTTTTTTTTTTCACCTTTTTTCCCCTACACCGGACAGAAATTTCTAGAGTACCTGTAACCATGTACATTGCTCTTTTTTTCTCTTTCAGGTTGTTTTTGGTGGTGGTGGTTTTGGGGGGTTTTTATTTGTTTGTTTGTTTGTTTCCAAAACATGATTGCATTCTCTTCAGGAGAAGGTACTGTTGTCCCTTGATGGCTTCACACTGATCCTGATGAAGGCAGCATATTTAACAGCTGCCCAACTAATTTTGTGGGTGTCCCCACACATAAGGGACCAGCCCGTCCTACTGAGTCTTGGGTGCACCATAGGCAGTGGACGGGGTATGGTGAAAACCACAGTTTTATACGACAGCACAGTATCAATCAATCAGGCAGAAATGAACCCGTGTCCTTTCAGCACAAAGACAGGCAGAAGGATTGTTGGCTTCCCCACACCTTTACCTGCCATAGAGTGTAACTTAAGATGCAGGAAACTGGATTCGAAGCCAAGAGTTGATCTTCTGAGTACTGAGACCTGGATGCCCAGGTGCCTTGAATGGATTTTGTTTTCTCAGCAGCTATCTGCATATATGAAACAATGCTCTAAATAAGGAGATTTCACACTGTCTATTTTTAGATATTTAGCTTGCCATGCTCCGAACTGCTCCCAAGCTAAATAATGAAGGTGTCCTAATAGAGATGTTGTGCACTCAAAGGGAAAATTCGTTAAGGAAAAAACAGCGTCTTTAAAAATACCACTGCACTGCAATGATGCAGGAAATCCTTACATTTACTGTATTATCAAACAAACGGAAAGAAAAGCATAAAAGAGGCTAAACCTATCTGTTTCTTATCTTACATATTGTTTGGAAAAAAAAAAAAAAGTTGCAATTTGAGTATGTATAATCTCGGAAGCTCTGAGCCTCAAGAATAGATGAAAAATAGATATCTATAAATCACAAATTGGGACAAATTCAGGTGTCATTTTCACTTTCTTTAGCTGGTCTGAAGATTAGCTGGCTAAGCAAAACTCTTCTGTATCTCCCGGTAACAAAGCAGAATTTGTCTGTTCTTCAGGGCTGTGGGTGTTAGCTGTGGGTTTTACTGACACATTCTTGTACACTTTAAGGGGAAACTATCTTAGTGTGGGATGGGCAGAAAGGGTTAAGAACCCACTGCTGTTGTACGTGATGATTTTTTTTTCCTCTGTTTCACTGTACAGCAGAACAGCTCTGCTTTAGTTTGTTAATGAACTGAGCACTGCCATCTTGTGTTTTTCTTAGCAAGCGCAATTACTCTTTAAAGGCAGAAATAAACGGTATCCATCAAGATCTTGCGGTTTACTTGCCACCTCCACTATGATGCCTCTGCTTACATCTGTGAACTTCGGGTGTATGAAACTAAAACTACACTGAATAAAGCTAAAAGAAAAATATCACACAATTTTGAAAGCTGACCTGTATAACTTTGACATATATGCAGATATGAACCTTCTTTCTTCCTACATATATTTTTTTGATGGAAATTTAATAGTGTCATGTGACCTTCACAATCTGGGGCCTCTAGGTTTCTCTGCACAATTCTGAGACCACTTTCATAGACAGTGACCTCAAAATTTAGTCATTAAAGTTTGTTGACTCATGGGCTCATTGTGGAAGGATGATTCTGTGAAGATAATCCTGGACCTAAACCTGATAGCTTTTTCTGACAGACAGTAATTAAAGGGCTGTTCTTTGAACTCTGTTTTAGGCAACAGCTATGAGACAACATCATTTGAAACCCTCCAAGGTGAAATCAAGAGCTAGTACAGGGAGAGATGCTAATACAGCCTCCTTTCATGAAAACCATTTCAGTAAAACATAAACATTAAAAGAGAGAAAGAAGAAAAACTGTCAGATGTTGTCTAACAAATTGAGAGAAACACTTCAGGAGAATCGTCAGCATAAAAGAATCAAGGCATACCTACACATCAGCACTGTTAGGGAACATTACAGAGCATTAAGAAAACTAGCCATACATCCACATTAAAGTTTCTTTTCTCCAAGAAGTATTGACAATGCAAGTGTATCTACGATAATGTAGGTGAAAGCATGGCAAGAAACAGTACTGGTGAGAAAAAATTTCAGCATATTATAATTAAAGAAGACCTGGATAATTCAGTAACGTATCACTGAAATGTTCTTTAAAAAGAAAAAAATAAAAATACAGAATAACTGGGAATGGAAGCCATCTTAAACGGCCACCTCTGACTGATGCTTCAGGTGATGTCTAGACCATCACAAAGATGTCAAGGCCATTAACTAAAACACCTGCTCATTGCCCACAGCTGGGAATAGCAATGGTATTGTCCAAGCCAACATTTCTCACCTCTTGCCAGAAACAAAGCGTGTGTCACTTGATGACAGGGCACTCTTCTTCTGCCTCAATGTTTGAGGTAAAAGCCTCAGTGATCAAAGACCCCTGCTTACAACCCTTCAAGCCAAGAACCATGTACTCATACCTGCTCTCCACCATTTTTAGGGCTCTGCTTAGGCTTGTGGTGAATGCTACAGATCCCAAATCAACTCTATGGGTCACCTCCAAGGAGAAGACATGCAGCCTTTAGCCAAAAAGTAGGAAGATAGAGGGAGCTCCCCATGTCCACCAAACAATCCTGCTCCCAAATCCCTGGAGAAAGAAAAGATATACATGGCAGCATGGTTGAGTCATATGTTTTGGTTTTGTTTGTTTTTTTTTTAATTTACTGCAGGTAAATCAGCCCCTGAAGAAATTACTACAGGACTTTGTCAGTACCACAGGGCTTGTAGCATCAATGTTTAATGCCTGTGGGCTTCCACTGCAATGTTGATGCTTGCAACTGTCTACCATGTGCACGTATACAGGACTGTCCAATTTGAGATGTGCTCATTGAACAAGTTTTTGGAAGCAACCTGAAAAAAAAAAGACCACAGGATGGCTATTTCTCCTTCTTTGGCTTTTCAGTTCTTCCCACAGTCCCAGAAGTCCTCCCTGACTGGTGAGAACAATTTACACAATGTACATACTAGCGTATAGGTAGCATGACATATGGAAGAGGGTGGCATTTAGATTGGCAACAGGTTGTTTATATGACCATTAGTTAGTCTTGGTGCTCATTAAAGCCTAATTTCACCATCTGTAAAATTGGCTTAATGATAATGTTGGATTTTTTTCAAAGAATATTGAAAGCCACAGCTTAGAAGTACTGCATGTGAAAGTTAAAAACTACCAACAGTCTCTTCATGGCTCTAGTCAACAAAGTGGAAATAAATTGCTTAGCTAGAAAAGATTATGAATAGTTTTATTAACTTTTGCGAAGCACGTTGAGGCCCTAACATGTACAGTGGAAACAAATATTGTATAAACATGCTATTATTAAATGACCGCTCTCCTCTGGGAAATGGCATAGGAGTGGTTTTTCCATATTCGCTGTGACTCAGTGATTCCAGGTAAAACATGTCCGTTTCACAAGTTTAAAAAAAAAAAAAAAAAAAAAAAGAGAGAGAATACTCTTAACTGTCAGCTCTGTCAACACATCTGAGGTCAAAAGCCAAGTCATGTTTTCCTGGCTTGCTTGTTAAGACCAGCAGTGGTGATGTTACTGACCAAATGCTCCTTGCCATTGCTTTACTATCCAATTTCCCAGATGAAGGTCTAAGACACTGTCAGTCATGGCTTATTTAACAGTGCTATTAATGACCACTGAATCCAAGTGCCTCCAGCTCTCACTGGTTTCAATGCTGTTTTAGCAGAGTTTCCACATTTTAAAACTCTTAAGCATTTCTTTGGATTAATAAAGGCAGCAATGACTAAATTCACATCAGGAATAGGGAGGTTAGGTAAGAAGATCTGTTTCCGCAGTCACTTGAAAGAAAACAATTTCAGGTATTTAATTTACACAATTATTATTTGTCAAAATACCAAAAACTGTTCATCTTCTCGCTGCCCTAACAATCTGTCAAAATGCCACTTCTTTTTCGGTGTGACTTCTAACCGCCAACATTTAGCACAGATAATTACGCCTCTTCAAATGTAAAGTAGTTAAGTCTTGCAAAGCATGATTCATGAAGCAGTTTTACCAGCTGTTTTCCCAAGTCTGAATTTCTGAGCTAGACTGATACATTGTGATCCCGATGCATCTGGTGGTTTCGTAAAAAGCATTGGGAGGGGAGAACATTGTTGTATTGTATTTCTACTGTGTTTGGATTATGGCCCGTGTGGGCTCCAGCACCCTCAGAAGCAAGCTGAAGCTGGCCTTGTGGCCATCAACACTACTCTGAATACGGCTTATGGAAAAGTTCAATTTAGTTTTACACTTGAAATAACATTATGCTTCAAATGTTATTTTTTTTTTTTTTTTTAGCTGAAGTGCATGTGTTTTGACTTTTCCCATCAACGTAGGAGCAATGGCTTGTATTTTAAGTCATAAGATAGAAAAGAAATAACAAAGTTAAAGCTTTCTTTCCAAGCTGTAGCAGCACAACATTTTTATAAACATTGTTGCTAATTTACATAATATTTTTTTCTGGTTTTAAATCAATTTTGCTGATTATCATCAAACGATTTTTGCACAGACCTAACAATTTTCAAGGACATTTTTAAAACATAAAGGCAAATTTTCTCCAACCAGGGTATTTAATGCTGCAACTTTAGCCAAAAATTACTGACATACATAAAATGCATCAAATATACTACTTTCTTCACTGGTCCATCAAAAATCTAACAAAATCAAATGGCATGGAAAATTTTTTTACAAAGTGTTCTGACACCAGAAGACTGGATTTCATCATTCATATGGATTGATTACAGTTAGTTGATTACCTATGAATTGATTACAACTTCATCATTCATATGGATTGATTACAGCTAGTTGATTACCTATGAACTGATTACTTAGCTCACGTCAGATTTTACATTAGTGGCCAACAGCCATCACTCTTCAGACCTTGCCAGCTGATGCATGACAAGCAGAAATTTGCTTTGATGAGATCATCTGTGATTGAAAACCTACTCAGGGTTGTAAAGGTATAAAGATTTGATGCTGCATGCAAATATTGTGTTGTTACTACCAGAACTTCAGATACTATCCATTCGATATTAAAAGTATCCAAAATGTACAGTTTTTCAAATACCAACACTGTAGTTTTTGAAAAATGATCACTCTAATATTGAATAGCTGTAGATTTTACTAGCAGACCCATCAGCAACTCATGTCTGACTGAACTGATTTCCATTATGATTATAAAAACAAGCTCTGCCACAATGCTGAAACATAAATAAATCATGGCAAAATGATAACAAAAGCCACAAGTTTTCTAATGGATTCAATTCTGGAAGCATAATTATTTGACAGTCAAGCAAACTGTTTTGATGTGAAGGGAAGGACTTTTAAGCACGAACTGACTAGCATAATTCAGTTTTATATAGTTAATGAGAACTGCAATTAAAACAAAAAAATCCCCTAAACTAATGCTTTTATACGGATGCAGTCTAGTACCCCGCCTGCCTTTTCAGAATCATATTGAATGACAGCTTAATCTTCTGAATGTCTCCAGACACATTTTCCTCTACCCAGTGACTATGGAGGTAACTTAAAATCACTATTAGGAAGGAATATTTCATCAAGCACATCAAATTGAGGTGTCTGCTAAGCTGGGCAGGCTAGATCCCACTGTAATTATATAAAAAGCCATTAAAAAAACCCAAAGCTGTTTACTGATTTAAATTTACTCTCTGGGTGCTGTGATGAAGAGTAAGCATGCTCACCTGAAAGCTGGTCCTGGTGGACCTCATACCATGAGTGAAATGCTTGGTATTTCTAATGGAGCAAAGCACCTACCAGATGACACCCCTGAGCCAGGAGACTGGCCTCATCTCAAAGCTGGAAGGTTCATAACATCTGCTTTCATAAGATGGATTTACGCTTGATGAGAAGATGGTTGTGTTTCAGAATGAGAACATTGTGTTGGTGAACTCTTCCTTTTATTTTTGGGGGTAGGGAATTTGCCCATGCTGGTTATTCCACATAGGGCAAAAATTATCTGTGGGGAAAATCCAGCTAACAGCAGGGACTACTGCTATAGCTGGCCACCTCTGAGAACATAGGAGCATGGACACATATAATTATCCGTGTCCCTTGGATTGAGCTGACATTAACTAAGGCTCACAAGTGGACTTGGTGCCTGACAGGTGGGCAAGTCGGTTCAGAAGTCATTAATTGTCCTCCTCCTAAATTATCACTGAAGATATTGAAGATACCATCAGATTTGATCAGAGCGGACACTGAAATACTGATACTGAAAAGGGACAGAGCAAGAAACTTCTTGGAGAAACCATCCATTGGCAGAATGATGTACACTGGAAGATATACTCCCCGGTTAGTAGTCTTCAGTTTTGTTCACAGGCTGCGTATAGATAAGATCTTCGTCTTAGTGACACACCATACTAAAGGCAAAAGTCAGACACAGCAGTGATTATCTTGTGGACAATCCTTCGTTTCTCTTGGAAATGTTTCAGGGATGAAGTAGCAGTAACCACAATGAAAAAAGAAGTCAAACAAACACTACAGTATTATGGCAACTAATTACATCTTGTTCAAAAAACATTAAGGGCTCTGCTCTGTCTTCTGCTTTTTTTTTTTTTTTTTTCCGAGTTGGACGTATATTTNAGGCACATGGGACTTCTTTAGGTATTTTGTTGTCTTCTGAACACGGATATTTATTTTTTTTCCTCCCTCTCTCCCCCCCCCCCCCCCCCCCCCCCCCCGGCTTCTTCCTACTGGGATTCATTTACAAAGCAAAATAGCTAAATTAACTGCACAGTACTGGTCCCAGAGGAGATCCAAACTATAGGATACACACTAATTTCAAGACTACTAGTTGAGTAGTGCATTTGATTGTGAAATTAAATATGGCCCTGGGGATGCCTTTTGTGGTCACATAGAGGAGTAAGATAAATTTCAATATACAATATGTAGCGTTCACAACAGAATAATCAGAATATTGGTAGTTTATGTAAATTAATGGTCATCTAAGTTTAAAAAAATAATAATCATGCAGTGATCATTTATCACTCCTGTAACTTCACAGATTGTTTTCGCTTAAGAGATGTAAGGGGGCAAAAAAAAACATTTTAAGGAGCACCAAAACTTAAACTGTACCAAGAATGAAACCACACTTGGAAGTAGCCAAGGAAATGTTAAAACCAAAGCTAGCTACCATGTACTACCCCATATTACCTGGCCTCAAGTTCACATTTGCTTCCAAACTCCTGGAATTTCTACCCATATGTATAAATAAGCATTTAGCCTGAAACTTTTTGGAATGAGAAAGAAACAGATCTGTTTTAGAATGCATCATGAAGGATGCGCTTCTAGTAGCTACATGTCTTTTCAGGACAGTCCTGATTAAATGCTTCCACTGATTGCAAGGCAGTATGGATACAAAGCAAAAGCTCATTTTTTAACAAAGTAAATCAAATCAGCGAGCAAATAGAGCTAAACTGTGTTGGAAACCATAATAAGCTCTGGGACAACTGACTGTGAAACACCGGTGTCACAAGTTGGCACTGAATTATACCACGTGTCAACCGTGCTAGCTTCTGTTTCTGGAAGGGGTGAAGGTATGTTTTTATGGAAGGAATACTGCCTAAACTCCAGCTGATGTGTGCACAGCTCATGGTATCCAAGTCTAGACTCAGAAGCAGACACAGCTTCCTACCCACACCGACTGAAAAAAAGTCTCTTGAACCACTGCCACAGGGGTGACCAGCCGCCACCAGCTTCCACCCACTTGATAACAATCTGACATTGCCAGATCTAGTCAGAGCTTGTATCCTCACTCCTANGAAGAAGAAGAAGTAAAGGGGAAGGGAAAGAGGGAAAAGAGAAAAGGGAAAAGAGAAAAAGGAAAAGGGAGAAAGAAGAGAAAAGATGAGACAGCATAAAAAAAAAAGAAAACAGAAAAATTAAAAATAGCTACAGTTTTAGTTAATCACTTTTGAATCTTACCAACATTAGAAAAATAATAAATTATTTGAATGCTTTCTGTCATCTCTGTTTAAATCAAATTTCACTTAGAGCAGCAGATTTCTGTATTACTAATATTTTGCTACAGGGTTGGCCACTAAACCAAGGACTTCTTTCCAGCAGACCCCTCACTCTGCCACAAATTGCACAACACAAGCAAACATAAATAATGCATCTGGAAATACATGACATATTTAAAACCTACAATCATAGAGAGCACTACAGGGAGCCAAGAACACTGGTACAGGCTCTATGGCATTTATATTTCATGGACCCTTTGCCCCCAAATAAAACCTGCTTGGTACAAGCTGGAAAACCTCAATGGGCCAACACTTGGTTCCTGATTGTCCTTGGCGGGGATCCAATTTTAACCATGCTGGCTTCAGCCAGAGAGATGACTGAGGGAATGAGGGAAGATGGATAAAGTCATCCATTGGTCTGAAGGCCAAAAGCATCTGCTGGAGTCGTAGAGTTGTTGGTTGGCTGAGTTCACACAAAGGAAGCCCCACTGGGAGTTGGTACCCAGCTCCTTCGAGTTTTGAGGGTTGTCCTTGGAGACCACAGCTTTTTGCTACCTAGGGGCAGCAGAATGTCAAACCAACTAAGAAATCCTTCGGCCTGTTAGTGCAGCATGACACAGCTGAGATGTTCTTTGTGAATATTAGATAGGTATTAAAAATTGTAGGTTGTTTTTTTTTAAGAAATCCTTCAGGCTGCACAGAGCCCAAAAGCAGAGCTCACTCCACTAAATTACAGGTTTCAAGTGTGCGAAGATTTGTAGTGCATCCATTTGGGGAGATGTGAATGCAGATACCAAAGTGATGGGCAGCAGTGCAAGTGCTGAAGACAGATAAAATGTAGCAGCTTTTCTTTTTGAATAACAGGACCCAAACAGATTGAAAAATAAGATTAAAAAGGAGGATGGTTCCTGTGTTAGGGAACTGTAAGAGCCAGTTTCTTATCCCTTATGCTTGCTAAGTATTTGATGTTATGATCCTTGGTAACAGTATGGTGCCAGATGTATTTGTGTGATTTATTTTATCAGCTTCTGGAAACAATGAGTGTTACTGAAATAATCTAGTAGTCCACAAAATTCTGGATTAAATAAATCTTAGAAACACCTTAAATTTCAACTCCTAGATAAACCTAATATTAAAAAATAAACAAGTAAATTAATAATCCCAAAGCTACAGACTCTGTGTGACCCTTTACCAAATTTTACAATTGAATTTCACTTCTCTCTCTCTCTCTCTCTCTCTCTGGTGACTAAGGAGTTGCAATAAGTGTTGTCCTTGTGGTGTAAGTACAACTTCCTAGCAGTCTGCTGTATCTGAGTCATCACAAATGCTAGGCAATAGAGGAATAAAAACTCTCTCCCTTCATTTTGTTCTTCTCATATTTAGGCAGAAGGCACAGAACATTGTGGAGACCATTCACTGGTTCTAAGCCTGCTGAAATCAGTGGGAGACTTTCTGCTGAATTAGTTAATTTTGGACCAGACTCACCACTTCTTAGTACACTAAACAATGAAGTTTAAAAGCTGCCTCCTTTCATTACTAGTCTCAAAGTATAGAGATTTTTTTATTGTTATCCTTATAACTGGAAGTTAGCAATCCCGTTAACCTGATTGCTTTGGGAAATACATATGTAGACACAGAGCGAGAGCCTGATTCTCTAAAAATGCTGTCACATGTTTAACTGAAAACTGTATCTTTGGAGTACATACAGATGCTGTACCCTTTAAACCGGCAGGAGTTAATGTACATTTTAGATATGCACCCCAGAGTCTATCAAAGAGTAACACCACTCTATAGCATATCTAATTGACTGAGTTATATCCTTTACTAGTCCGTTTAATAGTTATAGATCACAAGTCGTATAAATGTCAAAACTATTAGAGGATTTCTGGGCTTTGCATTTGACTAGCTGTGAAACACTTGCAAATCTTCAACATATCTCGTCATCCTAACTTGAGCCCCTAAATGAAGCAATTCAAATGCAGGAGTTCAGAGTTATGAACTATCACCAAACACACACCGTCTCCCTGTGCCTGAATTTCCACTTCTGTAGGAGTGGAAACACTTCTTAGTACAACAGAAATTAAAGTTTCATTAAATGTTCTGTGAGATTTTTCAAATCTTTTTAGAGAAAATCTTTTATGATTAAAAGATACGACTTTTATTGTATCTTAGATTAAAAAGCAGAATTGATTAGAAGGTGACTTTTATTCACAGACATGTATTCTCATCAAAACTTCACTCCCATGCTATGACATAGACAGCTATTCACCCAGAGTTTTAGAAGAGCAGTTATGGAAGTTATTACACATTTATTTAATGGGGGAGGCAGAAGATATGATCTGTCTTTGTCAATTTACTATTTGGTTAACAAATACATAGAGAAACAATCCTATTTTAGTAAGATCGTGGCTAAATATTTAAACAGTGAGATATTAATTCAACAGCAATTTGTAAGTTACTATCCATCTTATTTCTGTAAAATGTCTTATAAGAATTATAGTGTTGAATTCTGAAATACTTATTGAAGCAACACTATATTTTGCCTTGGTAACAACTCAGTAATGACTTCAGCATATAATTCATATTATTTAAGTCATATGCAGCACCCATATTTTAAGCAGTAAGTCAGCTCCTTCAAATTGTATCAACACTGTGTTGTATAACCTTGTGGCAGGAATAGAAGCAGCTTTTGTTTGAAGCTACTATTTAAATTTTCACCAGAGAAGGAGAAAGTAGTAATTTATCCATGGAAATAAGATGTTTCTGAATATTACAAAATAACCATTATTTATGGTTAACTGCATCCAGAACCTTTTCTAAACTTGATGTGAACTTCTACAGTTCTTCCAAAGAACGTTTTTAGTCAATCTTGTATGACATCCATAGCCATAATCTGGGAAAAGTAGAGTAACTGGATAGCAGTATTTAGTACCAGTAGGATGTACTCTGATTCTTACTATTTATCAATTATGTTTATAAGGTCCAAGTAACCAATGAGTACAATGAAGACACTGATTGCATTCTTGAGAAATGAGCCTTTTAAATAGTAATGCTGAACTGCTGAACTAACAGGCAGCCAGACAAAGAATCAAATGAAGATTAAAGAAGAGCTGTATTATATTGTGATGTATAATGTGATGTAAGAAACTCAAGTCAAAAACATGAAATAGTTACTTTCGGTGCTACTTTTTCACATGTTGAAAGAAAATAGACTGCATCTTTTCTTTGTTGAAAACAAGGTAAAAATCTTATTTACTTCAGGATGAGAATTTCAACACAAATGAACTGATTTTTAGGTCTCTGAAGATCTACGGAGGCACTACTCATGACATTCACCTCTATTAATGGGAATAGACACATTCCCATTAGGGAATTAGCGTCTGACAACTGTCAGATGCTCCTGACAGTTGTCATACATACAGAGAAAGGCCACATTCCCCCAAAAAAACCCAAACAAACAAAAAAAAAACCCACACAAAAAAACCCCCAACAACACAGGGGGTTACATCAGGCTTTCATTTTTAACATGACCATGATTTCATCACTCTGTGGTTGGCTAGACAGATCGCTAACATTTTTGGTAATTAACACTGTTTTTGTCACTTTGTGAAATTGTTTGCAAATCTATATTTACATAATTGCTTCTCCAAACTGCAATAGAATCTGGCACAGGCTTGCATCATGGAACAAGCTGTTTTTAGACCCACTCGTTGTCTAACTTCTCTGATTGTAGAGACATACAAGGCTTTACCTTCATCATCTTAATTAGCTGGCCCACGTTTTGTTGGGTTTTTTTACAAGATTCCAAACAGTTAGCTTCTGTTTCCTGGTAGCCAATCTTTAACTTTAGAATTGACACACACATTGCAAAAGAGATTTCATTCTGAGTTGCAAAATAATATTTATCTGGATATTAATCTGTTTTCTATACTTGCTTATGTACTTGTGTAATGTCAATAGACCAAGCCAATACCTCCAGTCCTGGCCTTACTGCCATCTGCCTGTGTGACATGATATCAAGGATCAAGGTATTACTTGGGTGCTCAGCTTTACTCTTACTTGAACAACGGCTGCATTTTTATTCAAAGATACACACAGAAGTGAAGCACCAAATATTTCTGGTATTGAGCTTCAGCCCTCTCATGGCCTGGAGACAAGTGCTCTGAAGCCCTGGATCCCATGGTGAGCCTGCTGACATGGAAAATGCAGCCTTTGAAAAATCAGAGTTATCTTGTCTAGGAAATTGCCTGTAGAGTCTCCTATTATGGATGTGGGCTTTTCATGTTTCCATTTTAAAATCTATTGTGAATGTTGAAATCATGTTCTTCTTTCGGCCCTAATGCTTTCTTTAAAGCAGCTTTAGAAAGGAAATTTGAGTCTGTGCCTACTGCTGTCTATGTGAATTGAATATTAAACTGTGAGAGAATAGGGACACCAGGGGAAAAAAAAAAGGAGCGTTGTAAGAAGGGAAAAAAAGTAAACATGCTTTCAGTCTCTCTGTTGGTAACAGTCATATGGCATCAAACTTAACCCACTTTCATGAGCTGTCATTGATGGGTCTGTCATGTTTCTAATCATATCTCAGCCTCTCACAAAGCCCTAGCATTCCTTCTGCTACCACTAACAGAAGATACATTAAGCCCTGATCATTAAGTTTTGGGTTCTCCTTTTTACAGCAGCTTGTCATAGATGTACCTTTACCTCAAACAGTTTTTAAAGAAGTTTGGAAAAAAAACCTCCAGCTTTTCAGAGCAAAGTAAGATGTTTACAGATGTTCCTGTACCGTAAGAGCTCATCATCCTTTTCCTACCGCCCCTTACACATTTTTTTTCTGGCACTCCTGGCATGTCTGAAGTGACCACAGACTATCAGACTCTGTTTTCTCTGCTCTTCTTACCATGTGGAAAATCATATAGGATGCAATAAGGGCATATGGCAGAGCAGAAAGCATATGAATAGTTGTCACATTGCTATTAAACATTTCCTCCATCCCCAGCTGCAGGGACCCAAGACGAAAGGCTGTTGAGGGGGAAAACTACATCTGTTTATTTGTTCAATGTGTTCATTTATGTCAGAAGTTCAGAGATCTTTCTCAAACCACTTAAGCAATGGTCAGCATGCTTCCTGAAACTAGTCCCATGGCTGGCACTGATGTAGACACGTATCAGAAAATTGTTTTAAAACAACAAAGAGAGTAAATAATTATGGTTCAGTATATATTAGGGAGCAACTTCTCTTTGGAGCCTTATCACTCCTCCACTGCCTTTTTCTCTCTGGGTTTATCTGGGAGGGACAGGCATGGGGAGAGAGTAAGGCCAAGAAGAGGGTCTTCTATTTTGAGGGACATGAATCACCAACTCATGGAGCCTTTTATAAGTATGCATCAGGTAAAAAAAAAAAAAGTTTTAGCTTCCTCTTTGTAGTTGGTCACACAAAATTCCTGACTGTACAAACAGATACACTTCACATGGAAAATGGGAGAATAAAAAAAAATATAAATAGAAGCCAACATAAGACTATAATGATGAAACATGATTAGAAGGCATCTGTGAATATGAATTATCACCAAAGGCTCCTGTCTGTTGCCCACGCATAGATATTTAGAGGCACTTGAGGTTCCCTACAGAGTCCTGCCTGGTCTCCATCTTCTGGTCTACAGCTCCCCTGTAGACTTTGTGTACTACCCTTCAGCCCCCCTTAGATGTCTCAGACACCACAGGGCATCTATGTTTAGGCAGCCGAATCTCTAAGCCACAAGCATTTGATATTCAGGTCCAGACTGAATAATAGTAGACAACTAAATATACTTTCTAAATGTGAATGTCTTCATGTGATCCAGGAGTCTGAGCTCCTATAATAGCTAGTGGAGATCAGTCAATACGGTTGGAGGAGTCTGGAGAGCTGTTCTGCTCTCCCTAGAAGAGATATCCATGTGTGGTCAGCTGAGCCGCCCTCCTGACTGCATGGATGCGTCTGACTAGATCACTTTTACCCTACCAGCAGCTTGGTTCATTACTGGGAGGTCAATGCTTAGATCCTTGATGCTAGTGTCTACAGCCAAGAACTGAATCCCACCCTGGAAATCCATTTAGTTGTTGTGAGTAGCTGTTTATGAGAAAGAAGGTTTCAAGTTGAAACTTTCATTCCACGTAGTATCAGACTTTTCTGAAGTTCAGTGACATTAATTTTGTTGAGTTGGGCCATTCAAGAAGTCCCTGCAACTATTATCCGACATGTGTATACTTGGATGGCTTTGCAACATGCCATAAAAGTAGATGCGAAGGTGTCATGACAGCACAGGGTGCCCATAAATATCTCCTCTACTGAAAGACCCTCAAGTCAAACTTTGCAAGGTCAACAGAGAAGAAACAGCCTGCATAAAAACTTCCAGAGCCTTTGTCTCTCCTGCCGTTAACAGAGCATTACAGACCTGGCAGTGGATATTAAAAGTATTCTTTCAATTCACACAGAGAGAAAAACTACTCAAACATGTTTTCCACTCAATGAATCCACTTTCCAGGGTTCCTCAAAGACATTGCTGGTTTTTTGGGCACTCCAGCAATCTAATGCATTGCTTCATTTCTGCAGGGTTCCTGTGGAAATTTGCATTGGATCTATAAAAACTGCCACTAAAATCATTAGAGGAGATTTAACGAGTTACAAAAGTAAACTGTTATTACATGATTGCATATAATACTCCTTCCACAGAATGAGACAAGCTTTTTCTTCACTAACCTCCTACAGTTCTATGCCTAAAAGACTAATTTTAAAAAATCCAAGATATATTAAAAGAACAGAAGTTGAAATACTAGCCAGTAAACCAAAGTAGAAAATGCTTACCACTACCTGAAAGTAAATTTAAAACTATCTTCTGTGTTCCCACTTGCAGGACAAGTTCTCCAAGGAGCAGCAGGTGGCACTTGCAGCAAAACAAGAAAAAAATGGAGGAAGAAAAGGAAAACATTCCCTACTCTCCCTCTGCTGCCATAGGGGGTGAAGGCTTGCAGTACTGGGTGCTAAAAGATGGTCAGTGACTACCATTAAATGTTCAAAGAGAAGAAACATGGTAAGTACCTTGGGAGAATGACTTTTTTTCCGTTTCTCATTGGTTTATATGTCAGTGTAGCTACTTGAAACTAGTGTGAATACTAACATTCGATATGTGCATATGGATAACATAACAAATTTTTAAAACTGCAGAAAAGCTTCTGAAAATTCTCCGAAATTCCAGTACTCCACCACTTCAAGCAAAAAAAAAACCCAACATGTCAATATCCAGGAAGAAAAAGGAAAAAAAAGAAAAGCAAGGCTTTGCTTTTTCTCCCTGTATACATCTTTTTTTTTTTTTAGGATTTCTTAAAAACTCATTCTTGTGGGTTTTACCTTCTTTACTGTCACAGACTTTTGTCTTGTGAATCCCTTCCTCTCTTCTGGTAAATTTAATGCGCTTTTCACCTAATTTGACAATATTCCCAACACCTGTTTACTTAATCTGTTTTTATTTTCTCAATTTTTTTTTTTTATAAAGATAACTTTAAATGGAAGGTTTGGAAACATTGTTTTGTAATGGGGAAATGAATTTTGGGGGGTTCCTACTACATTTAAGTACACCTTAAGCTTCATATTTGAAAATGTAACATCTGTGAGAGAACATAGCAAAAAATGAAAACTGTAAGAAGCCAGTAGAAACTAGCGTGCAGATTGATCTGTGGCTACCATGACAGTCTGGTAGGCTCTAAATCCCTTTACAAACAGCTATTGTGATCAACACTTCTGCTACAAAATCTCTTCTTTAAGGTACTCAGAAAAATGTGAGTATAAATAAGGTGACAAATGCCCCCCAAAATCAAATTTAGAATATGATTCAACCAAATTTTGGGGGAAACACGATTGATATGTATTCAACGTTCTTCAAAACTCTATCCACATACAAGAGAGTCCCACAGCTACTAGATGGGTTGTTTTGGTTTTTATTTCCAGTAGTAAGTGATCTTGACTGTTAGATTTTTTTTAACTATAGTTTATTTTAAGCATTATTTTCAGCTGTGCCTTTATTAAGATGACCTCTTTGCCGTGAATAGGGTGTTGCCAATGGAGGTGACTCAGGCACAAGAAGAGAACTAGCCTCTGGACCATGTCAGTGCAGTGCTGCAGTCCCTCAGTACTGGGTAGCACACAGTTACAGCAGAGGTTAAGTCACTGCAGAAAGGCTGTAGGAAATTTTTTTTCTATACCCTAGTTTCAAGTAGCCCGTGTAAAAGCATCCAACTTTAGGAGTACCTGTACTGTGACAGTGCTGTGCCTTTCGATTTGTCAGCCTGGAATCAGACAGGACACCAACTTCTACCACCATTCACTGAGAGAGTGCAAAACTAAGTTCTAAATTAGATTTTAGTAGCAAATCTCATTTTTTATCTCTCTTGGCTGAATTGTCCAAAGTGCAATCCTGGCCTTGCCCAGAGTCCATGGGAGTGGCTCATAAGCTTTAAACCAATTCTGTGTTTGGTCAGTACTGAAGCACCCAGCAATTTTGAGAATAAAACCCCCACTGAGAAAAAGGTACATGATTTTATATGACATTGAATACCTGGGTCATTAATAGTTATTTTGATAATACACTTCTTTCAGTGTAAGGATTCCAGAACTGCCCGTTTCAGTATTTGCTCTGAATATGGCACGCAGTGTTCAGCCAGGTAGAGACAGATGCATTAGTAAACTGAGAAGTTGAATGTCCACTCCATGTCTTTCATTCCTTCTGTTTCACCTCTCTGTACTTGCTTCCCGGGTTCACACTGAGGACTTCTGACATGTCTTTCCAAAATCCCCCAAAATCAGCTAAATGTGGCTATGCCATGGGATACTGGCTTCCTGCCTATCAATAGTGGGGTCTCTAATTCTTCCTAGAAAATACCAGTAACTAACTTAATTAAATAGTTTTTCTAGTCATGCTCAATGCTGTTAGAGGAACCCAGAGAGCAAGCAGGAAAGGCCTTCTAAGGGAACAGGGTGAGTATTCTCAACAGTTTTACACATTGTTTAAAAATATATCTTTTTATATTAAAAAAAATCATTCAAAGCACCTCCACTAGTAGTTTGCTGCCTGGTTTGAAGCAGTTTAACCTTAAGGTGTGGCAAGCTCTGGAAACTTGCTATGACTCACTGAGTAATAACCAGCTACAACATAAAACACCAGCCTACACACAATTTTCCAACCTCATTCTGTAAATCTTTCACTTGAAAAGAAAAATAAAACAATTATCTCATTTAGTCTGTTCTTAATCTTTATGACAAAATGCAATATACTTAATGAATATTATTCTTTCTTGAAAACATATTAATGTATTAAAGAAAAATGCAAACATGTCCTTGAAAAGCATTTCTTCATCTAAAACCCATAAACTTATTTTAAAGTGAAGTGTAATGTCTGTGATATAATATGCAAGTATCTACAGCACAGAAAAGGAAACTTGCAATATCTATGGCATTGTTATTATTGGAAAAAAAAACCAAAAAACAAGAGTGGGACACAGATTTGTAAAATAATTAATAATAATTTAAAAAAACCCAACAACACAGAATATATATATTTTTTCTCTATGCTTCCAGACAGGATAAGGGTTATATTACTACCTCCTTCCCACTCATGTGAATAATCCTCTTTCACAGAAATATTCCAAATGACTCCAGACACGGACCAAATGAAGAATGCTGTGACTCCTCAATGGCCTCAGCTCACTAAGTTTCCTTTTCCCAAGAGGAAAACAAAATATCTGAGGAGTGAGAAGGTAAAAGAGATCCAGGAAAGTCAGTATTTCAACCCAAAATGAAGTTTAGATGTGGCTGGATGAACACCTGCATCCAGGAACTGCAAAATGCTCGTAGATGTTCAAGCCTTAGTGTCTACATATATAGACACATAAATCCATATGTCTCCAAGTGAGTATGGATCCCAAGGCCACCCACTGCTACAAGTGTTTTCCAGTTACCAGAAAGAAATCAGGTAACTATGATCTTCAGGATAAAATCTTCTGTCCTGCACACATTCCAAATGCCTTTGCCAAGGAAGAGAAGGTTGTTAAAGGTAAGAGGAGTCTGGTGGAGAACATCTTCATAGCTGATAGCCTGTGGTGGGTTGACTGTGGCTGGATGCCAGGTGCCCACCAAAACCACTCTCACTTCTCTACTCAGCTGGAAACGGTAGGGAAAATGAAATAAAAGGCTTGTGAGCTGAGATAAGGGCATGGTGAGGTCACTCAGCAGTTACTGTCACGGGCAAAACAGACTTTACTTGAGGAAGTTGGTTTATTTTATTACCACTCGAATCAGAGTAGGGTAATGAGAAAACAAAACCAGATCTTAAAACACCTTCCCCTCACCATTCCCTTCTTCCTGGGCCTAATTTTACTCCCAGATTCTCTACCTTGTCCCCTGCCTGTGGCACAAGGGAGTGGGGAATAAGGATTTCGGTCATTCATCACACATTGTTTCTGCTGTTCCTTACTCCTTAGGGAGAATACTCACATACTTCCCCTGCTCCAATGTGGAGTCCCTCCTGCAGGAGATAATCTTCCATGAACTTCTCCCATATGAGTCATACCTATGGGCTTCTGCTCTTCATGAGCTACTCCAGGATGTGTCCTTTCCAGAGGGTGTAGTCATTCAGGAACAGACTGCTCAAAGTGTGGGTCCCACACAAGGGTCACAAGACCTGCCAGCAAACCTGCTCCAGTATGGACTTCTCTCTCCATGGGTCCACAGGTCCTGCCAAGAAGCTGCTTCAGCAAGCGTTTCCCACGGGCTTACAGTTTCTTCAGACATCCACTTGCTCTGGTGTGGGGTCCTCCACAGGCTGCAGGTGTATATATCTGTTCCACTATGGACCTCCATGAGCTGCAGGAGGAGAGCCGGCCTTACCAGGGTCTTCACCATGGGCTGCAAGGGTATCCCTGTTCTGGTGTTTGGAGCACTTTCTCCCCTTTCTTCTTCACTGACCTTGTTGTCTGCAGGGTTTTCTCCCATATATTCTCACTCTTCTCTTCTGGCTGCTCTTTTGCAAATGTGGGGATTTTTTGCCCCTTCTTAAATATGAAGCACTATTACCATTGTTGATTAGCTTGGCCTTGGCCAGCAGCAGGTCCATCTTGGAGCTGGCTGGTATTGGCTCTGTCAGACATAGAGGAAGCTTCTAACAGCTTCTCATAGAAGCCACCCTCCCCACTACCAAAACCTCGCCATACAAGCTAAATACAGACATGCGCTCTGCAAAAAGACTAGAGAAATTTTGAATGGATGCCTTCAAAACAAGAAGCCTTTTGACAGTACTGAATGAACTCATCCCACTGAGAACTCTTAGAAATGACCATGAAGCTTCAGTTTTGCTTTTCTCTGTGACCTTAGCTAGTGCAAAATATACTTAAAGTCTTTGGGATGTACTCCGCTCTAGTATTCTATATTCCCTTTCCAGATGCCAGAATGAATGCAGCCGTTTTCAACTCTCACCATTTTCTCTCTCCTCTTCAGTCATCCTGTTGCAGGTTTTAGATGAACATGTTTGGGGAGGCAATTTCCTTTCACGTAGGAACCTCTCCCCTCTCAGCTTGGCTTTCTGGATTGATAAGCCTTTGATTCCTGCCTTGGATAGCTGCTTCTGTCAGATTACACCAAATGGAAAGGATTAATCAGTGGCAGAAAAAAAATAAATGCAGAGCTCTCCACAAAGTTAAAGTTCTTTTAAAAAATAAGAGATTTTGGAGTCCAACATCAACTGCCTAATTTTGGTAGGAAGCATGAGGTTACTCCAAAGAGGAGAGGCAGGGAACCATGTATTTGTGGCATTCAGATTGGTGATACAATCATGTAATCCCAAAACAGGAATAATTCACACTGCCAAAAACTACAGAATTATGTGTGATCCAAACAATGGACAGAGGTGCACAAGCACAGCGGGCTGATCGTTTCTAGTGATTGCTTCACTACATGCCAAGTGTATAGGTAAGGTACTCTTGGAGCCCAGCATTTTCTAGAGAGAAGTATAGAGATGAAGTTTGCTATTCTACAAAAGAGTAAGTATTAAATACAATAAATTGTCATACTGACCCCTTTAGAGTCGATCGTGGTTTTTTGTTTTTTTTCAAAAATCGCCATGGCTTTTCGAGCTGTTTGTTCAAATCCTGAGTGAAATTGGATGGCTAATTTAACAAAATTGCCTTTGCAGGTGTAAACCAGGTGATTGCGTGTGCAGAACCCTTAAACGAGCTGAGATGCCACAAAGGCAGTCAGCCTAAGCCTGTAATTACTTTAACATCACAGTCACAGTCTGTGTGAGCTGTATTTTGTCCTTTGGTATTTAGTATATGAATGTTAAATGGTAAAAGAAATGTAAAAAAAAAAAGGCAGGAAACACAATAGTTTTCCAAGCCTGTGGAATGATTCACGTAAGAGTTTGGGGCATTGGGCTCCAAATGCAGGAAACATGTTCTGTTTGGGTTTTAAGTACAAAAAAATAAAAATAATAATAAAAAAAGGCAATTCTAAATTTGTAGATGGCACGGGGTTTTTCACTCTGCAGTGTCTCACACAAATTTTGCTTGTGGCCATCTTGAACGCCTACAGCTCCAGAGACGCTGTAATTACCCCAACCCATGTGATGCAGCGTGTGCTTTCCTCTGCCAAACGATAGATGTCTTTTCCATACAGCAGTTTCTTAATAGTATACTCCACATGCAATAAAAGTCATCGTGGATGCAGTAGGAATACAATTGACCAATGCAAAAGGAAGCAATTCATCTGGATAATTTGCATCCTTTGAATTTCCTAGACATGTTTAGTATGAAGCTTACACAAACAGCACAAGAATTAAAACTAAGCCATTCTGCATGCACATATAAAATTACTAGATGCAAGAATGCCACATAAACCACACGTTTCAGTCAGAATAGTATTAAAGTAAATGTATTACTCCTTAAAAAAGAATTTAAAAAACAGCCACCCAAGACTATAGGTAGATGCTTGAGGGAATCAAATCTGTAATCAAAATGAAAATTGCTTTATGAAAACACAATAAGCTCCAAGAATTTAATGGCAATGATCACAAGGAAGGAAAATATGTCCAGCAGTCCCACTTTCCTGTGCCAAAAAAAACCAAGACAACAAGGAATCAAGAAATGTAAAGAAGCCCATGTAAATATTTGCTGCTCAGCTTGAAAGAAAGCCACTGGACACAAATATCAAACACAGAAAAATCTGCCCCCAAAATCTCATGAGTCTGAATTCCCTAACTGAGCAAGCAAGATTTCCAGTCCAAAAATGTAAATACATTTAAGCATAGCTAAAATATAAATGATAATATGCTTATTTTGATAAATGTCATGTCACTGTAGCTTTCAAAATGAATAAATACTTGGCTAGAAAAAAATGCTCATCATGTTTAAATTGGGCAGCATGGAATAGGTCTGTTGGTCTGTAGTATCTGGAATTAGAAAAGAAATCTGAATGAGGCTGCATTGCCTACGTGGATGAATTCCATTCAAGTACTTCTGACTATTCTTTGTCTGAATTTTTGCTTAATGAAAAATTAAGAATACCTGAACATGACAGTGAGTAATTGTATAGGTACATATTTGCATTACTAGAAACCGACAATGGGAACAAAGTTTTATCATGGATGCTAAATATTTCCATGAAATATCAGTCATTGAACAGTGAAGATATTTTTTGCAAATTGTTTTAAATTTCTGAGTTTCAACCTGTAAAACATCAAGATTTATCAAAATAACTGAACAATTATATCAGCAAATAGTGACTAAGGAGTGCTTGCAAAAATGCTAAAAATAATTATATCCCATTCATAAGTATATACACAAATATGTAAGAGCATAGAAAATGTTCAGTTTAGGCATATGTGCATCTAGACCTCTGCTTGTATCTGAGAATCTGCATTTTTCAAAAATGCATCTATAGGGGAGTCAAACATCTTCATCTGTTTAAGCTGCAGTTGGAAAAGCAGTGACCTGTGGGGAAACTGGCAGAAACTCAAAGCATTTTTTTCACTACATTGTCTTGTACTTTTTTTCTTTTTTAAAAATGGCATCTTTCTTTCAAAAGCTGCAGAGAAACGTGTAATGTTTTTAAGTGACTGAAAAGGATGTGTAGTGTATGAAACATTAACATTGTAGTGTATGAAACATATAAATTTATGTCTAATTATTCATTTATTCAAATGTTTGTATTTTGACCAGTAAGAAAAAAGAACGAAAAAAAATCAAATCCATCTTTGCCCAAGTTTCCTTCAGATGCGCATTCGTGTTTTGACTGCTTGTTTTGAAAAGCTGTCCATAAATTTGGTCCAAGTGGCATTGTGGCTCCAGGATTCCTAGAAGTAAGAGATAACAAACCACTCCTAGATCACCCAGTTCATCTCACTGCTAATGTCAGACAAAATAACAACAAAATAACAGCTCTTACTGCCAGGAAGTTTCTCTTACCAGCTACCAATGGCATTTTCTTTCTCCATTTCACTCCCTTGTGTATCCCTCAGGCACAGGCTTGAGTTATTCTCTCCTCTCCTATATTCCAGCCAGCCAGCGACACACAGCCTTACTGTAAAGCTACTCTCACGGGGTGCCCTTTGCTGAAATAAAACTATTGTTAACCTCAGGTACTCAGAAATCATAAGGTAGGAGCCAAAAATAAATATACCCTTAAAAAAAATCAGATTTTTAAAGTTATGCATTTGACTTTGTATTCAACGTTTCAGGCTTTGCGAGTTCACAATTTAAAATGGATTTTTTCATGAAGCTGTAAGGGCTTGTAATTTTTATTGCAGTTTTGTTTGTATATCAATGAAAGTTTTGATTTTGTGCACTTACTTAGTTGAATGTTTAGAGTAATAAAGGTGAAAAGACATGCGTTTTTAAGACTGGAAAAATATTTGCAAATTTTGGCAGTATGTTACCCCTTTCCTGCATTTTCCCCATTTTTTTCTGGATTTATCAAGAAACAGTGCCCTATCCTTCTGGCAGATAAAAGGACTGAGTTTATCATTCCTACTATAGTCGTCACCTTACCCTGCATTTTCAAGATTCACATTTACCGCAGAACCAACTTCCTGGGATCTTCCTGCATCCAGGGAGAGAGAGGGGAGGCAGCTGCCAAGACCTGTTGTGGGACACATTGTCTAATTTCTTCTCCTTGAAGTTCTGATTTTATTAAAACAGAAGAATCACTTGAGCTTGTGCCCGCTTTATCCCAAGCTATCTGTCAGCTGCTGGTCTCTAGACCGTAACCCACCGTCTCCCATTTTTATTGAAGACTTTTATTTTCCTGTGAGTGCAGAATGGAAACAACAATAGAAACCTCAGAAGTTGCCACACAGCAAATTTTTCTGGCAGCTCTGTTCACATAGGAATTTTCAAAGAGCCGTTAATAGTCTCAAATCCAAAAATATTCCCATCAGTTTTTGGCTTTCATCTGCAACGGTCAACGGTTTCCATGAATCGCAGTGGAGGGGTAAGTCTGTCCAGAGAAGATCACTGCCTGGTCTCCCAAACCTTTGAATGAAGAAACTGCCTCTGAAGAGGGCTGTTGTTGCTTGTCTCCAACGAGAAGAAATCTTATCCCTCTGTCTTGGTTAGGATACACTTCCTCTTTTTCTATGCGCGTTCCGGACAAGGAGGAAAATGTCAGCCGAAAACCACGGTTGGATGCTAGCTTGATCCAGAAGTGTCGACTGGGTGGCAGGAAAGAGGAATCAATAAGGGACAGGAAAATAGCTGGGAAAGAGAGAGAGTAGCGTTTAAGGACACAAGGATGTGTGAAGCAAGAAAACAGATTGCACAGGGAAAGCGGCTGGAGCTCCGACAAGAAGCGAGTAGAAGGATTTGGTAGGGGCAGGACCAAGTAGCCGCAGCAGCTGAACAGTGACAGTGGAGCGAAAGAGCAGTGCAGGAAGAAATGACAGATTTACAATCTTAATTACTAGCCGTGAATAAGATTTTCTTTCCTTGAGAGCTGGTGAGATGGCTAGACCCACGTGGATGTGTTTCCCAAGTAATCTGTAGGCAGGCAGAACAACAGCTGGGTGCATTTGCTCATTTACTTCTAATATCCTGGATTTTAAGGCTAATCTCCAAATATATGAAGGAGGTAACAGCATAATGGAAAAGCTGAGGATGTCTAAATGGCAATTCCAGTTTGTTTAAAATACCTGCGTGCCAGCTGCTGTTCAGACAAGCCCTGAAGTGTTCCAGCTGGAAACGTTTCTGAACTAGGAAAGACAGAGGTGCTGGGGAAAAAAAGGCATTTTCTTAATGAGGAAAAAAATGTGTTTCAAACTATTAGGACTCTGATCTAGCACTTTGGGCGGACACTACAGGATCTTGGGGTTCAAAAAAAGATGTGTTATAAAAGACAAATTGAGGATATCTGATACAATGAAGTGGCAAGGGTCATATTTTGCTGAATAAAAAAAAAAAAAAAAAAGCCTTCCTTCATTACCAAAAATTGAGTTTTGATAAAATATTAATGTGTACAGGAAAAATTACTGTATTCCACCTGGGAATTTCCTCAAGTCAAGAGAGTGACCATCAAGGCTCATGTAATGTTTTTTTACTATTCTCCACCTTTTGTTAGAAGAGATTAACATCAAACTAGGAAATTGCACTTACTTGCATCAGAAAACCTCATTCACATACCAAGATGTCAGAGCACATCAGAAAACCCTGAATTGCGCAAAGCCACAAGTGGCCTACTGTGTATTATATTTTTACTACGATGAATTAATACATTGTGGTTTTCTCTATTTGTTTCCTGTTCAGTATTATCTCGAAAAAAGTACTCGCTTGTTTGCTTAAGTCATTGGACAGAATGGTCTCGATTCCACCCTTGACAGAATTTGAAGGGCAATAATAGCATAGAGGATGAAGTTAAGCAGCAATATACTTCTCAAGCAGCTCTAGTTCTTTCATTTGCTGCACTTAAAGAAAGGAGTTCCTCAATGTGAGCAAGAGAGTCGGAATTTGTCCCACCATTTCTACTATATTAATTATCAGCCTGTTTGAAACCTTCTGAGAATGCAGTTTAACCTAAGTTGGTACGAGGAGATGACTGAAAATACTCACCAAAGGTGGCTAGCTATGGTTAACTGCTGGTATGCTCAAAACAATTAGAAACAATAAAATGCGACTCATCGGGCGGCGTGGGACTTCACCTCTCTTAGTATATCAGCATTTGTTTTCATACCGCAATTTGATTTACACTTTTGTATTTCTAACATTTGGAATTACCTAAGCAATACAAGGACCTTCAAGGGAAGATGTCATCCATAGCAGTGTGTCTTGTACTAGAAAACAGTAAGATGGGATGGGAAACTTTTCTAAGAAGAGTATTTCTGCTCCTAAATGTCTTCAAAAATGACTTTGTGAGAGCAAATGCTCGCCCTTCTCCTTATCACATATAAAACTGCTTGTGAATGAGTGCATGTGACATTCAGTCAGAAAGACACTTTTAACAAGAAATTGCACACTCCTGGTTTTATAGTATCACTTGTCAAAGTTGAAGCGCAATTTAAGCACAATGACTTCACACTCATTTGGGAATCCTCATTTCTTTGAAATATTTCCTTTTTTGAGGAATAGAAAAAAAAAAGATATAGGAGGAGGACAGAAGTAAAAGTGTCCCCCTGTTATACTACTGTGAGCAGTGCATTTTCATCTTCACATGCCCAAAAATATTACTCTCAGTACCCTTATGTAGCCTGAGCTTGTCTGCCAGTAACCAAGTTCAAATTTATCAGCAAAGCTTGTAGGTGGTGTGGTCATGGGGGTCACATTTCTGGGAAATGTGGAAGAATTGTGATGGATCCTTGCTGAATGACAGATATCCTGCCTCAGCATCACAAGTGTAGGTTTGGACTTGTGAAAGCAGCGTTGAGTCCCACAACTCTTCACTTATCCTCTGATCAGCTATGCTGCTTGTGGAAACCCCATCCAAAGACGCCATCCCAATCCTAAATTCATAGTGTTATCCCCTTAAGTCCTAGAAGTGCAGGGGACACTTCAAGCCGGTCCTTCACATACGCAGAAAACCAAAGTGCACCAGACAAAGTTTTAAAAGGGTGGTGTTTTCTGCCAGTCATGACCATTCAGACACACATTACATTCTTCAACGATATGTCTGCCCTTGGCAAGCAGATAAGCAGCTGGCAAACTCTTTTGCACATGCAGTCATCATTCATAATAATATTTTCCTTGCTATAATTTCTATTATGTCTAATCCACTATTATTTGGTTCATCCACTTACTGCATCTTACTTTTAGCAAAGTTTATAGGCTGAGAGCTGCTTTTGCTTCTCATGTCTATAATACAAACAGCAAAATAAGGTCCTGTTTTGATAGCAGCTACTGAATGTTACAAATAATAGCAAAAATATAGCTGCTGCTGCTACTATTTGACATGACCTATTTCCAGATAGGAAATGGTCTATCATAGCGTAATTGAGAAGATAACCCATTATTAACTCCTGTCTCCAAAAGTTCCAAGAAGACTGATTATATGGTTCACCCTGAAACACTGCAATTTCACTAACATATTTGTTGGAGGCAGTTACAATCTATACAGTACTTCATAGATCTTGGAATACAATAGTTTTAAAAGGAGTAAACGGCTTGCATGCCCTGATCGCAAATGAAACGTGACACTATTTTATCTTCAGAGGTTACCAACAAATCTCTTTCTCCAGGGTAAACAAAAAATATCATCAGGAGGAAAGAAAAAGAAAATATTTTAAAAACTTGCGAGCCCAGTAGCTCTGCAGACACTGGGGCTGACTTGTTGCCAGAAGTAGCACACGAGCTGAAAGTCTCGCGTTCTGCAGGCAGAAGCTTATGGATAAAAAAAAAGAAAAATGTTTCCTTACTTGCTGCCTTCAGCAGATGACCCCAGCCTACAAGGGAGCCAACCCAAGTATTTGCAACAGCAATTTGTCGAGCTTTCGCTCATTAAAACCTTTGCCAGAGCTTTGTTCCGTGACCCGAACAACCCGCCGACTGAATGCCTCTTCCCAGACTGCGGAGGGTGAGCCAGAGGCAATGCGCTTTCTTAGCCTTGTGTCTTAAAAGGGTAAAATGAGGATTTTCCACCTCTCAGCCAGACAAGGCTGTGACAGAGAGCTACTGACCTGCTCACAGGCACCGGTGTCCCCCTGGGGCAGGGCTGTTCCACCAGCACAGTAAGCAGTTCATTCCTTGGACATGGGCAGCGAGGGTCTGGCGTGCTGCTTTCAGAGCACACTTAAGACAAAGCAATGGCTTAGGAAGCTACAGAGTTATAGATTTGTCCTCTCTACCATTGATATATCTTCCCACAACTTCCATGGGCCTCTCTGTGCAATAGCATTGACCAGAAGGGCAAGGACAGCAGCAGTGCAGGCGGCTCATGAATTCAACATAGCAAAGAGCAGGTCTGAAAGCAAGGTCCCTGTCCTGACTTCCCAGTTCTACCTTAGCACTGGACTGAGAGGAAAAAGCCTGCCTAGAGTGGCTGCCAGGAGAGAACGTGGCCCTTGGGGAAGGATTTAAGGCTGTGGATTCCAAGCACATGGAGCAGTCAGTGCAATCAGTTGCTACACACTTGTTGAGGTGATCAAGGTTCATAGAACCATAGAATCACAGAACAGTTTAGCTCAGAAGGAACCTTTAAAGATCATCTAGTTCCAACGCCCCTGTCATGGGCTTGGACATGTTTCACTAGATCAGATTGCTCAAAGCCCTATCTGACCTGACCTTGAACACTTAGCTGGAAAGCAGCTCTGCAGAAAGGAAACTGGGGTAATGGTTGGCAGCAGGCTCCATAGGAGTCAGGCATGTGCCCTGGCAGCCAAGTGGGCAAACTGCATCCTGGGGAGCGCCAAACACAGTATAAGCAGCCAGTCAAAAGAGGTGATTATCCTGTCGAATTCAGCGTTGGTGCGGCCTCACCTTGAATACTGCGTGCAGTTCTGTGTCACACTGTTTAAAAATGATGTGCAGGTCCTTGAATGCCTCCAGAGGAGGCCAACAAAGCTAGTGAAAGGGCTGGAAGGAATGTCCTATGAGGAATAGCTAAGGACTTTGGGCTTGGTTAGTTTGGAGAAGAGGAGGCTGAGGGGTGACCTCATTGCTCTTTACAGCTTCCTGAGGAGGGGAAGTGGAGGGGTAGGTGCTGAGCTTATCTCTCTGGCATCCAGTGATAGGATGTGAGGAAGTGGCTCATAGCTGTACCAGGGGAAATTTAGACTGGACATTAGGAAGCATTTATTTATGAAGTGTGGTCCAAGACTGAAACAGTGAGCGGTTGTCAATGATCCAAGTCTGTCAATGTTTAAGAGGCAGTTGGACAATGCCCTTAATAATGTGCTTTAGTATTTGGTAAGCCCTGAACTGGTCAGATAATTGAACTAGGTGATCGTTGTAAGTCCCTTCCAGTTGAAATAGTCTGTTCTATTCTACTCTCATCATTTCCAATGATGGGACATCCACAGCTTCTCTGGGTAACCTATTTCAGTGTCCCACTACCCTCACTGTAAAACATTTGCTCCTTATGTTCAATCTAAGTCTATCCTCTTTTAGTTTAAAACTATTACCCTTTGTCCTATCATTAGAGGCTCTAGGAAGAAGTCTCAATCTGTCCTTCTCATGAGCCCCCATTAAGTATTGAAAGGCCACAGTAAGGTCTCCCCAGAGCCTTCACTTCTCCAGGTTGAACAAGCTCAACTCTCTCAGTTTCTCTTCATAGGAGAGGTGTTCCAGGCCTCTAATCATCTTTATGATCCTCCTCTGGACCTGCTCTGAGAGTTCTGTGTCTTTCCTATGCTGTGAACCTCAGAGATGGATGCAGTACTCCCTGTGGGGTCTCACCAGAGTGGAGCAGAGGGGCAGAATCACCTCCCTCAAACTTCTGAACGTGCTGCTTTTGATGCAGCCCACGATAAGATCAGCTTTCTGGGCTGTGAATTCATGTTGCTGGCTCATGTGCAGTTTTTCATCCAGCAGTAGCCCCAAGTCTTTCTCTGCTCTGAATCCATTCTTCATCCTGCTTATACTGATATTGGTGATTTCCCCAACCCAGGGCTCAATGATTATTACTGTGTGTAGCTCACTGCCACCCCTGACTGAAGATGTGTTCGCTTAGCCATTCATCTTACCACCTTCTGTCTGTGTAATGGGAAATAACATAGGTGTAGAACAAAATTAAATAAAATTACTATGAATTAGGAGTCTAAGGCATCCCTGAGGCCTGAGGTCTTCCTTCTGACTAGGTGGAAGTGGCTCCCCAACAGCATGTTTGCTCCTGGATTACAGGTGGAGGGCTGTAACTCCATAATACAGGATATCCAGGATGACCACATCACAGTCTGGGCTTCTCTCCTGAGGACCAAAATTTTGCAGGTATCTACAACCCTTCCCACTTCTGGTTGTTAATGTCTTCCCAGTGACGGGGTCTCCTACTTGCCAAGGTTTAATTCCTAGATTGAGGGAAGTAACAGGTTGCTTCTGGTGAACCATGGATGGGGAGAAGGAAAAAATTAAAGAGATGATAGCTGCTTCTCTCTTGGTGAAATAAAGAGGAAAGAATGAACTTCTTTCTCCATGAGGTACAATCTTGTAGCCCATTTCCCAGAGAAGCCAAAAAAAGTAATTTGTCATGCCTCTTCCTGCCTGTCCACAGAAAGGCGAGGTGTGTGCACACCACAGGGCAGAACCTGCTAAGGGGAAACATAGGGAGGATGTGATGTACCACAAAGAGGCCAGGGAGTTTTTGGTGGTTAAGATATACACCTCTGTCATCAGTTCTTAGCAGAAAATGACAGTCAAAAGACCAAAGTGCCTAAGAGGTAATTTAGAGAAACTAAAAGGGCCTCAAAATAACAGAGGTTTTGTCTCTGTAATAATATTGCACTGAGGAAAACCATTATCTTATTTATGGTTTGTTTTTCAGGGTCAGAGCGGGCACAGTACTATATATTGTGAAATACAGGTTGTAATGTAACAGGTTTGGTCACCACTGTGGGTTTGTCACAAAGTACTATATAGTTTATTTTAGCTGGGGTGTACTCACCCAGTATAAGAAATCAATCGGTACCTTAATGAAAGCCACAACATCAGCTGACTTGCAGTGTTTTAATTCCACAAGACAGTCCAAAGGAGGCTTTGCAAAACTGTTCGAAGAAACAAGAACTCAAATTTAAGAGAACAGCAGCTAAAAATGTTAGGACGCTCAGCGGCCAGGTGAAGAGTTAACCAATTTTATTGAAAACATCTGCTAGCGATTGGTAGTATCTGCAGGGCTGTTGAAGCAAGATTCTCACATCATAGCAACAGCTATTAACCAGATACTGCTATGCACAAGAAAAGTAGCATTTTGTAAGCACATCATGTCTGCACAAAAGGAATAAACCCAAGAAACAAGTCAGTGTTTATAACACCATGCAAAGTATCCTCTGCTTTCTCGTTTGCTTTCAGAAATGGAAACATTGACACTGACTGAGCCCTGCTTCTCCCCTAGATCATTTCCATGTAGTAGTCAATACTTGAGCTAGCCTCCTACTACAGTCATCCACGATATTCTTCTGACCTACTTTACATATTACTGAGATTAATCATAAAATCATAGAATCATAGAATGTTTTAAGCTGGAAGGGACCTTTAAAAGTCATCTAGTCCAACTCCCCTGCAGCGAGCAAGGACATTTCAACTAGATGAGGTTGCTAAGAGTCCTGTCCTACCTGATCTTGAATGCTTCCAGGAATGGGGCATATACCATATCTCTGGACAATCTGTTCTGGTGTTTCATCACTCTCATTGTAAAACATTTCTTCCTCATATCTAATCTATCTCTACCCTCTTTTAGTTTAAAGCCATTACCCCTTGTCCTGTCACAACAAGCCCTACTAAAAGATTGTCTCCATCTTTCTTATAGATTAAGTATTGAAAGGCCTCAATAAGGTCTCCCTGGAGCCTTCTCTTCTCCAGGCTGAACTACCCTAACTCTGTCAGCCTTTCCTCATAGGATACATGTTTCAGCCATCTGACCATTTTCGTAGCCCTACTCTGGACCCACTCTGACAGGTCTATGTCTTTCTTGTACTGAGGGCTCCAGGTCTGGACACAGTACCCCAGCAGGGGTTTGACCAGTGCAGAGTAGAAGGGCAGAATCACCTCCCTCAACCTGCTGGCCACACTTCTTTTGATATAGCCCAGGATATGGTTGGCCTTCCGGGTTGTGAGTGCACATTGCCTGATTATGTTCAGATTTTCACGCACCAGTACCCCCAAGTCCTTCTCTGTAGAGTTGCTCTCAATCATGCTCCATCCTATATTGATATCGAGGATTGCCCTGATCCACGTGCTTGATCGTGTTGACCCTCATGAGCTTCATGTGGGCTCACTTTTCAAGCTTGTCCAGCTCCCTCTAGATGGCATATTTCAATAGTAAGTGGTTCTTCATTATTCATAAAGGGAATCGCTGGTGATGAAAGTGAGATCTGCCAACACAAAGCCCATGCAAAGAGATGAAGACCCAACTGTTCAAAAGTTTGATGGCATCTGTTCTTGGCTATCCAACTTGGGGAAGCTAATACCAATAAAAGTACAGATGTGTCAATCCTCTGACTTTCCCAATGGCTTTTAATGGCAGATTCTGAGGAGTCATTTGGACATGTGGTCCTAAATGAAGTGATCAGATCTTTTGAAACTGAGTGATTCCTTTCACAAATATATAGTAGTGTAAGTAGGCCAGGATCATACCATGTGTCAAAGGACAGAGCATTGCACAGCCCTTTGTTGTTGTTGTTGTCATCTGGCATTGCCTTGCTGACACCTGGTCTGACAGCCTCCAGAGGAAGAGGCAGTCAAAGAGCACCTGTGGGACATGGACAAACACGTTAAAAGGAAATTTTCATAGTCACTGTTGTGAGTAAAGGTAAGCCTCACCATTCTGCAAATAACTCAGGTCACCAAGACCTAAGGCTCTAGTATGCTGTCAGCAAAAATGCCGGAAAATAGTCTTTCTGGTGTGTCACTGAGAAATGATGTCATAGAATCATACTCAGATGGCTCTGATACACTCCCACTCAGGAAACATGAAGTAACTGAAAGGGGCAAAAGTCACGATGATGGCAAACCATGCTGGTAGATGGGAAGCATACTGGTGAAGAGAGTTGCCAAACTTGTGATACCCACCGGGGATGGGAAAAATGACAGGAGAGTGCAATGTTGCTACTTGGGAGAAGGCAGAGAAAACACAGGGAAGATGTTTCCTCTCCATCTCGATCTTCCAGTCCAAAAGTTGAGGAAGGAGTGAACCCAAGAAAGTCCATATTTTTGAACAAAAGTATCCATCTCTCATCTTGGCTGTAAAAGTCATGCAGAAACACTACCTTGTTGTCAGATAGGCCTTCCTATCTCCCCAAGCAAATATTCAAACCTCTTACCGGTAACCCGTCAGTCAGAATGAGGGTGTGACAAAAGTAATGCAGGAGAGGGGAGCAGAAAGTTGTGGATAGACCCAGTCTACCTCTTTCATGGAATAACAAGGAAGATTTGTAGGATGATATTGGTGGGGAATGATCCATGATGTTCCTCAAGGTTACTTTACTTTGACCACTGGACTTATCTTCTGCATGCGGTACTGCTAAATAATAACAGTAACTATATGATTACTCACTTCTTAAAGCACACACAGCAGGCACTTCCCATTTGACACACGAGAAAACTCATGAGTAGACTTAGAGTGAACTTAGCAACTCCCTTATATTTGCCCAGTAGAATGTCTGGGTCTACATGTGCAATCTACATTAAAAGGGGACAGAGAGATTGTCAGTGCTCAAAAATCAAATTAGACAAACTAAAAAACAGCCACGTTATGTCCAAACAGACTTAAGAAATTATGAGTCCAGTGATAGGATCTGAAGAAAGTACCCTTCTGAGCGCCTGACCCAGAGGACTCTGGTATCGTTCTCTGACAACTTGGAAACAATGAAAAAAACTTTTTAATTACTCTTGAAGTATTGCCAGCATTTGTGGTTTAATGGTTGGGCCTAAGCATACTTGGCTTGTTTTCTTAAAGCCCCAATCCCTACAATTAGGTTATTACCTGAGAATTTCACCTACTTTCATTTGAAAGCCCTTGTAATTGCAAAGGGAGCAAAACCATGAGGGAATGGAGGAAGGGGACAGCATGTGAGTATAAAGGAATTTTAAAAAAATAGCCCAGAAGGAATTACATTTGGAAGCCTTATGATTTTTAAACAGATGTCTTGATTTGCTGAACGATGACTCGGGTTTTGAGCACAATGGGTCTGTTACTTGTTGCTAATAATTTGACTGGTTCTTCCAGTGCTGAGGATTTCATGGTCCCCAGCCCTCTACCAGGCCTCCAAAGATGAAGGTATGCACCTAAGAAACACGTTCTTCAGCATTAGCCAACTTTTCCTTAAAACTGATATCCATGAGTAATCCAGAAGATCAATTTCATTGATACCAGCTTGAATACTCTTTTACTCAGAAGTACTCCTTTACTGACCCATGATCCGTTCTTGCGTGTCAGCGTGAATTGCAACGAGCATGCCTCATGCACTGAATGAACTGGCACACCAAGGATGGAAAATCTCCAGATTTCCTGCCATGAGGGACCATGCATCACTATTGCCTTGGGGTGGTGGGTGCATGGCATTTGCTGAATTTCCACCCACCCTTGTTGCTTGCTTTCGGTCTGAGCAAGTCTGACTGATACCGTGACTGTGCTGGTTTCAAGAAAAGACAGAGTAGGATGGGGCGAGCATCTTGGGTAGGAGTTGAGATACCTAGAAATCGAATATGACACGGTTGACGTTTGCTCATATCTAAGAAACCTGGTTCATACCACCTCTGGGTGCAGCATTGTGTTCTTCTGAACCACTAGTGCCTGCCTACGGCTCTTTTGTCATGAAGGTTTCCTGGCACAGGCAGGATGTGTCACAACACAAGAAGAGTGGCAGGGTGTTTAATGGTTACCTAAGAAATCTGTTCTTCCATCCACCAGGTTTACTGATAGCTGCCTCCAGGTGCATTGAAAAGTGCTGACTGAAGATACAGAACTACAAATCTCCAGTTTGCCATTCAAAGCCTCAAGGAAAATAATAACCTAGCACTCTCTCCTGCAGACTTTTTCACTTTATGCTCCAACAGGTCATTGATATCTCAAATGTGCTATCTGTCTTGAGAACTATGTTCTATTGGCAGCTCCCTCTGATACACAAGGGCTAAGAGAGCATGTCTGGCCTTAAAAATACCTACTTGAAAGTTTTCTGAAAAAAGTTTGAAAGTACCTGGCTGGTGGCTTGGTTTCTTGCTCCACTAACAGTTACTTCGCATTTGCTGTGTTACTGGAAGTCTGTATTCATTAGTCAAAAGGTGCAGTTTCTCTTTCAAAACTTCCCTTCCAGCCCAGCAATGAATGGCCTTCCACCTTCATGGGAGCAGACCCCAGTCCAGTTCTGTAAAAGCACTAGGCCAACACTAAATCTTGCATGCCTAGTTCAAACCAGTCTGCAAGCCTGCTCTGCCACAGCAAGTTGGATTCTTTCCAATTAGGTTTGCTAGATGAATTACCAAGCTGCTGATATGAGCAGCCACGGGGCCACAAGAACCAATGTCAGTGTAAGACAGGGTGCAGGGAGACTGAGGCGGGTCTGGTAGGGAGGGCGGCAGCTTGCCAGGAGCAAACACTGACCATGAAACCCCAGCTTTACAGCCTCCCCAGGTTAAATCAGCACACCCCATCTGCATGCACCGACTGTGACTCTCAGTCATCTCTTCACATGCACGCCACCAGAGCCAGCAATGCCACCAGCTTTCCAAGGCTCGTGAACCTATTTGCTCCTTACAGAAGACAGGACCAGGGAAAAAAGTCCTCCTTGTCCATTTGCCTCTCTCAGATTTCCCACACCGCATTGCAATCATCCCTGGTGTCCTCACAGCCTGCTGGGGTGCATGCGGTCCTGGTAAGGTAGTTCATTGCCTTTCCTTCGAGTCATAAAATTGTCATTTCTTCCTTCCGCATCTGTTGCCTTTGATGTCAGCTACTCCCATAGCCACATGCTATCAATCTTCTTTGGGGGCTGAGAACACCGTTCCCTCTTTCTCTACCTTTCCTGTACCTCAGCCAACTGAGCTGCTGCCTGGGAACTACTCCCACATGCAGAGGGTACCTCAATACCTCCCTCCAACCCTACTTCTAGTCCTGGCAGCCCAGCATGTTTCTGTGACCCATATCCCTTCCATTCAGCCATCATGCCATGTCCAGTATGCTAATGGTGTCTATAAGTAAGAGAATGGCTTTTTCTGCATCTCATCCAAGTGTTTTTTAATTCTTTCCTGTGGGACTGAGGACTTGGGAGAGATCCCAGCATTGAAAGAAGAAATAAATCATTCCCATGCATGATTCATTTTGCCTGTGTAAGAATTTACTTCTTTCAGCTTTGCAGATGAGTAAATGTGCATTTGCTTCTCAGTCTGGCACTGTAGGCTCATCCTTTCTCACAATATTTATCAGCAAGCGAGCAGAATGTCTGCCTGCAATCAGGAATCAGCAATGTTAGTGTCAGGAAAGAGTGAGGATGAGGGTTTTCAAAGACAAACCAAGTTTAGTTGTTACTGAAACACAATAACAGTGAGATGTAGAAACATGTCATTCCTCCAGAAGCACATGGAAAATCTGCAGGTCAGAACTACATCTCTTCTTTATACATCACCCTTGTCTAAAATGTTCCTGAGTGATTTTTTTCTTACCGGCAAGAGTATTTGCAGCATAGTCACTGATTAGAGTACTCTCTCAAATGGTCTGAGGCAAGGAAAACCAAATGGGATACTCCTTCAAAATCCAAATGTTGTGTAAGGGCTGTGATAGGAAACATTTGCTGACCATGATACTATCTTTTCCTCCTGACCACTTTTCTGCATTACTGTAGCCTTAAGTACACCTCTGCTAGTTCTGTCACCCTGAAGACAAGAGGCATGACACAATTCATCTCCACACATGGTAACTCTTCCGTCCCACAACAGCACCTCTCCTTCCATACTGTCTATTAGGAACAGTCACTTGGTCATAACATTCTCCAGTGCCTGGACAGTATGTGCTCACTGGTACAGGTGTTGTTAGTAGGGAGAAGCCAGGTAATATTCTTAAGCTTTTTCTTTTGATTTCTAAATTGCCAATAGCTAGTGATGAGAACAAAGCTCAAGAACTAGTATAAAGCTCCACATGGAAAAGGTGGATCTTTCTCTGTGTGGAGCATTTTTAATTCCAGTAACTAACTGCATGTGGGAATCACAGGCAATATACTTTTTAATATTATTACTATTACGTCCAATAAAGGTGTGAAACTCAATAACAAAATTTTTCTGTTCCCACTGCGGAGGGAGGGCAAATGCATCAAGACTCATCTAAGTGCACAAATTCAGTCATCGGCTGAAAAGTCAAAGGCTGAAGCTGAGGTTGAAGCAAGGTCTTCCACTCTTGCTCAGGAAGGTGGGAGCAGAGCAAATCTTCCTGCTAGCATACAGAGCACTCAGCTGCATAAAGGCTCCCGCCATCCAGGCCAGCACAGTGCGAGAGGAGACAGGGCAGTGTAGGCTCTGACGTTTGCTCGTAGGAGGGAAAGGTTGGGACCTGGATGCTCAGTATCAGACAGCAGGCAAGTCATTATTTTACTTTAGTGATATGATACACATTTATGAATGTTCCCTTGGATTCCCTGAGTGAAAAAAAAAATAAAAAAATATATAAATATTTGAAGGCTTCAATATGTTATTTAGCTGCTGATGTATGTGCTATATAGGATGCCAGTGCAAGGTCTAGAGCTGAATTGCAGACTAGAGTAAGAACATTGGCATTTGGCTACTTGTAATTATTTGTAGCAGTTAAAATCTATACACGATATTCTGGATCATGCAATATGGTAGGTAACTTTCTATAAAATGAATCTTGAAAGAAGTTGAATATCATTAAAACCAAGGAAATCAATGGCAAAGCAAGGTAATAAGAAGTGAGGGAAAATAGTTTTGAAATGCCGTAGACCAAGTCTCTCTCCCACATCCACAGTCATTATAGTAGCTCTGTTGCAGAGAAGAGAAAGAAGAATCTCTTCCTTTAGCTCCCTTCAGGCAAGCAAAAGCATTGGCCAGCTTGAGGGTTAATTGTGTGGAAGGGCAAGATGTTGTGCTTCCTTTAGAGAGACAAAGAAAGAAAAACATCAGCTGCAGTTCTGTAGTCTGGCTTTAATCCCTTTTAACTGATTGAGACCAATGTACCTACCTCTTCCTGTGTGTACAAAGTCTAAAGTACCTTGTACCAATGTAAGTCTGGAAGTACATCTGCGCCAAAACTTCCATGGCCCACGGCTTCTATTCAACAAGCTGAGTAACCTCTTCATCATCTCCCTGTTTAGCGAGTTTAAAAAACATGCTATATTTAGCACCAGAATTAGCAGATGTCTGGTTGCATCAGAGATTTAATTAGTTGGAGTCAAAATGCACGAATGAATAACAGACATTCATTCCTCGTGCCTCAAGGTAACAGGGTTTGTTTGTATTTACAGAGCATCTTTATATAGCTGAAACAGCCTGCCTGAGCAGAGAGGAGATGAGCTGCCAGTGACTGCCTGTCCTCCTGACAGAGTGTAACTGCCAACTGCGCATCACAGGGTGGAAAACGTAACAGGAGACACAGGGAGGATGTCATGTACCGCAGACAGGGCACAGGGCTTTTAGTGGTTAAGATGACAACAAACGCACACCTCTGTCATCAGTCCTTAGTAGAAAGCCATATCCATGGAGAAATTTAGAGAAACCAAAAAGGTCCTCAAAAACAACTGAGGTTTTGTTTTTTGAATAATGATAATGTCCTGAGGAAAGCCATTATCCTATTTATGGTTTGTTGTTCAGACTCCCAGCCAACAGCGCACCATACTCCGTGAATATATACATTCTAATGATATGATTGGGCAGGACACAGATGTTACGGGTTTGTCACACAGTCCTGCATGGTCTGACTTAGCCAGCGTGTAATCACCAAGCATAGGAAGCATTTGCAACTTTTAATGACTGCCAGGCCAGCATCTACTAATTGCTGCAGCGTGATTGCATATGACAAGAGAGAGGAAGGAATAAGGAAGAGATGTAGCGAAGGGTTTTGGGGACCAGTCCAAGGAGCAGAAAAACTGAATTAAAACCAATTCAAGTAGCAATTTTGTTCCGTTATGTTAGAGCAGAACTGAGACAAATTTGCCTGGCTAGAGGATGAAAGAAGAGTCTGATCTCAAATACTGTCAAAGACCAACGACTGCTCTTCTCTAGGGATAGCCAGTCAATAGGACACCTTCAAGATCAGGATTATGTAGCACTTTGTATCTTACCAACAGAACCGCTGATGTGGAGACAGGTTTCTGAATGACAATTCTCATCCTACTTTGATTGTGTGCTTTGTAGCCAAAGTTTTCCAAGATTTTTAGAATTTAGGCATTTTAAACGTAGTTGCCTTGCTTCTCATGCCCACCTATGTGACATCCTGAGCAATGACCTTAAAGGTGATAACTGTTTGCAGTTCCCCTTGACTTTGCAGATGCCTTTACATTCTTGGTCTCTGGTCAGACCTCCAAATATTGGAGACACTGAACATTAGAGGCCACTGTTGTCAGCTGAGTTTTTCACAAGCAGTCTGGGACTACACAACATGACAAATAAGACAAACATTCAGATGAGTTTGATTAGAAGACAAAAGGCAAATTGTAGATACAGTACATGTAGAGATTAGCTTGTATTTGGGGCAGGATTCCCAAAGAGCATTTAGTTTTGCAACATTTAAATGTTAGATTCCCACCTCTTCTGTACAATTTTGTGTCTTACGAGACAAATGAAGGAAGAACAGGTGCCTGAAGTGGAATCTGAGGTCCAGATGGGCCTTTTTCCTCACTATACAAATCTAAGCCCCCTTTATAGAAGATTTGCCTTGGAGACAGCCTGTGAGAGATGTCTGAAACAGCTCTGGAGAGCAAGTCAGTTCTCCATCAGCATGGATGATTGGGGCTGACTGCTCAAGCTCACTTCCCAGATCTTTTTTATTTGGCAATGTAGACATACTCTTAGAATTCTTCCACTGTCTGTGGAAACGGAAAAATACATCCAGAAGCCAATGCAAACTTTGGTAAAGTTGCCTTGTCTTCTTTTGGAGATGCCTCTGTCCCTCCATTGTGTATGGTGGGAGACGAAGCAATTTGGTGACTAAATCCTCTTGTAAAACTAGTCATTTACAAAAGACAGCAACAGAGATTCCTGTGGGATTTTAAAATTCCTTTTTTTTACACCAACATTTGAAGATTTATCACGTACTTATGAAGACACTAAAAAGTCAGTAATATTTCAAACATCTTAGAACACACCATCTGAAATTTCAACCAGAAATACATTGTTTTCATTATTATCTGGCTCTAAGTGTTTCTAATCAGAAAAATAAACATTTTGTACGACTTTGATGATCAAACTCCTATTGTGAGTAGACAAAATGAACAGTGCTTCAACAATCTATAAGCACGTGCAAACAGCTTCAATAGTACTTATGAACAAAGCTGATCAAAAATAGGAATTTCTGTCTGGTGAGGAAACTGGGTTATGTCCAAATCTCTTCACACTTCCAAATAGGGGAAGAAACACAAAAACTGTTTTGGGGAAGTTACAGCTCGGGCAACAATCTAGGCTATCATGTCAGATCATACCTCTATGCGGTGTGACAGCCACAGATATCTGTGATGCATCTCATAGAGAAGACAAATTGTAGTATCTCATGAGCTTTGAATGGCAACTGGAAAGCTTTACCCTTAGAAAACAATGGGGCTCTATAACTCCTTTATAGAACTCCTTTATCATTTCAGAGGACATAGATAAATATTAATACTAACTTAATTTTTTATTTGTTTGTTTTAATTTGGGTTCTATCAAGCATATTGTCAAGCACCCCAGATCCTCCCAACTTGAGGAAACAAATGTTGCATGTTGCATGGAAACATTTCAGAAGAAAAAAAATCAAACCGTTTTCCTGTGGTAAATTTTGATTTTTATGAGAACCACATTTTCCAGTTTTAATATAGAATTTCCAAGCAGCTCTTGGCTATGGCTAACAAACATGTCCATAATCACCAGGAATGGTTGGTTAGCAAGTGGAAAGAAATCTCAGGTTCAAAACAAACAATGTGGGTTTGCAACCTTTTGCAGTTTCATCATAGGTATCACGATAACTAGCCTTCCTTTTATTTTTCTCCTAACACCCAACAACATGAATTCATTCACTGTCTCAAAAATCTTACAAAGAAAACAAAAATGTGACCCTGAATACTCAACCACCAGCAAGAAAATAAAAACACAAAACACATTCTTGGTACATCTCTCAGTTTTGACTGGTTGGGGTCCTGACTCATGAGTGTCGAAAGTCTGAGGTCGTCAAAACTGCTTTTATTTGTCACTAATAATCACTCATCCCAACGAACATGTGGTTTACTGTCTCATGCCAGGCCTCCAATGCTAGGGGTTGAGGTTCCTTGGTGAGACAGACTCTCCCAGCTCCAAGACATGTTCTTCCGCATTATCGGAATACTTTTTCTTTTTTTTTTTTTTTAAGTATCAAATACAAAATAAATAGTTGTTTCCCATGATAGACATTATGATTTTAAAAGTCTTTTAAGATTAACTTTGTTAGTCACAGAACTTTTGCAATATTTCAAGACCACTGGTAACAGAGCAGGGTGGAAAAGAACAAGTACATTCAGTCTAATGTTTGTTTGGTTTTAATGACTTTCTCTGATATGGCTAGAGACTTTTAGAATTGTCCTCATGGTGGAAATAATGTTAAGCAGTTGGGCTTTTCTATCAAAATACTTCACTGAGTTCTAAGGGTTGGGGAAAAAGCACTGACTGAGCTGACACTTGTATTGAGTTGTCTAGTAATCAAAGGTACACCCTTCAGAAATGCCCAGAGAAGTTGAATTTTCTAATGTGATTTCATGCTTTACCCTCTCCCTTCAAGAACAGTTCCAGGACTAGTCGCTGATCTTCTATATTGTCTTTTGCAGACAGATTCAGGCACCTGCCCCAGAGAAGGTGACACAGAGTCCTTCTATGGCAGCCATTCTAGGAAGAAGCTCCTACAAGAAAAGAGTCCAGTCCGTTTTCTACGTGACAATATCTCTGCACTAACAAGCAAGTCTACTTCAAGCACTGATCACAAGCAATGCTCATTCCATCCTCGCAGTTTCTTCCAGGATTAAGGTCATCTCAAACTGGCCCCAAAAACAGTCCTTAAAAGTAGGTCATACGGACAGAAATTTAGTGCAAACAACTTAGGGGACTGAGCAGTTGAGGCAAAGGGCCAGATGCCCCGAGGCTCCCTTTCTGAAGAAGGGTTGGACCAGATGATCTTTTGAGGTCCTTTCCAACTTGGGTTATCCTATGATACATATCAACACATTAGCTAGTAATTCAGACTCTGTTATGCTAAAAAGAAATAGAGCTCAATTAATTTGACCTGTTTTCAAATGAGATAAGTCATGCCCTAGAAGGAGACTTTTCTGTTTGTTTTAATTTTCATTGACTACTACAGGGAACTTACGGCAACTGATTCCAGAGTATGCTGCTGTCCTCCAGCAAGGTGAATTTTTCCTTATATGCCTACATTTCTCATAAAAATAAAAATTCAGCTCTAATAGGACTTTGTGTTTGAAAACAGAATCTTTTATTACATTGCAGGTTGTATGGTCATGGTCTCAGATATACCCCAAATCTCTGCTGCAGTTCCAAACTGGAGAGGAAAGGTCTCCAAAACCCTACTAAATTCACTATGTGGGCCAGATCCAGTCTGCTCAAGCAATGCCTAAGGGACCTGTACTCAGAGAGATTCTTTCAGAAGTCAACTGTGATGCTCCTTGATTCTTCAGTGAAGATCTGGTAACAAAGGAGACTTGAGTACAGGCAGTAGACTACAGTGATTGCCCAAATCCCACTACTAGTGAAAACTAAGTTCCCGCACAAGGTATGCATAGGTTAATAACCTGTTACATCAGGTGACAGAATTACAAGAAACTGTTGAAAAGCTGTGACATATCAGTAGAGCTGAGATGGAGATAGATAGGTGGTTTCATAAGCATGTTTCTGTTGAGGGCATCACTGTGAATGAGGCACCCTGGTCACTGGTGACTCACAAAAGCAGGACTCCCCTTCAGTGTCTGCCTTTCACAATCACAACCAAAGACACCCACAAACAAGGGCTGCAGGAAGTAACTGTAAAAGCAGCACACAGTAAATGCTGCAAAAAGAAATGACAAATACTCCTAGCGGGTGACTCTCTGTTAAAGGACACTGAGGCACCCATCTGCCAACCCAACAGAGAGTCATAAGAATCCCGGATACTGGAGACAAGAAAAAAGATCTGGAGAGAGGAAGACTTTCCCTCAGTAAGAGGAGGACCAAGTTAGAGAGCACTTAGTCAAACTGAACATCCATAAATCCATGTTCCCCAATGGGATGCACCCATGAGCTTTGAGAGAGCTGGCAGATGCTATGCCAGCTTCAGCACCTTTGAAAGGTCCTGGAGAACAGGGGATGTGCCTGAAGACTGGAGGAAGGCAAATATCACTCCAGTCTTCAAAAAGGGCAAGAAGGATGACCCAGGAAACTACAGATGAGTTAGTCTTACCTCTGTCTTTGAAAAGGTGATGGAACAAATCATTCTGCATATCATCTTAAAACATGTGGGGAAAAAAACATCATTGTGAGAGGTCAACATGGTTACACCAAGGGGAAATCATGCTTGACCAACCTGATAGCCTTCTATGATGTCTTAACTGGCTGGTTAGATGAGGGGAGAGCAGTGGATGTCATCTCCCTTGACTTCAGCAAGACTTTTGACACTGTCTCCCATAACATCCTCATCAGGAAACTCAGGAAGTGTGGGTTAGATGAGTGGGCAGTGAGGTGGATTGAGAGCTGGTTGAGTGACAGAGCTCAGGGGCTTGTGATCAATGGTGCAGGCCTGTCATTGGAGACATGTAGCCAACGGTGTTCTCCAGGGGTCAGTACTGGGTCCAGTTTTGTTGAACATATTCGTCAATGACCTAGATGAGGGGACAGAGTGTACCATCCACAAGTTTGCTGATGACACAAAACTGGAAGGTGTGACTGGCACACCAGAAGGCTGTGCTGCCATCCAGTGTGACTTGGACAGGTCATGTGTTGGTCAAAGAGGAACTTAACAAGGTTCAACAAGGGCAAATGCAGTGTCCTGCACCTGGGGAGGAACAACCCCATGAACCAGTACAGATTAAGGGAAGACCTGCTGGAAAGCAGTTCTGCGGAGAAGGATCTTGAAGTCCTGGTAGACAATAAGTTAACTATGAGACAGCAAGCTGCCCTTGTGGCCAAGAAGGCCAATGGTATCCTATGGTGCATTAAGAAGAGTGTAGCCAGTAGGTCAAGGAAGGTCATCCTCTCCCTCTATTCTGTCCTGGTTTGGCCACATCTGGAATACTGTGTCCAGTTCTGAGCTCCCCAGTTCAAGAGAGACAGGGAATTACGGGAGCGAGTCCAGCAGAGGGCAACAATAGTAGTCGGGGGACTGGAGCATCTCTCTTAGTACAAAAGGTTGAGAGAGATGGGACTATTTATCCTGGAGAAAACTGAGAGGAGACCTTATCAGTGTCCATAAATATGTAAAGGGTGCGTGTAAGGAGGACTGAGCCAGACTCTTCTTGGGAACGCCCTGTGACAGGACAAGGGGCAAGGGGCACAAGCTGGAACAGTGGAAGTTCCATCTGAACATAAGGAAAAACTTCTTTACTGTGAGAGTGGCAGAGCCCTGGAACAGGCTGCCCAGAGAGGTTGTGGACTCTCCTTCTCTGGAGACCTTCAAAACCTGCCTGGATGTGTTCCTGGGTAATGTGCTGTAGGCAATCCTGCTTTAGCAAGGGGGTTGAACTAGATGATTTCTTGAGGTCCCTTCCAACTTCAATGATTCCGGGATTCTGTGACTCCTGGTAGAAACATTGTTTCCAGAAAGGATGTGCCTACTACTAGACCTCTCTCATCTGAGGGGGCTTTAAACCACCCAGGTCTTGCACTCAAAGAGGTGATCCTCACTGCTAGACTAAATAGCAAAAAATGACTTAAGAGGTTTAACCAAGCCTCCTCTACTTGCTGCAAAATATCCTATGGGTATCATGGAATAAGCAACAGAAATGAGCAGAGTAACCTGACTACAACCTCATAAACTGGCATCTTCCCTAAAGGCGGCGAATGTCTTGGCCTCTCCTCTAGGTCTGCTTATGCAATTTTACACTTTCTGTTTAAGCTGCTTTGGAGATAATGCATAAACAGTCGTAATAGAGCTGCCAAAAGGCGGTCTCTGGCCTGTTTCTGAAAATAAGACTCAAATGCTTTGGAAAATGTCTTTCCCTGTCCCTTTTAGCAGAAAGATCTTGGCCTGATTCTTCCTGTGGCTGGAGCTTTACTGTTGTCAGCCATGTCAAAAGGAACGAAAGGCGACATATTACAAGAAAATAAAAACATCCAGCAGCAGAACAGATGTTTCAGCCTGTCAGCCCCTCAAAAGTTCACTGCAGGAGTTTTCAGTGGGGACACCTGTCTGAGCAGGCCCTGTGGCAGATCCTTAGCCTGTCCAACAGTGATCTCGAGCTGCCTTTATACCTGCGGACAAACGAAGGGACAGGCAGTCAGCAGTGTGCCTTGGACCAGGACACTGGCCATTGTTTTCCTCCAATGGGCTGATAATGCCATCTTCAGCATGAAGCAGTGCCTGCCACTACACTGCCAAAGAGTGATATTTATACACGGGCTAAGGACGTTGTCCCACACGTTTCTGGAAAGCAAAAGTGAAGTGCTGTAAAATTAGCCTCTAGCAGAAGAAACATATTCTGTCTACATAAACGTAGTGCTTTTAAATCCTGCTAGCAATTTTTCAGTCTCATAAAATAAATCTGGTGACACCTCTGTATGTTTATTTCTGACTCTGGACCTCAAAAAAGCCAATAACCCAGTAAGAAGTCCTAGCTATTTATTTTCCTCTGAGTTCTGACCCATTAGTGTGCCAAAGCGACCATTTTCCAAACAGGCATTCATTTTGACAAATGCATTTTACTGACCCTTTTTACAGAGGCCAGGCATTAGAGGATATATAGAAATTTCTGTAGAAAATTACCTCACTGTTAAGTGGTAAGGACACTGGATGTTTCCATCTCATCCATTCGTAAGTCATCTTGATTTGTCAGATTCATTTGCTTTTACAAAAAAACCCATAAATAGCCATCGGAATAACAAGCCTTGTCAGCTTCATTCTGGTATGTTCTTATCAACAGTGAATAAAAATGGTGTCATTTTCCCATAGGATTCTTGCACTTCCAAAAATCTGTCTTTATTTACCTAATGGCATCAGTCTTAAAAGATTTACCAATAATGAAAAATTATCTCAAGGTTTCAATAACTGCCAATTGGAACTCAGTACCAAAATTTTCAGCATCCAGTTTTGGCTTTGAAATATGTAGACTGCGACCATTCATGATGTTGATACAAAAAGATTTGTGAAACTGTGAACTCAAGAACTTTTGTTCAATCTTCTGTCATGGTTTATGGTCAGGGCAGCCCCAAAACCTAACAGATGCTCTCCACTCTCCCTTCCCAAAGGGGAAGAGAAAAGGAATAAGGAAGAGAGACTTATCGATTAGAAAAGGAAACCAGAACAACTTTAATGAAAAGGAAAATAATAATAAGAAGATGGAATATATACAAATATATACCCAGTATCAAACCCAAACCCCCCTGATGGCAAGTACATCACCATCACCACTGATGTTGTGGAGTAGGCACCGGGAACGTCCAAGACCGGGCCCAGCAGCAGACGGGAACCAAGTTCAGGAGCTGGATTCTAGTACTGGATTCAGAAACACTCAAATCAGGATCGAAGGCAGAATGGAAGGAGTCTTCTTTGGATTCCAGCCGTTGAAGGAATGAGGAAGAATCCAATCAAGGACCCAGAGCAAGAGCCCCCAAGCCGAATATGGCATCTATGGGATGGAACACCCCATTGATCACTTTAAGGGCGCCAATCTGTCTGCTCCTCCCTGCAGGTGCAGCTTTTTTCTTTCTGCACTCCCCAATGTGGTGCACAGGATCTAGCAGTGGCCTTGGTCTGCACGCCACTCCCTGGTGCTAACTCTAAACATCGGGCATTATCACTGCAAGAAGCAGGCACTGTCTGCGGAAACATGCTGCTAATTTCAGAAAGTGCAGTTAGCTAAAGGAACTGAGCTGAAAGGTAAAAATCACTGGACAGAATTGTTCTGTTTTAACTCAAATCAGGACATCTTCCTTCTTTTTCTGCCTACAAATTGCCAAAAGCTGGAAGTGGTGGTGCTGCACACTCCCTACAGAGCTATACATTGTTGGACTGCCAAGCTTCCAGCTGTAGAATCTATACTCTAATGTTAGATATGCAGAACTGTGCACACATCTTAAGCTGGGCTTGAACCTGGGTATTAGCGTATTCATACCAATTCAGGCATTCAACTAAACATGAGCTTATGCTCGTAGCCAGGTTGAAGAACAAGCAGACAGGCATGAGGCAGACTATGCCAAATTTGATGACCTAAATAAGCATGTTTATCTTTGAAATTCCATTACTACTGTTGGATTTTACTAGGCCTGTCGTTTTAACTTGAGTTCTATGGTTCTGTAAACTGTGACATTTTCTTCTTTAATTGTACTCTGGCTGGAGGTGTGCATACAGAAGTTAAAAGTTCCATACTTTTCTCCAAAGACTCATTATCAATCACTGACCTTTCAGCAAAGTTGCCTGTTTTCATTTTTGCATTACTACTCTTGACGTGTTATATCGCCTTTATTTTTTTTCTTGCTGTCACTGAGATTTTCCCAGCTCCAACACCTCTGTTGTTCCAGTAATCTCTGCCTTTTTGCTGACCCTGATCCCCGCAATTCAGCAGCTGAGCCATATTGGGTGCGCCACTGGTGCCTGTGGGTAACCTCATTCACCTCTTGGCCAATTGCTCTTCTCACTCGCTTGCAACACTTATCAAACAGGAAAATCCCCTTTGCAGAAACCCATCTCTGTCATCTTCACATCTGGTGGGTAAATGTGCATTGTCTTTTAAATCACAAATTTAAATTGAAATCACAACCTTAACCATAACATTTGTAATAATTGTCTCTCATCTGGAATTCCCGCTATTACTGTGGTGAGGAGAAAGGTGACAGTTTTAAAGCAAAGAAAGGATTTTAAAAGTCATCTCTGTTGTGAGCCAGGTTTTACTCGCATTTTTAAAGCGAAGTGATTAAATAGAGATGCAGAAGAATGTGAAGAACTGAAAATGGGTCAATACTTAGAGGATATATGGTCCCTGAACGTTACATTCCAGACATTGCTGATGCTAAGCCTCTCTGATATTGTTCTGGTACAAAATATCTTCTTCGAGGTCAAATAAGAGTGGGAAGCAGGAGGAAGATGTTGAAGATCACTTAAGGCTACCGAAAATAAAGATGCATCTGTCTCATAGATACACTTCATGTGTAAGGATTTGATAGGAAAGGTTTGCTTCTTAAGATGTTAAAAACCACAGCTTTACCTTAGACTTCCAGGGTTGCATGCTCATCCTTAATGTAAGAGACCTGTACATTTGAGACTTTCTACCTACTAAGAGGTTGCAACTCCAAAGGAAAAACAAAACAAAACTGAGTATAATCTTTCTACAGCATTTTAAATCTGAATTTTCTGTTCTGAATTTTGTGTCATCCTTCTCCTTAAAAAGCTGTTGGAAGTGTCAGTGATTAGAGCAAAGATTAAAGCTGAGCAGAAGACCTGGTACAAAATTGTGTACAAGCTAGAGAGGTACAGAAAAATGGAGCAACAGAAAAAAATAATGAAAACTGGACCGGATGTCCTCACTCATCACTAGACACATTACACGATTAATTGTTTGTCCTCAATGCAGCAACAAAGCCAGGAAATCCACAAAACCTCAGTACGTATGTAACAGTGCATTTCTAGCTAACAAATTACAGCTATCAAGCTACAGAAAGAAGCATGCACTACATTTACTATAATTTAACACACTGGCCTTCCCTAAAAACCTGGCAAAGTTTGCTATCATGCAAGCCCAGAGCATCAAAACTATATATTTCAATGAGGGCCAAAAAAAATAAATAAATAAAAAATAAAATCGAGCATTTAGCATTCAGATGAGATTCAGTCAGAAAGACCAAGATGGCTCAGGGTAATTTGTATAAAATAGTTCACCATGAAGGTGCTTATGTTGGTCCAGCTAAGCTAACACATCCATCACTAACCATAAAAACAGAGCAAACGCTATAAACAGGTTGTGGTGGCGTTACCTGGAGCCAAAGCGCAAGCCTGGCTGCGTTTCATGTCAAACCACTGACCAGCCCTGCTGCCGCCGCTTGGAAAGTATGGCTGACATCCGATTGCGGGCCGTCCCATGAGGTTCACCAAACCACCAGCAGTAGAGTGGTTATGCTGCTTTCTTCAAAACATTTTTGTGGCTTTCTTGAGAACACAGTATTTGCCAGGTGAGCAGCATAGCCAGGATGGTTTTGTCTCCTTGTCGCCACTATCTGTGCTTCAGTACCATCCCCAAGGCCTTCCTTCTCCTCAGCCATATATGAAGTATATGAAGAACCACTCTCCAAAGAGGCTGCAGGCATCAGGACATATTTTAAGGAGCATTTTCAGTCTTAACTCCCATACACCAAGCAGGAAATAACATCCAGTTATTTATATAACTCTATTTAAAGTATTTTTTATTTCTTTCAAACATAGCTTAAAGAACATTTTTATCTCTTAAGCTGCAATTTTGTGGCAATCCATAACCGATCCTTTCTCAATGGGAAAGGACTGCAATTTCAAAATGGTTACTTCAGGTCTTCTCAAAAGGTGGTCAATTAGCTGTTGAATTAGCTATGTGCACCTCAATTAATCCATCCTGATATGCCTGTTAACATCCATCTGCCACACATCAGCCTTTGCTTCTGACCTGTTTCCCTGGAGCCTCATCAAATTCAGCTTGGCAGGAGACTCTTCCTTCACATGGAGAAGAGAGGGAGACAATTCCCACCAGCTCCCTGTGCAAAGGGCAGTAAGTGTCACCCATCAGCTTCATAGAATGAGAAACGAAGAAGCATAAAGCAGGAGACCTACCCAAAAGACGTTCCAGGCACCTCATGATAGAGCTGTGTAGATACTTCCTTTATTCTAGCCACGCAGAGTGTAATACACACCATGTATCTTAGCACAGTCTTTATCGCTTTGACTTTTATGCCTATGCCATGCCCTTGGGAAAAAAGATACAAAGAGGGGTAACATTATATGGAAATTCAGATGCTTGCATTTTTTCTGTTATCTTTAGGACCTGCTAGACTTTCTGGCCTCACAGCCATGGGTTTGCTACTCCCTTAAAGGTAAGTCACCTAGAACCAAGGAGATGGACATTTCATCCTCACGACTCAGCACAGACAGGTTTCCAAAACAGAGTCAGGTACTTGCCTTAAAATACAATGAACTTCCAAATTATGAGGGCTTTTCTATGTGTAAGCAGCTTGGGACATGATTTCTAGATTTGCCTGAGGAGGCACAAAATATTCAAGCTTTACTAAAGGAAAGTATCTGAAATTGTAAAATATTTGTTTGATTGTATTTGGGAGCATTAGAAAAAGGCTAACTATTGTGGGATTTGGCAAATACAAGAAGCTTTCATCATTTTGAAAGTCCAAACCTCTTGAGAAGAGCCCGGGGCCATTGCTCCACTTCACAACGGGGGACATAGAAGGGCCCTTGAAAGGGCACAGTTTGGTTCAGCACAAAGCAAGGCATCAGCAGAAGTAGGTATCAAATCCAGGTTCACAGGTAAACTGAAAATAAAGCCCTTCAAGTCTCACATATCTCGTGGGTCTCACCTCTGACATGGTAAGTTATTGGCTGATTTTTATCAGCCATATGACTGAGCCTTGTTTGGTGGCAGCTCACTGTGCACACTTCAACAGAAAGGGAGAGGCTGAGCAGTGAAAGCCTGGCTGTTTGCTTTCTCCTGGCTGCTGTGCTCTTGTCCAGACTGACTCATCCTAAAGGAGATTTCACCTTCTTTGAGGGTATCAGGTCATCTTCAGGATTGAAGAAGGGCCTGGAGTACAAGACCTGAGACTGGAAGACCCTTTAGGAGCAGAAAGTAGCATCAAAGCCAAGTCAGAGAAGCAGAAGGCAAAGAAATTCCAGGGAGCAGGTCCCAAGGATATTGTGTGGGGCCAGTACAATCCACGACCTCTGCTGAAAGTTGCTAGACTGGGAAGGCAGACTGGTTAAAAAGTACCAATCAGCAAGGACACCACAACCAAGAGGAACAAAAATCTTTGCACCTTTTACTCTCCTCAACATCCCAAGATGGTAGAAACTGCAAATAGAAAAACAGATGTTGAATTTATGACATGACTGTGTGTTTGAGTATCAGACTTCTAAACATAACGCAGTTGTTAGGAAATGAATTTATGTCAAAATTAAGTGAGCTGCCAGGGCCAAGACTGATTCTCTCTCTTTTTCTCCTTGTTAATTAGATACAGTTACACGAATTTTAGCTTTAGTGCACTTCCAGCCTAATTATCAAAAAAAGTTCACACCCATGGGTACTGAGGGAACTGGCAGATGAGGTTGCTAAACCACTCACTATGATATTCTAAAACTCATGGCATTCTGGTGAAGTCCCCACTGACTGGAAAGGGGGAATATAACATCCATTTTCAAAAAGGGAAAGAAGGATGATCCAGGGAACTATAGGTCAGTCAGTCTCACCTCCGTGCTCAGTAAGCTCATGGAGCAGGTCCTCCTGGAGGCACTGCTGAGGCAGAAGAAAAACAAAGAGGTGATTGGGTACAATCAATACGGCTTCACCAAGGGCAAATCATGCCTGACAAACCTGGTGGCCTTCTATGAAAAGGTCACAACATTAATAGACAAGGGAAAAGCAACTGACATCATTTATCTTGACCTGAGCAAAGCCTTTGACATTGTCCTGCACAACATCCCGGTCTCCAAGCTGGTAATACATGGGTTTGATGGATGGACCACTTGGTGGATAAAGAACTGGCTTGATTGCCACACCCAAAGAGTGGCTGTCAATGGGTCCGTGTCCAAGTGGAGGTCAGTGACAAGTGGAGTCCCTCAAGGATCAGTACTGGGACCGGTCTTGTTTAACATCTTCGTCGGTAACGTGGACAGTGGCATTGAGTGCACCCTCAGCAAGTCTGCAGACTACGCCAAGCTGTGTGGTGCAGCTGACACGCTGGAGGGAAGGGATGCCATCCAGAGGGACCTGGACAGGCTGGAGAGGTGGGCCCACACCAATTTCATGAGATTCAACAAGACCAGGTGTAAGGTCCTGCATCTGGGTCGGGGCAATCCCAGGCATCAACATAGGCTGGACAGTGACTGGCTTGAGGGCAGCTCTGAAGAGAAGGACTTGGAGGTGCTGGTGGACGAGAAGCTCAACATGAGCCATCAGTGCACGCTTGCAGCCCAGAAAGTCAACCATATCCTGGGCTGCATCAAGAGAAGTGTGGCCAGCAGGTCAAGGGAGGCGATTCTCCCCCTCTACTCCACTCTTGTGAGACCCCACCTGGAGTACTGCGTCCAGTTCTGGAGTCCCTATCACAAGAAAGATATGGATGTGCTGGAACGTGTCCAGAAAAGGGGCACGAAGATGATCAGAGGGCTGGAGCACCTCTCCTATGAAGACAGGATGAGAGAGTTGGGGTTATTCAGTCTGGAGAAGAGAAGGCTGAGAGGAGACCTTGTGGCCTTCCAGTATCTGAAGGGGGCCTACAGTAAAGCTGGTGAGGGACTTTTTAGGATGTCAGGTAGTGATAGGACTAGAGGGAATGGATCCAAACTAGAGGAGGGTAGATTTAGATTGGACATCAGGAAGAAGTTCTTCACCATGAGAGTGGTGAGACACTGCTTGCCTAGAGAGGTGGTGGAAGTCCCATCCCTGCAAGTTTTTAAGGCCAGGCTGGATGGGGCTTTGAGAAACCTGGTCTAGTGGAAGGTGTCCCTACCCATGGCAGGGCGGTTGGAACTAGATGATCTTAAAGGTCCCTTCCAACTCTGACAATTCTATGATTCTATGATTTTAAGGAATAAAATTAAAAATCAATGATGGTAACAAACAGCCTTCTAATTGCTGACGTATTCAGATTAATGGTTATTTCCTTAATTAATCTAAACTACTCATCCAATGTAATTTGGATGACTGCAGCAAGGATGACTTCTTTACATACTTGAATTTTCTCTTACCAGTTGTGGCAAGCTAATATACGGAGAAAAGAAAAAGTAAGTAAAATTTTAAACACACAAACTACAAGCTGGGCACATACCATAAATCAGTGGCATTTCAACACCTGAAGAAAAAAAGAAAAAAAACCTCACAAAATAATTTTGAAGTAAAATTACCATTACTCCTCTGAAACCATGTCTCTTAGAGCCTCTCAAAAGCACTTTGATCATACTGATGAGGGCCCTCCAGACTCCTTGGGGAATTTCCAACACCCACCTCTTTATTTTCTCAGGCAGTCACAGGAAAAGAGGTTTTGTTGAAGATGCCAGCGTGTATTATGTTTGTCAGGATGCCTCAGGCTTAACCCTTTGGTGACTCTGACCACCCTGAAGATATGATCTTCACGTCATAGTTTACAGTATTAAATTAGGACATAAGTCAACTCCTGAACCTCCTAAACTAACAGGATGAAAAATGTGTATGATCTATTGCTACAGAACTACTAGCTAAACAACTCACAGCCCTGCAAGTTAGCCTGGCATAAGCCCAGTGCCAATAGGTTTAGCTGTGAACTCTTCTCTGATACACACCATATAAAATACTGTAAAGAGTTCAGTTCAACAGGACAGTCAACTATTGTCATTTCTCATGACAAACTGTTGTTTTAAACAACTCCATTCTGATAAGCTTCTTTCACAGTTCAATTTCCACAGTCACACTCTAGTTTCCTAGAGAAATATTATGCACCTCCTCTAAATATACGGCTTCCAGAGCGAGGAGATGGTTCTCTGTATATTTCTGTTTGTACCACGTTAACAGGTTTGTAGCACCATGAATAGTATGCCCGGTTTTGTGAGGTTAATCAATCCAATTGTGACATAGAAGATAGAATCATTAAGGTTGGAAACGACCTTCAAGATCATCAAGTCCAACTGTTTACTAAACATTATCATAACCATTAAATCATGTCTTGAAGCGCCACATCTAAAAGTTTTTGTAACACCTCCAGGGATGGCGATTCCACCACCTCCCTGGGCAGTCTGTTCCCATGCCTCACCACTCTCTCAGTAAAGAAAATTTTCCTAGTATCCAACCTAAAACCCCCTGGCGCAACTTAACCCCATTTCCTCTGATCCTATCGCTAATTACCAGGGAGAAGAGACCAACATCCACCTCACTACAATTTCCCTTCAGGTAGTTGTAAAGAGTGCAACATCCTGCAGTCCAAGTGCAACACACACTTGCAGCCCAGGCTGCCAATCGCATCCTGGACTGTACCAAAAGAAGCGTGGTCAGCAGATCCAGAGAGATGATTCTGTCACTCTGCTCTTGGTGAGACCTCACCTGGAGTACTGCGTCCACCTCTGGAGCCCTCAATACAAGGACATGCACTTGATGGAGCAGGTCCAGAGGAGGGACACCAAAACGATTCGGAAGGCTGGAGCACCTCTCCTACGAAGACAGGCTGAGGAAGCTGAAGTTGTTCAGCCTGCAGAAGGCTCCAGGGGGACCTTATAGTGGCCTTCCAGTACCAGGAGGGGGCCTACAGGAAAGCTGGGAAGGGACTGTTGACAAGGCCATGTAGTGATACGACGAAGGGTAAATTTAGATTGAACATTAGGAATAAATTCTTTACTATAAGGGTGGTAGAAAACTGGAACAGATTGCCCAGGGAGGTGGTGGAGTCCTCATCCCCAAAGATATTCAAGGACAGGCCTGAAGAGGCTCCGAGCAACCTGATCTAGTTTAGGATGTCCCTTCTTACTGCAGAGGGTTGGACTAGATATCCTTTGAAGGTCCCTTCCAACCGAAGGCATTCTATGATTCTACGATCTGCTCAAGAGAAAAGTATTATGAGGCAATAATCATGAAACCATGTTCTGCCCAGAAGCAGAGACGTTGACTGGTATTAAAGGTTTCTACCTAACTAAACTGAGACCTTATGTAAGCGGGTGAGACAACTGGGATTTTGCCAGCTTTCAAAAAGCATGAGTTTTGCCCTGTCTGTCTGGAAGCAGCTGTTACACAGCATGCTGAATACACATCTGCATGAATAACATAGCCTGTTACATTATACTTCGGTATCAGCTTAAAAGTTACTTTCAGATCAGCATAAAATCTAAGGGTTTTGCAAGCAGTAAATTGAGTTCCAAACCAAAGCAACCACAGATTACTTTCCTACAGGAGTGAAAAACTCAGCCAAAAGCAAGTTTAGCTCTTCTTCACTGCTCGATGATTTCTGGTAGGCAAGCCTTATTCCATAGCCTCCCAGCTAGGAAGACTCCCCTTGTCGGTTTTTAACCACTTCCGCCAGTCAAGAATGTGAAGGCCAGAAGTCACATCAGGACAACAGAGTAGGGTCAAGAAAGAAGCAGAAGGCAACGGCCATACTATGAGACTGGACAAGGGTCAGAAAAAAAAAGTATAAATCAGCAATAGCCACAAGGAAAGCGTAGAAGGTGATGTGGAAGTTATACAAGGCGGAGACTATATAAAATAAAGAGATTGGCAATAAGTGGGCTACAGAGGTAGATGGCAGAAAAAAATACCACATTATCACACCATTTCTTTTCTCGATCTTCATCTTACTCCTGGCCAAAGCACCAGAACTTCAGGAAAGCAAGCCAAGTGATTCGCACCAAGTGTTCTCTTTGCCCGTTCTTAAAAAAAACAAAAACCAAAACACCACAACAAAAAAAACCAAACAAAAAAACAAACAAAAACGAACGCAAACACAAAAAGAACTTTCAAGATCCTGGAATCAGCAGTAACTTTTGGAAGAATGAGGGCAAGACAGACCATATATTTCGATTATGTAAAGACCCGCAATGTCACTCTTCACAATTCCTGTGGAAAGGTGTTGTGTGGTCACGGACTAGATAGCCAGTACCTTGACCACAGACACGGTCTCATGCTTGTCATGGTTAGTTCCCTTGCCCAAGGCAGTCACACGCTTTGTGGTTTGCCTTACCAGCAGGGGAAAAAAAGACAGCATTTGATTAATATGGTGCTCGATAACCAGTAAGGTTAGTGCTCCCAGTACAATTCTTTGACCTTGGCATGATTTTCCATAGCCACCTTCCAATCAGAGGCTTGGAGCAGTAACCAGCGGGGAATTCAGTCACTCCAGAAGTTCAGGCTACAGAGGGAGAGGAAGTTCTGAGCAACGGCAGCAGAAGATGGACTAGCACACATGCTGGGCGAAGACTACGGAATAGCTGGAGGCTTAACTCTCAATTTAATACACCAAGGTTAAACAAAGTGCATGGATACTGTTCTGTGGTTGAATAAAGTCAGCCAGAACCAGACTGCTGAAAGAAAAATAAAGTCCAGGCAGGAAGAAAAAAAGCTCAGACGTATCTTCCACATGAATATCCTCTTCTCTCCCTTCACTGTCTTTTTTTTCTTCCCAAACTCACCACCCATCTTTTTTTTTTTGGCGGTACAATGTTTTAAGAATAAGTTAAATGTTTACTTGCTTCAGTTAACATATATTTTCTACTTGACTGAATGTGAGGCACTATCCAAAAAAAAAAAATCATCTTTGAAATAGATACGGTAATGAAACAAAAGATGCTTCTTCTAGAAGCAATCTCATAAATAATACAGAAACTTCCTTTAAACAACCATTGCAAAAACAGAGAATCAGGAAGAGCTGTACATGCTCACTGGTTTAAAAGTAACTCCAGTAAAAAATTCTTAATTCTTGAAACGAAACTCAGTTGAGGTTAGTAGATTCAAAACATATACATAAAAAACCAAACATTCAGACAACTACTGTACTTCTAAATCTTAAAAATCCTATCTGTGCACAATGTCTCTGCTCAGTATTAATGTTTTGGGGTATTTGACAACATACCACAACACCTGAGGACTTTGAGTAAAGCCATGAAACTTCCCGTTTCACACATTTTCATTAGTGGTGTGCTCTTGCATATGTCCAGTTGAGTCTAAAGTTGACCTATTTTCCAAACACCGTACAACGTGCCAAAGACCAACCTCAGTCCACAGAAATATCAAGCCAGCCTTCCCAGCCTAGATTCCAACCAAGATGAGATTGAGGTAAACTGGTCAATACTTCCTACTTGTGTTGTGATATTCGAGTCAATGTTTTGCCCAGTCTCTCCTCACAGAATCTATGTGATGCTTTACTTCATATAACCAGTAGTAGTGGTTTATCTTTCAACATAAAGACAGTAAAACAGTGTTCTTGCATTCTTCCTGGAAACTAATTTAATTCTGTAAGAAGTATGCCATCTACTGATGCACTATTTACTATACCATTCTTCAAGCGCGCCTTCACACAAGCACTGACCAAGATCAATTGTACATCTATTAGCTGAAAAGAAAAATAATATTCCATGAATTTACGAGAAATGACAGCGCTCTCAGAGCCAGTGAAATGTGTTTTATTTTAAGCCACTGCTAAAACAAGGACAAATTTAGTGCAATCTGGAGTTCATAATCTGAAAACTGAATATTGTTAAATTACTAAAATGGCAAAACTCGTCACCATTATACAGTACAAGACCTTCATATTCATTGAGTACAGTTACATAAACATTTATAGTTATTCAGACTGCTTTTGGTATACAATTGCATCACTAACTGGGCTGTGAATTACTGTAACACTGCACAGAGAAGCAGCAGTTCCAGCAAATTATAATAAACTTCAGTATTAAATACTATTCAGACATTATAACAGAACAAAGGCCCTCTAAAACTACAACTCCAGCTATACAACAGGAATGTACAAAGATGGTACAAAATAAAGTGACTACAGTGGCTGGGCTCTGTACTTGCCTCTTCAGAGCTCAAGTACAGGAAATGCTCGACAGTGGTGACTCTTGCTGCAAAACCAAAATTCTCACACTAAAATGATTTCTGATTCTTGTATTTTTCTTTGCAAATCAACTGTGTAAAGCTAGAGGGGTTTGCGCTGGCGACAGTGTCTACTACTTACTGTGTTCCCATCTCCAGCAACATGTGGCGCTCTATAGAAAAGGTCCCAGATATAGTTACATTAAAGAACGCAACATTTAAAATCTGATACCATTTTTGAGAGACCTAATTAGTCTCGGAATGTGGGTTGTTGGGTTTTTGTTAAGTAGTTAAGAAAAACAACAACAACAAAAAAATCAACTCGCAAGAAATTTCCCCTTTATGTTTTAAATAGCTTTCTTTGCTAAACACTTAAGTGCTCACCGAGTAACAAAATAATCTTTATTACTGAAAAAGGAAATTCATATACGGAGGCTATGAAATAAAGAACTAGAGTAGTCAAAAAGCTGGCCAAAATCCTCAGAAGAAGTTTCTGTCTGCTGCATTTGACACACCTATGTGAGAGACTAACATACAAATTCTTCAACATGGAATCAATGTCATAGAAGTATCTGCGTACAAAAAGCTTCTGTAAGAAATTTAGCAATTTAAACTTGGTTGGCAAGCTTCAGAAAACCTTGCTGAAGAATTCTGTAAGAAATTATGCTCAGCTACTCTGCCCTTCTAGCAGAAGTTACCAGCTCCACAGTAGTCAACAAAAGGGAACACGTATTTGCACCTCAAAAATTTCAGTGCAAACTCCACCTCTTGACATAAAGTTAAACCCGATAAAGGTGGCTGTGAAGCCAGACTCTAGTAAGGGGCTGCTTGGGCAGGTCACAATTTTCTTCCTGGCAATGGAGCCCTTGGGTACATCACACCTGGTCAATGGTGGTAATTTTTTCCATTGTCTGCAGCAAGGTATTCCAGAACGGATTTTTGCAGAACACCGGTGTTCTCAGTCCTACTGTGAAAACAGCGCATGTACAAGTGGGAAAAAGAGCTATCCTAGCACGGCGGGAATCCAGAATCTCACACCTGAGACTGTCTCCTCTGAAGTACTACCGTAGACAAGGGATTTTTTTTTTTTTAATAAATATTTCCATGGTCTGAACACAGCAGTAAATACAACTTACATGTGGGTGGACAACACCGATTATGGACTGAATAAACATACCATGTACACAGTATCACAAAGCACAGCACAGCTATTTTGACTTTCACCTCAAAAATCTTCTAAATGCTCACGATTACTTGAACACCCATTAGTTGATTTTTACTTCACGTTTTCAGTGCTCTTTCTATCTCATTTCAAAAGAGGAATGAAGAGAAGAGTGTTGCATCTTTGGATTTTTTCAGACATTTTCCAGAAGCCAACCAACCAACGACTTATTTAGAGCTTGCTCTCCATCAGACGTCTTCTCTACCATTTCACAATATTTCAGCACCGCTTGCAAGAGATCTCCAACTTTCCAATCTCTTTCTCGCAGTCTTCTGGAAAGCTAAAGGGGAAACAGGGCAATGCAAAACAAAATATTTTGGCTGGCACATCCAGATTAACAGTTACAGAAGTTATTCTTGAAATATTAGCTCATAAGAGATCAGTTGTAATGAGTTAATCGTTATTCCCACATCTATAAAAACAAACACTTCCGCAAGAATCAAACACTTCTTTAGGGCAGTTTTGACAAAATTTTCTTCTGGAGGGAGTGACATTTTCAAATTATGTGGAGCCACAGGTATGAGGGCTGTGGTTCATCAAGACTGCAGAAAACAGGAAATTCTGAACACAAGATTCAAACATTTGCCACCCCTCCCATACCAATAATGCACATATAAAAAGACAAAACTCAGTCTTAATAAAAGGATGTGGATTTTCCTTCCACAACATATAGTGTGGTTTAGGTGGCACAGATGCTACCCTCAATGAAAACAGTGTCTTCAGAGTTGGAAAATTATAACATCTTGGGGAAGAGGAAAAGGTGAGGGTTAAGTTAAACTACTACTTGGGAGCAGAGATCACTGTAGCTCAAAACATTGTGTTTTTTTTCCACTCAGGGTCCAAGCAAAGAATCTACCTTTGCTTATGCGTCAAGCTCAGCTATATATGGAAGAAAGCCTGCCCTAAAAGAAGGATGAATTTGCCAGTGTGCCCGAGAGTAAAAAAAAAAAAAATCTTTTAGTTAAAAAAACCCAAACCAAGCATCTCACAAATTAAAAACCAACACTCACACAAACAAACTTTATTCTCTGTAGCTTTCTGGACAACAGACAATGACGCATTCAATAAATACAATTTTAAAACTTACTCTGCTTATTCTTTGGAACTGTAGAATTTTATTGCCTTTTCTACTCCCTACCATGACATTCTATATATTAAGTTTAAAAAAGTCATAAACAGCATTCTGTGAAATATCTTCCACAAAATTAAAAATTCATGATGTTTGTTCTGTGAGACCTGTCAGATTGCAATATAAAATGCTATTAAAAAATGAAAAGAAAGACAATCTCTGCTTCACCTAGGTGATGTTCCAGCTGCAACAAGGCAGGTGATAGGACTGATAGAAAGTCTGGGCATAAAAACATGTACAAAAAATTACCTGGAACAAGCAAAAAAGATCCTCTCTAACCTTGAGTACAGTATGTCCTGAACACTAAAATATTTTCAGAGGAAAAAAAAAAAATCTCTTCTACATAAAAGGAGACTGAAATCTCTAGTTATTTCTGTGGATTTAAAAACAGAGCACAGGAAGTAAGAGTTTTATAGCCTACAACAAGGAATTTTGTAAATGGTGTTTGCTGGTTTATAAAAGAATGGTAATTTTTCTTACGCCAAAGAAAAATCTGGTCAATGTCCAAAGACCTACTTTAACAAATACCGTCTAAAACTTCTATCCAAAGATGAATATACTACTCTGGTAAGGTGACAGAGCTGGCACCTGGCTAGTCTATTTTAATTTACACTTCAAAGTTTGATCCTATTATTTCTTTAGTTGACTGATCTGTTTCTTCCTGTCACACAAGAAAAATATTGGAGTTTACTCAAAACAGACACCAGGAATCCTAAACCAGCTAGATAAGGTCTGAATAAAAACTGAATGTATATGTTTGGGTTTTTTTAATCCAGGGACTTGCATGCTCATGCTGTCAGGCTTCTCAAAGAAGTCAATAACTACCCATCCTAATTGATCCATTTTTTGTATTTAACTTCTTTATGCCTTGCTGAGCACAACAGATATCCTTAAGTAAGAGTTCATACCCAGTAGCAACCTTGCCTAACATATGGTAGGTGTATTTTTGTCTATTAAATAGCCACATCCCATCAAAGGCTCATTACCCTGCTGCAATCAGTGAACACAAGCCTTTCCTCCCCTTCCAGAACCCACCAGCTGCTTATAGTGAAAATTACTGTTTTCAGTGTGATCTAAAGCCCAGGTTAGTTCCCCACTTCACGGAGGCAACTTACCAAAGAGCCTATGAGATGCTTGAAACCCCACAGCTGGTGAGGAACCAGTTCGCAGAGGGCCGTTTAATTTTCTGCAAGGCTGCAGTGCCCTCTGGAGGTGCTTGTCTAGCTTTGCAAGTCACAAAACAGTAACTAGTTCTAATTTCAGACCCTCCCTTTGGGTCAGAGATCATTCCAATTGGTAAATAGGATGGAATAAAAATGAAAACAAACCAGGTAATCTTTCCCTACTCGCAGCGAAGGAAACATGATATCAATTCATTTTAACACAACTGCGTTTGGAGAACTAAAAATTAATCTATAAAACTAAGCACAACAATTACCTTGTTTGAACTGTAGGACTACTGCCTGCAGAAAGGTCTTAAGTTTTATCTTTAGGTGTCAACTGTCAACTCACTATCAATTTATGACTGAAGTGTCAAGCAGAAAAAGATTATAATTTTTTAGGAGCGCATACATAATAGAAATCGCTGTTTTCCAGAGTGCTCTTCTCAAGATGCTCTCTTATTAAGATAGCTATAGTGGTGTCCAGATACACAGCCAGCTAATAATATACTTTCTGTTTATCTCCAGGCATTCATTCAAATAGTGCCATCACAACTTTGAAATCCGCTACATCAGAGTCGGCAGAAGAATGAGATTAGAAGAAAGAATTAAAAAAAAAAAAAAAAAAAANAAAAAAAAAAAAAAAAAAAAAAGGCATTCGCTTTCTGGTTTTTGTCTCACATATTATGTTGCAGTGTAAGATACAGGTCGGTCTCTCACATACACACACCAAGGAGATCACTGTTAACACTTGTGGGTCCCATCACTATTCTGCCTGAGTATTTGCAACACTGCAATTCACATATGATAACCACAAAGTAAGATGGATAGGTCTTCAAAAGATGGCAAAAACAACTCAACGAGGTCAGAATGGTTGTAGTCACTAAACCAAACTTATCCACGTCAAAAGAACTTCCGAGAATGCTGGGCCAGGCACGTGAGAATAGAAGAAGTGAAGAATTTTCCTCTTCATATTAAGACACTTATGAATCATAACAGGGAAGGAAAATACATTAATATAAAGATTAATCCAAACAGTTTCAAATAAACACAGAAATGGCAAAAAGCATTCTCAAACTGCCTTCTAGTTTATGAAAGTATGAAGTCCACTCTAAGTTTAGTCAGAGGTGAAAAAAACAAAACATGTTTCTGAAATAGTTTAAATCAAACATACCAATCTGTAAAAAAGGAGCACTTTTCTCAATTTTCTGGGTTATTTTAATTAAGAATGCAAAACTTGCTACTCTTGAGATCAGATACATATATATCACACAGTTACACAGAGAAAAGGAAAACCAGACTATTATTCTTTTTCGAGGCTAGAAAGGGAGCAGCCACTCCCAGGAAAATTCAGCCCAGGTAGGATCTGGCCCGATCTCCAGGCACCTCTGACACTCTTAACACAAGTCTACAGTAACTAAGCACCACAGATACACACATTCCTCCAAGTTTAGGAGCTTATTTTGTCATACTGGCATCTACTTCTCAATGACTCCTCTTTTCTCCTGAAATGATGATTTGAGCTTTGGAAAGCATCAAGTTAAAGACTCAATACTAATTTTCTGAAGTGAGAGCAAGCTTTTCCTTCCTTAATGTACTGATATGCATGGCAAAAACAACTTAACAAGATCTTAATTATTGAAATCATACTAGTGGCATCACGTTAACACTTCTTTTTTTTTCTCTCACATGATACCAGGTCACAAAATAAAAATGTTTGATAATTTACCATTCCTACAAACTTTATCATTAGGGACAATGCCTACAGATCTGTTGCCTTAGCCTTTCAGTAGCCAGGTAATGTTAAAATAATTCCTTGGTAGAAGACTAAAAAAAAAGTAAGTCAAATGTTACAAATGCCAGATTATCATGTGCAGTTTGGTGTGTAGCCACAAAGGAATATTTTTTATGATTTTATAGGAATAAGAAGTTTCTCTTACATGTTTCTGATGGAAATACTTAGGTAAGTACACACATCAAAATGCTGACCCTTCCCTAAGAAATGCAAATTGCTAAAGCCTAATTCTTTCAACTTCGGCTTTCTCCTTGGTCACCTATTAAATTCCATCTATAAAATCAAAATAAAGGCACCTAAAAATGAAAGAATATTATTGAGCCTTCCTTCTTAACAGCTTTGGTTGCAGTTGCTTACAGAAGAAAATCATACTTACTGTTTAATTAGAACCCAAACACCTTTCTGATAAGAAAATGGGCAACTGCCAGCAAAATATCTGAGGCAGAACATATTAAGCTAGAAATTAATTAATTTGCAAGACCAAATTCTGAGACAGATTCAATTTATAGACAATTAAACACTAAGTAAAAATCCTTAAAAACTCTATTTTTCATTAAACAAAAATGCTGTAATTTTATCCTCCCTGGACTAAAACAAGGAAAACAACTTGTAAAACAAGTTAACTGAGCTTAGATTAATACTATTTTATGTATGGTATATGCACAGGTGAAACAGGCTGTTACATTTTGACCTCTCAGGATTTAAATAACAATTTCCTCAATTGTGAATTTCCTCAAGTGTGAATGTCTCATTATTATTGAGTGCCAAATAAAGTAGCAGCAGCTAATGTATCACTGTAGATAGAAATCAAGCAAATCCTTCTCCTTCCCCACCACCCATCAAACCCAAACACTTACAAAGGAAAATTCCCTCGTAGCAGCATCACGAAAGTGAAGATCAGACACCTCTGTTTCAGAAGCTGCCAGCCACTGCAGTGCTGCTCTGAGCTGGGGGTCCACCACATTTGGTTCCAGATCAATATTCACTACTGCTAAAGTCTTTCGGATTTGCTCCAAACCTAACATTAAAAACAAAATCATCAAATCTATAGCTTCAAAATGTTTTTTAAAAGTCTCTGTAGTTCACTATTTAGTCTATAATACCTTAAAAACTCAATTTAAGTACACACAGATAATATGAAAGGGGCGGAGAGGGGAAACCATGCCAGTCTGAAGGGCTTCTGTACTTCTGCATATGGAAGTAGTTTATCCCACTTATAACTGCATGCCAACATAGTTGAGTATTAAAAGAAATCTAAACTTTAATGGATATTCTGAATGACAAAGAATTTAACACAGCCTTTTTATAAAATTAACAGTAATGGCTCTCACATTGTCCATTAGCTGTTCCCACTTCCAATTGCTATTTTTTTGCTATGCCTTCAGCTATTAAATTGTTTCAAATACTGTATTTCAGAATTCTTTCCTATATAGGCAGACTGATCAGACTGTCTCTTGAGTTTTTCCAAAATACAGTGCTGTTTCAACACTTTCTTTACATCATGAGTTCCAAAAATCAAGACAGTACTGAAAGGGCAGCTGCATTAGTAACAAAGAGAAACTACAGTATTGTCACCATCTGTTCCCACGCTGAATTTCGGTACCCAGCTATGACAGGAACCCTTTGTCACGTCCTCAGAACCAACTAAGCACATGCAACTCCAAGCTGTTCTCCAAGCAACTCCAAGGGTCTGCTTCTAGGCTACCGGACTTAACATTCTAGCAACAAGGAATATATTTGCAATAAAAACATACGTTTATGTGCAGTTTTCCTCAATCTCCTACTCTTCCTATGAAGCTTATGAAAACTGAGGTACAGAAGGCATTCGTTTCTAGCTGGCAAAATTAAGCCAGATGAAATAGATTCCCCCAGGAGGTTAAAGAGGGAGAAAGTTAACTAATGAAGCTATCAAGTGTGCTTCTGGGGGGACAGTATTTGTCTGAGTGCCACAAAATCTATTATCTTTATAAAAGAGAAAAATAATTACAAAAAAATTTCACAGAACTTAACAGATGGAAAGCAGTGGTAATGTATCAAATTTTGATAATGCTTTTTAGTTTCATAAAACAAATAAATTTGCTAGCAACAAGGCTTTGTTGTAAATTCTTCAGTGAACAAGGTGCAGTCAGCTTAGAAAAAGCCAGACACTTCTAGATATGACTAGAACAAAACTTCCAAAAGTACAAGACTAGGTACAAAAGTTTTTCACCTAGAATACTATTTAAATGGTCTTACAACAAAAGTAACAGAAAGTGTCTTTTCAAATAATAGTGAGATGGTAAAGAAATTAAACTGCAAAAGTTTCACTAGAAAATCCTTAACACAGTATAAAGCAGTCCACTGCACTTCAGGAGACACCTACAGTGTATAAAGAAATAAAATCAAGCACTGTTTTAATCAACCAGTTTGAACATTTGAGATGCTAGATCTTCTAAAGCTGAGACCAAAAGAATTCAATGGTACATTGATAATAGACATGAAAACCACAGAGCAGAAAATACTTTCATTATAATCATTTTGAGGAAAAATAGTCAGTAATTTAGTTTAGTTTTACTTCCTGATAACCTTAAAGTCAGATCTGATTTTAAAAAAAATTAAAAAATAAAGAGATGTGGTTCATTTTCATATGTTTTTTCCTGGAGCTTAAAAAAGGTAAAAATAAAAAATGAAAAAAGAAATACCCACACATCTTTCTGCTTACATCAAGACTATCTGAAGATGTGCAACATGGCTGAATACCCTCTGTGAGATGGTAGAGCAGAGGTTTCTTGAAACGCTTATTTCAACTTCAGAATACACTCAACACTAAGAAAAGCTCTGTCACAACCTGCTCGAACATCAGCTCATCTTTAAATCAGCCTCATACACTCTGTATTCAGGCTGTTCTCATTTGAGTTAAACTTTGGCACTTCAATCAGAGTGGAACCAGTGCAGAGATCTTCTAAGAATGAGAAAGCTGTAACAGGATACTGGATAGACCCTATCTGATATTTTTCCAAGAAGAAAAAGAGTACAGCAAATGTACAAAATCCAATTTTTTTCATTGTTGCTCATGACTCCTCTCACAGTGTTAATATGGCCAGTTTGAATCACTTCTTACCTCAAACACAGCCATGCAGATGCATTGCCATGGCTCCTTATCAAACATTTTACAAGGAAGTAATTCGATGCATATAAATTTACGCTTTCAACAAGCTCATTTGAGTTCACTAACTCACATTACGAAGTGCATGTGTGAGCATCAGGGACTAGCATTTCCCAAAAGCTATACATTTCAGTGCTTTAAGAGGTGTATATAAGGTATTAATCTAAGAATATGTTCTGACACTTTACTGACAATATTATGACATATTATGATGAATAGGGATAATAGGGTTGGCACCTTGTTTTGCAGACTGCAGAAGCAAAGAATTAATAAAGTAATTCATGTAGAGTTCACAGGTCAAGAACAGCAACATATGCTGGAATTGATATTACCTTCCAGACCATCCTTGGAGTCTTCATCTTTATCTTCTGTTCCATCACTGGGGTTTAAAAGTATAACAAAAATATTAATACAAACCAATATATGCACAACAAATGTAGCCAATCCTAAGACTGTAATGAAGGTTAAAGCACAGGAATATCATAGAAGAATTAAGAAGTGATCATGAAAAGAAGCTTTGCTTCTCACACCATTTCATGTTGGAAACAGATTTATCATCAACTTCACAAGATTTGCTCGTAGGGAAATAAAGGAGAGAGAAACAAGAGAGGGGTGTTAAAAAGTACTGCAGTATGAAGATATTTTAAATAAGAAGAAAACTCACTGATTTTAATTAAGGAGGATAGTTTAGTTTTGCTTCATATGTGAAAAGGTTGAGCCGTCTTAGTCACAGGAATGAACAGCTATAGGTTATTCAAAGCTGTAAGTCTCAAGTGTTCTACTAGAAATCAATTACCAAGCAATTTGGAAAGTTTCCACAAGCTAAAGGGAAGAACAGAAATCCTGTAGGAAGCAAGCTCTAGTTTGCATGAAAAAGTAAATCTAAAGACTTGTAAAACTGCAAGCAAGAACATGCACAAAAGGGACCTTTGATTTTGCAAGCAGGACACACTCATCAGTTTAGCATAGCAAAATTTAACCATTCAGTATGGATTAATTAATGAAAAAATCATATTGTGATTAAGTGAGAAGAGTGTGAATAATGTATCAACATAAAAAACGCACCATATTTTTATTTTCCAAAATGATGATTTCATGCATTAATTATGAGGAACCCATCTGGTTTGTATTTCTCAACTCAACTAACCTGTCTGATGTTGGAAAGGATAAATTCTCCTCATACATATCCCCTTCTAAACCAAGACTGCTCCAGCTACTGCTGTTACCATTACTGCCAGGAGAAGAAGAGAACACAGCTGAACTAGAAAAGAACAATAGCTCAAACTAGAACCTTCAATAGCCTCAGAGCTGTTTTGTCGTGACATTTAATGCAAGAGCACTGAAACTTCTTAAATGGGTTTTGCTGGAACAGAGGACAGACCTGATCGTCAGTGCTATTCAGAGCAGCAATGTGCATAATAATGCAAAACTGTTAAGTTTCAGGACATGGGTGAAAGTATTCATTTGTACTCATTAATTTTCCAGATCAGTGCCAGCAGTAATTCTGTCCTCAGGTCTAAGCGCATTGCTCGTTATTTATGAGCTCAACAATTTCAATATGATTACTCATAGGAATACGGATAATCTTTTAGAAAATATTATAGCTAAGAGTTTATAAAACTATACATTGTGAAGACAACTGCACAAAATAAAATCCTTATGTCTCATTCAAAAACTGCAGTAATGATGCCCATCAGCCTTATGAGAAGGCATTCTTAGAATAAATTAAATAAAAAATATTAAATTCTGAATATTATTTGACAAACTGATCTTTTAAAAATAGAGGGAGGGGCTGGTGTTACAGATCAGTGAAAACAATACTGCATCACAGTCCATAAACACACTGCATTTATTCCATGACTACATCCAAGCCAACGCAAAGAACTGAAAAAAATTGAGCATGTCCTAACATTGGTACATTTTAGGCATTAGAATTAGTGGAGTTTGTTAAGCCTGTGCACATGTACAAGACTGAGGTACTCATATGATTAAATTTCTGTTCCCCGGCTTTATATCTCCCTCAGAGCACATCTGGAAGCCTTCCAAGAATAGGATTTCAACATAATCAGCATTCTAGAAAGCTAGATTGTTTACTAAAGATGGTATGAGAAGTCATGAAGTAACGCCAGAGAACAATTACTGCAAGGAGATGCTTTCTTCACCAAAGGTTTGTGTGACTGGAAAGTTCTTTGTTCCACTCATTCCACTCAAGGCAAACAGTAAAACTTAAAATCACAAATGATGCAAAGAAATATTTCAAGAGACAGATATTAATCTCTTTCAAGAATCTGCCAGTAATAATACCACCTATCAGTGTCCTTTGCTTTCCAGTATGCCTGCTTGGACCCCGATTTCAAACCAGTAACTGCAGGTTAGCAAGTCTGCAATATGAACATACTCTAATAGGAAAACAAACAAACAAAAAATAATTAAAAAGTTGCAGGTGCTTCATTCAGCGCACTGTTGCTTATTTATGCCACATGTGCAAAGAACAATCAAACAGTTGTCTCATTATGGAAAAAAAAAAAAAGAAGAAAATTAAAGAGCAGAAGCTTCCAAAGAAATAAACTGATTTGCACAGGAAAGCCCACCTGGTCTCAAGAACATTTCTCAAGCTACTGTGTGTGACTAGCAGAGTACACATGAAGTACTAAATGATTTGAATTAGAAATTGTGTATATAGGAAAGATTTAATATGCTTAGTGATATTGATCCTTTGTACTCAAACAGCCTCTTTTACTGAAAGTTATAGATGAATAACCTAAGTGGAAGTAAGAGCTGCCCCAGTTCTTGGACTAAAAGAAAAAGTATTTGCAACATAACCAAATGACCTCGTGTATACTACTATTCTGATGAGGCAAGAAATTAATAGTTTAGAGGTCAGACTTGGTCTGAAATAATCATATATATTGAATTATATGATTACAATGCACAGCAATACATGAGACTTTTTCTGTAATGTGATCTTTAAGATGCCAAATTAACAGTCTTGAAAATAAAGTCCTATAACCAGAGAACAAGCAATAAACAGACAAAGGCATTATAATGCTTCTATAATGGTTCATGAAGCTCTTTAACATGAGCCAGCAGAAGAATTAAGAAATCCTCCATCACTGGATGTGTTCCAGACCAGGTTGGATGGGGCATTGCACAATGTCGTCTAGTGGGAGATATCCTTGGTCACGTCAAGCAGTTGGAACTACATGATCTTTAAGATCCTTTCCAATCCAAACCGTTCTATGATTCCATGATATACGGGACCTATAACTCAGAGCATCTGCTTTGTGACTGCACCATATACACACAGTCAAAGGTAAGAGGTTTCTGCTCTGAATGCTGATTCATCCCCTGGAAAAGCCTACGTCTATGCCTATACGTTAACTACAGAGAAATCTGAGCACTACTTTATTTCTAAATTTAAAGTTGCTAACATCAGGCATGCAAAGCAGAAGATATCAGCACTCCCCTGCATAACGAACCTCAGGTCCACTAAAGAACTTTCATACCTGTTTCCATTCAAATGGAACTGCAGAGATCATGCTTTTGGTAATTCTCTCCAAGCTGCCTTGCTCCCTTGTTTATACAGTTTAATCCTCGGTGGAGTACTGAAGTACAATTTTTATATTGATCTGAGATGCAGAGGGCATGGACTATTTCAACAGAGCTACTAGAAAAAATATCTTTTTTTTGTCCCTGAAGTGAAGTAAAGTAAAGCAAGGTAAATGGGACTTGCCCACTGTAGCTTGTAATGTTGTTTTCCGGGGACTGTGATCCTGTGTTCCAAAAAAACATCAACCACCATTACTGGAATCTCTTGGTTTATCATTACAAAGATAATTTCCAAAAAGTCAGCTAAAGGAGTCTCAAGTATCTGTATCCACTGAATAATGCAAACAGCCTGGAAAATACTGGGGGAAAGGAGAGGTCCTCCCCTACCGAGTAAAACTTGCTTCATGTTCACTATGCCACTTAATTATATTGTACCAGCGCTACAGACAAATTGGTCCAATGACATCTTGTACCTCACATATCATACAAGCGAGACTGCTGACAGCTTCTTACACACAAGGAAGCCACTTGTATTTAGAAACAGCTGCCAGGGGAGCAATGCTACCTGATAGTACATTTAAATGATTCTAATTGACATGGTTTACATATAATCAGCATAATAATTTTTAAACAGATGGCTCTAACCATAAGGAAAAAAAATGAAAAAGAAAAAAAAAAACAAACAACAAAAAACCAACAGAAATTCAAACTTTCAACTGTTTTAACTACATAATGAATGCTCCCTCTAAGACTGAATGGCATTTTCCTGTTTATTAAAACAATTTGTTTAAAAAAGGGGAAATAAAAGTAATAAATCTTCATCATTGGCATGCAATTTTTCATTTCCTTAGAAGAAGCTAACACTGTTCCATAAACAGTGTTATTACTGAACCTTGTTTTCAGAAGGTCATCCCTGTCGTCCTCCCCGACATCTTCCTACTCAGGGCAATAAGCCCAGATCTTGTCACTTCCAGTTACTAACCTCAGCAGCACACACACATGTGCTGTTACCAATCCACAGCTAGTTTCATAAAACTAGTTGATCAATTTGCACAGGCTAGTTTCTTCTGCAAATATCTTGCTATCCAAATTATGCTTCCCCTTCTCCGAGTAAACTGTTAATTCAGGTCGTTCCTCCTCTCCTCTAACTAGCCACAGATTTTTTTACCAGTTATAAAAAATATTTTAATTTCATTTAAATCAAGTTTTCAGACGATAAACAAAAAAAAAATACAACACGGGCCCTACAAGTCCAGAAATTTTTTTCTGCTACTTTTTTTTTTCCCCAACATCAACTAACCTCTATTTTATTCACTATTTGTAACTGCCAATATGCTGAATGTTCTTCCATCATGTAAGTCAAATTAATTTTGACTCAACAGATGTTGGTTTATTAAATTAAAATAGCTTTAAGGCAATGTATTCTCTTAGAAAGAGTATTCAGTTGTATGAGTGATAAATTATAGTAGTGGTTTGATTAAAATATTTAGTTAAGCAAAACCATGTAAAAATATTGTAGACTTAAGTGAGCAGTTTCACTTTGGTACCAAATATCCTGTCTGTACATTACATAAGGAAGCACATCTCCTGTATTTTCTTGAAGATTTTTTTGTATTCCCATTCTCATCTTTGTTAGTTATCAATCAGCCAGGGAAACTGTAGTGAGAAGCTCTGTGGAAAGTTACTACCCTGAACAGGTAAGTTTCAATGTTACACACCTGTAAGCTCATGATTAGTAGTGCATAAATACTCCACCAATATCAGTTAAAACAGCTTATAAACTCCAATCCTCCAAAAGACAAAAATAGTTGTTAGAGCTCCTCATGCACATGAAGCTGATATTAAATTCTTCTCAAGAATAGATTCATTTACATAGAACATTCTCAGTGATTTTTAATATTTCAGAGCACAACTTATAAATAGTACTTTCAAGTTGTACTTCATACATGGTGGTTGCTTTTAAACCACTTGCATCTTTTGCTAATAAGTTATATAGGTACAGTTTTACTTGGATGTGGCTCACTGACATCAATGACAACGCATATTCCACATATATTCTGGAGTGTACAGTACGCACATTTATAGGCAACGTTATTTCGTAAGAGAACACAAACGTATTAGAGCCATTTTTAATAAAAAACTCGTCATGTGTTGAAGACAAAATAATCTCTTCTCCCCTATGCCCCAGGAGAAAACCACTTGATGCCAAGCTATTTGATGTCAAGATAACCGTTTAACTTAGTAACATGTTTATAGTTACCTGTCACTGAGGTGAAGAAAACTGCTGCTCTCATCAGGATGTTCATCTTCAAAACTTAGATTGAACCAACTCCCAGTGCTATCATCACCAATACTAAGACTCATCTGCTGGCTCACAATAGATTCAACAGAGTGAAATCCTTCTCTTCCAACAGAGCTAAACAAAAATTTAAGACAAAAATGTCACTGCATTTCATGTTGCTCTATGTCAGCTCATTTACAGCAATTTAATACCATTTCAGTAACATTAACTGCCAAGGAGGAAAAAAAAAAAAGGCTGGGGGGGGCGGGAATCCATTAATTTGTACCCCATTTTCAACAAAAGTAATGGAGCAACCAAATAAATCCAAAATTGCAACAGGCTTAGGTCAGAGATTGCTATTTGGAAATCTTTCACTAGAAGACAAATGGAAGATTATTTGCTATAAAGGACAGAGGGCATTATAGTCTGTAAGACTGTATATTAAGGTAAATTTTTCCAACAGAAGACTTACCATTTTTTAACCGTCACAGTTTTCCCCTGCCTGCTTTCAGTACAACCAGCTAGGTGATCTGCTATTGTAGGCAAAGTGTTTTTAAGTACACACTGGTGTTTAAAATGTTAGGATTTCATCTTTTAAAAAGGTCTTTCTGTAGACAAAGATGTCTTCCTGCTTCAAGAAAGTGTAGCAGCGTATGGCTTGTACAGAATTTCTGCCTCAGGAAATAAATTTAATCTTTTGTATCCAAAAAACAATCAAGCAAGTTTGCTCAATAAAAGGCAGTCTTCAGAAGACACTTCAAAAGATCCAGTTTGACAACTTTCAAGAAGTTTGAGTTCCATATAAAAAAACAAAGATACAATTTGAGAATGTGCAGTTAAGAACTACCTTTCAGGGCCAAACTGCGACTACCTATATATAGATGAAGTGGTAGAAAGTTCAAAGAAAAATGATCGTTCTCCTACCACCGCAGCAAGCAGCCACCGTTACATTCATCATTCCAAAAGCCAACCTTAACCACATCACTGACAGCACCTTGCTCCAGTGAGCACAAATTTGTGCAGACAAATATGTCGCTTGAATCCATCTGGGTAATATGAAGGTGATTCCCCCTCCCCATTTTCGTTTACAGTTACACCAGCACTAGTAGCATTTTTTTTCACCACGTAAGGCAGCTTCTAAAGGAACATATGCATTACATACCATACATTAGATGACAACTTACACAACATTTATAAATTTTGTCATAGTAAAACCCTAATACTGCCTCCTTGTCACAGATGGAATAATAAACAGCATTCCTTTGAATCCTGCATTTTATTGCTTTCATATTCTAACTAGAATTTTTAAATACTATTTTTAAGAAGTGATTCAGAAATAGTGTCATCTTTCACACTGTAGGCATAAAAAAAACAAACCATTGCCACATTATTTCTTTTTTTTTTTTTTCCTCCAGAGAGCCACAAGCTGGACAAGCTGGAGAGGTGAGACCAGGTGAACTTCATGAGGTTCAAGAAGACCAAGGGCAGGGTCCTGCACCTGGGTTGGAACAATCCACGTCATCAATACAGGCTGAGAGATGAGGTGATAGAAACCAGCCCTGAGGAAAAGGACTTGGGAGTGCTGGTGGACAAGAAGCTGGACATGAGCAGACAGTGTGCACTTGCAGACCAGAAGGCCAATCGCATCCTGGGCTGCATCAAAAGTAGTATGGCCAGCAGATCGAGAGAGGCAATTCTGCCACTCTGCTCTGGTAAGACCTCACCTGGAGTACTGTGTCCAGCTCTGGAGCCCTCAGTACAAGAAGGACATGGACCTGATAGAACAAGTCCATTGGAGGGCCACAAAAATGATCAGGGGGTTG
>VWZK01015975.1:0-38910 GCA_013396935.1 Baryphthengus martii
CAGGCTGGTCGTTTTCCCCGCCAGTTTGTTTTACGACACATGGGTACAGCCTGCTCCTGTGCCTTTAAGAGTTCCTCCTTGAAAAAAGTCCAGCCTTCCTGGACCCCTTTGCCCCCTAGGACTGTGCCCCAAGGGACTTTCTCAACCAGTGTGCTGAACAGGTTGAAGTCTGCCCTTTGGAAGTCCATGGTAATAGTTTTGCTGCCCCCTCTCCTTACTTGGCCAAAAATGGAGAACTCTATCATTTCATGGTCGCTAAGCCCAAGACAGCCTCCGACCACCACATCACCCACCAGTCCTTCTCTGTTTGTAAACAATAAGTCCAGCAAGGCACCTCCTCTGGTGGGCTCACTTACCAGCTGAGTCAGGAAGTTATCTTCCACACACTCCAAGAAGCTGCCAAACTTATCCCAAGCCAGTGTTTGCTGTACCTGATCCCAAACTGGTAGCCAATGCTGGCTTGGCCAGACTGAGGCAGGGGAAAAGACTTGGTGCTCGTGTTCCTCTCATCACACTACCTTATTCTCTTAGCTTTCAGAGAAAAAAAAAAATCCAAACAGAAAAGGAAAAAAAAAGTTATCTCTTCTCCAGAATTATTTGTGAGGAAAACGAATGTACTGGGACATGGGATTAGGGGAGGAGGAGAAAAGAGTTGGCCGTATTTAGACACAGTGATCTGCAAGGTTTCTCTTGTGCAGAGCAGCGTCTCTGGTTTATGGCAACAAGAATTGCCATAAAATGAGCTCAGCCTCTGGAACATGCTCCAAAATCCTCTCATATGGGCTAGGGACACCCGTTTAATTAATGTAGGAACTTCAAGGAAACTGCTTGCAGTCCAAACTGGACCTGCTCCAGCATTTTCTTGGCCCTGTGCAAATTGAAGTGAGGGTGAGAGGTTTCCCCTCCTTCCCAAGACACTTTCCCCTTGGAGAGGAATTAAGTCTTCAGTAACTCTTCAGAGAGTTGCAGGATAAATGGGAGGAGACTAGAAAAAAAAGGCTCCATAGAGAGGATTTAAGGTCTATCAAAATCTACTTCAATTCCTCTAAAATTGCTGTCTCTGTTTCATCCTTCCCAGGGACAGCCTGGAACAAGAGGTTTTCCTGGGTTCCCGGTAAGTGTAACTGCTAATTTGAGATATGGGTGTGTGATATTTCAGGCAAGCCTCATTAGTGCTGCTGCATCTCATCATTTCTGTCTGAAATCATGGACCTGATCGGATGTTACTGGAAAAAGTAATTTTTTCTTAATTTGTTTTAATTCTGTTTTTTTTTGTTTTTTTTTTCTTTTAAATGATACTTACAGAAACAAAACCAAACAACCCACACATTACCAAAAAGAAAATTAATTAAAAAAAACCCCAAACCCTAAGTGTTAAAATAATGTAGCTGAAGCCAGATCTGTTCAGTAAAAGAAAAACATCCTAAGGAACACCCTCAAACAAAGAAAATAACCCCTCAGTAGGTGAAATTCCAACCTTAATTGAGCCTTTAGGTGATATTGCAATAGCAGCAAGAGACTATGATCCAAATGGGGCCCTGCATGATGCAGGTCAGTTGAGGGCTATATTCTGCTGAACACCCTGAACATGCCAAAGAGAAAGCACGAATAGCATGAAGAGTGAGGGGGATTCTTCTCCGACACTGTTACAGATGAGCAAGGGAACAGAAAACAAGCCCGGGAGAGGACAAAGCAAATTTCATTTTGGTCCTACAGTGTTGGCAATGCTGTCTGAAGCATCAAGGCTGCTGGAAAACTCAGGTGGTTGCTATTTATTCTGATGTATTTTATCCCAGATGACCAGGAGGCCCAAGGCAAACACAAAACCACCCCCCACGTCCCTGCTCACGCCAGGCAGCTCAGCCGCTACTCCAAGACACGCGGTGTGCCAGAGCAGGTCCGCGGGGGAGGCTCTCAGGCCTGGAAAATGGGAGGAATTGGCAGCTTTTGAACCATCTGACCGGGCTCTGTGGTTCTGCCCTTTTTTAACGAGGGGTTGTGAGTTGCCCCTGGGCTGAGGAGGAGCAGATCTCTCCAGGTCTTTGTGGTCTTTGGCTTCGGAGGAGCAGAAAACAAATCAGCCTAGCTCATGAGAAAGTGTTGGGTGGGACAGCACTCCACAGAGCCTGGTTCTCATCAAATTGTACCTTCAGCTTGCTGCAGAGCCACATGCCACCTCTTCCCTGGGACGCTTTTATTATTCTAGCATTTGCAAAAATTTCTATTTCCCCCAAAGGAGGATTCCTTTAAAAAGCAAAGCCTCGAGAAAACTGCTGATTTTCAGCTAGCTTATGAGATGCTGCGAAATATGAAACACTGAGGGCTTTTGTGCAAATTGCCCATGAATCCTTCCTCCCTTCCCTTCCCTTCTTGTGTTCAGCGTTGCTGCTGAAATGAGCTGACAGCGAGGAGGTTCCTGCAGAAGCAATTGGGGACCTGGGCCAGGAACTTGCGAGGACTCAGAGGGAGGCCTGACAGAGTCACCTCTCCTCTGCGTCCTATCCTCAGCCCATGTGATCTTGCAGGAGCAGGTGGACAGACACCCCAGTGAAAGCATTTCTCATCATTTCTTCTTTGTTTTTTTTTTTTTTGTTTTTTTGTTTTGTTTTTTTTTATTTCAGGGGCCTATTGGCTTGGACGGCAAACCGGTAAGCAAACAGCTTCTCTCAAGGCTTTCTGCCTTGCCTCCTGCTCCATCCCGCTATCCTGCCAGCATGTGTGTTATAGAGGATGTTTTTAAGAAGACTATTTTGCAATGTCATGCACATGTGTGGATTAAAACAAAATTAGAAGGTTGGCAGGCAGGAGGATGCCACAGATGCCTTGGTGGGGAGATGCAGGAGTCAGGAGATTAGAGAAGGCAGAGTATGGCTGCTTCCTTTCTAGGCAAATCTATGAAATAGTATTTCAGAAGTAAGAGAGAAAAACCTGAATTCTTCCCATATTTCATAGAGCAAAGGACAAATGTAGCTTCTTCCCTAAGATGTGAAACCCCTTGCTCCAGGCAGCCACTTAACCAGATTCCCCACCACTCTCCCTCTAGACCTGCTGTGATGGAGAAGGAGCTGGTAGCACATATCTTCAGCACCTAATTTCCACTCTGTTCTTTTTTCACCATGAGGAATATCACCCTCAGAGAGACCAACAGTGTCTCCCTTGTACTGCCCTGGGGCGACATGGGTGAGCCCCAGCACCTTCTGAGGCAGGGGGGTAAGGGGATTAAGTCAACATTTTCTAGAGACTGCAGTGTCCAAAGCTGTTTTTCTGTTTGTCTTTTTGGTTTGTTTTTTTTTTGCAGGGTCATCCTGGACAAAAGGGGGACACGGTAAAAGAAAATATATATTTGTCTGCGGGTGCCGGGTTGGTTTGAAATGACGTTGCCTCTCAGCTGGAAACAAGCTCATAGGCAGGATAGTGATCTTAGCTCAGCTACTGCACTCGCTGCATCCCTAATTCTGTAACTTCCTAATAGCAGTGCTGGGATGCACAGCTGTAATTTTTACATTATGGCTATTAGAGCCATCATGTCACAGCAGCAACTCTCTACTTATGCATGGGATATGTTTTCCTTGCAGTTACCAATTACATTCTTTAAATATACCCTAGGAGCTGACATTTTTTTGCGCTTGGCCTCATAGTAGAAGTAAAAGTTGATGGAAATATTTCTGAAAACCCCATCTGGCAGCTTTCAGTTTATCTAACAACAACAAAAAAGCACATATTTTTTTGTATTAAATGGGGGTCCCCTCACTCCGGAAGCTCTATTTCTTATGTATATTGCACTAAAACACTTTTTGTTGAAAACAGTAAACTTAGGCTGCACTTCATGGAAATCCAACTGTGGTCTTGCTCCTCTTGACATCTCTGATGATGAAATCCCCAAACAAGAGTATGCCAAGCTAGCAGCTCTGTAGTCACCTTTGCTCACTGAAATGCTGAATGTTTTCTTCTAACTGTGGGGTTTTTTTGAGTCTATGTGTCAGTATTACCCTCTGGCAAGCACATGTTGAAGCTCCCCCTCCCTGCTTCTTGGTGGAGGGTGAGCTGACATCCCCCTGTTGCTCAATCCTAGCTCAGGCAGTTGCAGCTCAGGCTTCAGCCCTGACTGCTTCTGGTTCAGTCCCAGTACGTCGACCAAGGAGACGTGCTCTCAACTGAGGTCCTGGGAACAATAAGGGTGTGTTTTCCCAATGATTTTTTCCCCTCTCCTTTTAACAATTCCCCCCTGTGGTGCAGCCAGAACATGTGTGCGTTTTCACTCCTCCAGAGTAAGAAAGGCAACCCAGATCTCTCTTGGAAATTTTCTCTATAATTGTTTATATAAAGCTGAGTTTCCACCTCCTCCATATGCTGAGAGTTTTTCTCATCTTGTCACTGCAAATGGAAATCCATCTTGCATTCATGATTGTGTTTCTTTAAAGGGTGCTGCAGGTCCCAGGGGACAACCCGTAAGTATCCCATCTCTTGCAATCACACCTCCCTCCTCAACTCTTTCCCCCTTGCATGCACCAAATTTCATTTACTGAGTGCTTTTTTACTATTTTTATTTTTTTTAGGGACCCCCAGGACAAAAAGGAGAAAAGGTAATTTTAATGGGAGATGTGTTGAAAATTGAGTGTAAGAAGTGAGCAGGGAAGGGACTGGTTGCTGCTCGGCCTGAGTGGCTGAGATATACAGTAAGAGCCCAGGGCTCTGGGGATAGGGGACAGGAGGCCAGATGCTTGTCGGATGCAAACTGGCGTAGCTGCACTGGATTCAATAGAGTCATGATGATTTACATCCCTCTCTGTCTATTTTGATCTTCTTTGTTTGTGGTCTAAACTCTTTCCTTTTAATCCCTGTCTTTCGCAGGGTCAGTGTGCAGAGTACCCACACAGGGTAAGTCATTAGCGTTATTATCATCTATCCCCTGCCTTCCTGCATGTTAATCCTCCTCCGTTTGAATGGCTTTTTTTTGGGAAGTATAGATCGTTTCATTAACAAGAAGCCTCATCTAGGCCCTGAGGGCAGCGCTCCCCTGATCGATGCATTTCACAGAAAGGCAGCAGATAAGGTTTTCCAGGAGGGGGATGGGATGTTGGTTCTCCAGGTCTGTTGCTATCCACTGGCGCTGACCCCCAGCTAAATGCTGTCATTGCTGCTTCCTGCAGACTCTCCTTGTGCTCTGTGCTGGAGTGGGGAAGGTCTGTGTCCTCACCCCAAAACCCGACTCCAGAAACGTGGGATTTCTGGAGAAGTGGAGGTCATCCACTCACACCTTGTGCTGCTGCACCAACTGGCTCCGTGCTGCTTCCACAGCCTCTGCTGCGGTTGCATGGCCAGCAGCAGCATGGGGTTTGCAGACCTCGAGGAAAATCTATTGCCATTCCTCCCCTTTTTGTCTCCCTCATGTTGGTCTTGACCTTGCATAGAGACAAGGGCGAGGATTGTGCTCCCTGACCAACCCTGGCCACGATGCTCAGACTGGTCTCCAGTGAACTGGTCCGCCAGCCTGCAAAGAAGAGGCAGAGAGGGAGGGTTGATGGCAGCAAACACTTAACAAAAACCAGGATGTTGCCCCACTTGCCTCTTTGTCTTGGCCTGGCTGGCATGTGCCACAGCCAAGAGAGGAGAGAGTACATTGAGGTTTCAGGGGATTACAGCGGTAAAATTTCAGCAGCTCTAAAAACAACCGGAGTGCTGAAAATCCACTGGAAATGCACTGGAACAACTTCATATGAAGTGGCTGGAATTTGTAATCTGGGTGTACAGGGAGACAGGCTTAAGGGCTTTCTGGTTTATTTTTGATGGGCCTCTGGACGATTAGCTGGACTCTAGTCCCTGGCCCTGAGGGAGCAGATTCCGGGATGCTCCAAGAAGCAGAAGCAGGGACAGAGCTTGACTGGCAACAGGGGAGAAGGAGGCTGCGGGCATGTGCCAGTCCCGGTACAATTATAGCCGGTCAGCTGTGTTTATTTAGCTCACTAGATTGTTATGTTAAAAAGAAGCTAACAACAATGTTCACCCAAGTGGTGTCCTGGGTTCCTGTTACAGCCCTTGGCTCCAACTGTCCTCAGTGCTCAAGGTGAAAAGCCAGCGGCAGGACCCGCAGCAACACTGGGAAATGGAGATGCAGATTGTGCATCACTAGGAGTAGCCTGGCCTCAGAACCAGGGGTGAGGGTGCACTGGCTTGGTGGGTTGGGGTTGTAGGCACCCCGGGGTGACACACAGTGGGGAAAGGGTGGCTGCAAAGCCTCACATCCCAGCAAAGCCAGGTGATATTTCCTTGGCTCTCATGGAGGTACTTCTAGGGTCATGAGGCAGCAAGCTCAACATTTTAAAAAAGCCCATGAGTCCTTCCTGAGCCAAGATATGCTCGCAGGAAGGATGACTGTCCTCACATCAGCTCAAGGATGGGTTGTTGTGAAAGGGTTTGGTCACAGACTGCAAGTGCAGGGAGCCAAAGGCACAAACCAGCCAACAGAACTGCAGTTTCCTCTCCTCCTCCCGAACTGAAATTAGAATGAGCCTTGCTGTAAAAATGCTACACATTTGACCAAACTGCGATTTGCTTTTGCTTTCCTGGTTGATAAGGTCCTTTTATCAGATATTCTGGGTGAGGAAATGAAAACCAGCATCCTGAAAAACCAGGGATGTTGTTTCAGTTTTGTTTCAGCTTTGTTTTCTTTGAAAGGAAATGTAAGGTTAGGATGTGTGCCTTGGCTCATGTTATAGTTTCCTATTTTTTTTTTTCTCCATGAGTCTATATGGCCTGCACTGCTCTGAGGGACAAGTCCAGGCGTGGGGCCACCCATTTGGTGTGAGTCGACCATTCAAGAAAAGGGGGGACCAGCCATGGTCCATCTGCTCTCAGAAATGCTGCGTGTCTAACTGACCCCATTTGTGTCATGTGTCTTCACTGTCCCCTAGGAATACCTAAGTACCACCCTCGCAGCCCTGCGCTCTAACCAGATCCTTACGCTGAAGGTTTGTGGGTAACGGTCTGATGGGACCCAGTTCTGATGCAAAGGCACAAGGATGTGGATCCAATATTGCAGGAAAAAAACCAGCACCTTGCCATTGGGACACAGAGCAGGCAGGGCAGGAGCTGGTAGAAGAGCCTTCAGGTTTCTTCTCTAAACTGCCCGACTTGCACCTGAATCCGTTGTCTCACCTCTGTTTTCAGGACTTCTTTTCCATTTTCCTCCTTATTCCTTCCAGCACCCTCCCTCTGCTTCCCTGTAAAGTGCATAATATTTCAGGCATGCTCCAGCACTTCAGAAGCTGTCATATTAGAAAGAGAAGAATTTCCATCAGGTAAGATCTGGTTTTCCAGTGGCACCACTTTTGTGGCAGTAGCTTGTGGCTGGATCAGTGAATCAAAATGGAACCGCCTGACTGCAGGCCGGCCATGCTGCAATATTGGATTGTTGCTTCACTTTGCACCAGGACTGGGTCCTTGCTTTCCCTGCGGACATGAAGAACAACGTTGAAAGGGATTAAAGTGCGCTGCTCGGATGTGTATGGTTACTGTGGTGGCGGGGGGACCTACAGGCACACCTCTCAGATCAGAGTGTGCAGCTCACACAGGGAAATGCCGTGCACAGGGGCACTTTTTTACGCCTGAGCCCAGAAAGCCTCTTTCTTTTTGCCCTGTGTCAGTCAAGAGCAGCTTCAATGGAAAACTGATAGGAATAGGAAAGTGAAGCAGGTCAGAGGAGCATTCCTGGGCCTGGAGCCGGCACGGTGGGTGCCAGGGTGACAGCAGCGTGTGTGCAAGTGGAAACTGGATACAGAAGCTGGATGAACAAATGCTCCTGAGCTTTAGTGCATTTGATTTCTGTGTGTCCGGTCAGCTCTGTGCCCTAAGGCAGCATTCCTGGCTATAAGCAGTCAGAGACTGATGTTATTTAAACAAGGAAAAGCAAAGCGCAGGCTCCCAGGGCAATACCCTTGGCCATGATGGTTATGTCTGCCTAGCTAAACGAGTCATGCCAGGACCCATTCAGTGGCCCTGCTGCTGACCCCAGTTGAACTCTCTCCATTCCTACACTCTGAGGAAGGGTGAGGCCTGGAGATACACTATGTCTCCTGTAAGGATAAGATGGGCAGAACTAGGAAATGGCACTTGGAAAACTTGGACAAAAATTGTCATTTTGATAGTTGCCTTGAATGTGACGATGAGAAATTAAGAGAAACAGTCCTATCAACAGCGAGCTTAGCAAGGGGTTGTTGTGCAGTAAATACTGCCTGAGAAAGATCAATGGGGCTGTCAAAAATCCCCCTGGTGTTATTTCCAAGCATAGAAAGCAGTAAAATCTCTCTCTGGTGGGAGCATCGGGTTGGTGCATGGCAAGTCCCCCTGTGAGCCATGCAGGATGCAGAGATGCTCAGAGGTCTGTCGGCAGGTCCCTCCGTGAGCCGCTCTCAAGCCGGGGTTTATTTTCATGGCAATCTCTCTATTCCCCTCTTCTCTGTTCTCTCCCTCTTCTCTGTTCTCTCCCTTGGCTGCTCTCTGACTCTCGGTGCCCTAACGGCCTCCTTTGCCCCACGACCTTCTGGTTTGATCTTCTTCAGCTGTTGCCTCTCCTCAATTCCGTGCGGCTGGCTCCACCTCCAGTTATAAAGAGACGTACTTTCCAGGTAGACTTCTCCTCCTCGTTGCCTGTTTCTAAGCTTACCCCAAATGCTTGTAATTAATCACACTTGCTACCTGTCTTTCTTCCCCCACGGAGGGGTTTCCAAGAGTTTTGGGCAGAGCCGAGGGACTTTCTTCGAAGCAGAGGAAATCTTTGATGTGATAAAGTAGCTAAAAAGAAAAGCAGGGAAGCCTGTTTATTCAGCTAAAAGAAATGGGCCATGAAACTGTTCTCGTGACTGTTGACAAGCAATCTCCTACTTTAAGGAGTTGGTTCCTGCATATTCAATCTCCTGAAGATGTTAGAAACCTCTTGCGGAAATGCAGCTAATGTCTGTGAATTTCAACTGAGATGAATGAATAGGCAAATGCTTCTTCTAAGGGCTGGTCTAGCCCAAGACACTTAGGAAAATGTGTTTAAGTAAGCTCTTATAATGGTTTCATCAAATTGCATTAAATCTTTGTGTAAACACAGTTATTTTGGTTTCCAGGGCCATAATTCATGATTAGTTCATTTTGGGAACCAATTCATAACGTGAATTATGGACATATGAATAGTGCATAAGAGTGTCCATCATCAGAGTTCATGTGGCTTTTAATGAGTCCACTTTAAGCTTCCTCCTTCCATCAATTTGGGATTAACTTTCCCCACGTGGACAAACCGCTGTGATTACCCCACTGAAGTGTGCTGGGCACCCTCGGTTAACCGGCTGGGTTTTGTCACCCTACTGGCTGTCTGGACAGTGAGATGCTCTCAGGGAACTGCAGTCTACACTCCAGGCCTTTTCCACGAAGTGCCTGCTCCTTCCCCATTGCTGGCAAAATCCTGAGCTTAACCCCTCAAGCCTGCAGTCTCCGTTCAGTTTCTATCGATTCAGCGTTCGCACCATGCAAAGCTCCACGGATCGTGCCAGTTGCCCTTCAAAGCGACAGTCTGGAGAGCCAGGCCAAGGACTGACCTCCTGGGAAGGCTTTGAAAGCCGAAGTTCATATCCAGGATGATGTGGGAAACTTGAATAGCTGCCCCACGTCCTGTCGTCAGCCGAGGCTGTAAATTCCCTTGGTCCCCAGGGGCTAACTTCGCTGGAGGATTTTGTGGTGATCTGTTTAGCTGTTGCAGCGCTCAGTCCCAAAGTGCAACGAAGTGTAATCCGCTCCTATGGATCTGCCAGCACTAGGCAATTCCAGAAGCCCGGTGTATGAATGCTAAGAAAAAACATGTGAGGCTGCAAAACAAATGTGCCTGAGAGAGGAAAATCCTGCTGCTTCCTCTAAGCACAGCGGCACAAGGGTTCAGACTTCACAGAGACGTGGGCTGAGCGCAGACCGGGGTGAGGAGGCTGAACGAGTGTTGCATGGCTGGGGTACAATCAGGGTGGCTAATGTGGTTAAAAGCACTGAAAAACAGCTCCACTCCATGGCTAAAAATACGGAATGACATCTGATGAAGATGACATTGCTGTATCCACTTACCGTCCAGTTAGATCTGAGAGGGGGGTCTTTTTGTGCTGAATGAGTCAGGAAGACTCTAGTGATGTGGCAATAACGTTTTGGGTGTTTAGGGATCTGCAAGGGAAGGGGTTTTGCTTAGACAAAGCATGCTCTGACCAAGGCAGTGAAGCAAAGGCTATGAGAACAGGAGTTTGGATGAGCTCCTTCCAGCCACTCCCCGTTCTAGGGCAGGGCTCCTGTCCTCCCCATCTATCTGTCCGTTGCTGAGGTGCCAGCACCTCTTCCCAGCATCTCCTGCATTTTAGTGCAGTCTGGAGCATGGCCGGGGCTGACATAGAGCAGTGGAAATGGCCTCAAGTTGCACCAGGGGAGGTTTAGGTTGGACATGAGGAAATATGTCTTCCTGAAAGGGTTGTCCAGCCCTGGCCCAGGCTACCCAGGGCAGTGGTGGAGCTCCCATCCCTGGAGGGGTTTCAAAACTGTGGAGATGTGGTGCTGAGGAACATGGGTTAGTGGTGCCCTGGCAGTGCTGGGTTAAAGGTTGGACTTGATGATCCTGAAGGTCTCTTCCAACTAAAATGAGTCTGTGATTCTATTCTCTGAGTCTAACAATGCTGAGTATGGAGGATAGGGAAGCTCAGGAGGGATCCCGTGTCCCTCTGCACGGCAGCTCTCTTGAGGAGAAGGGCTGTTGTTCCACATGCGACTGAGCTTCTTGGGAGCCTGGCCCATGTGTTTTTAAGTAGAGCTTGTGACAGAAGAAGTGAAATTTGCAGCTTATTACTTCCATTTCTCATTCCAGATAAAGTGAACATCCCCTTATCTGCATGTTTTACTAAAGGCAGCCAGGATAAACAGCACACTTGTTAGGAACACATGCTGGGGACAGATTTCATGCTCTCACCTGCACATACAAGTGCGTGAGAGCAGACTTCACTTTGTCCAGCAGCGGTGCATAAGGCCGTAGAGAGGATAAATGCAGCAGAGACCCAACTGCACACCCATTGATTTATAACTGAGAAAGAACCATGTTTGGTTTTGAGCTTCCTGTGAACCCAACAAGAATTTTTCAAATTTAAACTGGGTCACTGGCAGTAGGACGTCGTGATATTTTAACTAGGGACATGGAAGCCCATGGGACTAACAGCTTCGCGTGGGCACCGCGGTGTCTTAGGGATTTTGCTGGATTCATCAATTATATATCAGCAGTCTGGTATTCAAACGTGGCACTTCCAACCCATTGTCTCCTCAGCACCGCTCCATCCTGAGTCCAGATCCTTTGGGCCAGATGGTGTTGCTGAGGCATGAGCCACAGCCACTGAATGGCTACTGAGGGGCCTGGGGAGGAACCGGTTGAAACAGCTTCATTCAGAGAGCTTAAAATGGCAGGTGGCTCTGCACGCACTGGCTTGTTAAATCTTACAAAAACAGGCCTGCTTTGGGCAGGCTCCAGAAATGCCGTGACGATGGTGTTATTTTCTTTTGGTTTCATGGTGTTTCTACTTTTGGTCCTTGGCAGAATCTGAGGGAGTGTTGTCCAACAAATATCGCAGAGGGAAGAAAATAGGCTGAGGTAAGATGCTGCGGCTCTGCCTGGAAACGCCAGTGTGGTCATGGGAGGCTTCGCTTCACATATGACTGTCAAGTGCTTTGGAAAGCCTCCTGAGAAGCTAAAGAGATGTTGGTACTCAACATATAAATTGTACTTCACTGACTCATGAAGAAAAAGATCTCTTTGGGCTGCTCAGTCATCTGTAAATCTCTTTTAAAGAGAGCTTCGATAAGGTGGCCTGAGATGTCTTTGCAAACGGTAGGGTGTTGGCTCCTGCTGCCCAGGCAGCCTGGCCATCCTCAGCAGGGCTCTCCTTCACTCTTTGAAACCTCTCCTGACACTAACCTGGGACTTGCTTCTACCTCTTCTGCTTCAGCCAGGCTGACCTGCCTTCGGCCCTGGGCTGGTAGTGTGAAGGGTTTGCTCTGCCTGCCGATAACCCCTTGTTCTAACGAACTGCAGGGTGAACAAGGACAAGCAGGAATCCAAGGTCCCCCAGGACCCCCTGGCCCACCAGGACCAACTGGACCAGCTGGATCGAAAGGAACCCCAGGACAGCCTGGGTCAATTGGGCCACCTGTAAGTCCAATTACCAAAGAGCCTTTTGCTTCCTCTTTCTTTAGGGCACAGACAATTTCCTCTGGCCTTTGCTGCCTCTTCTGAAGCTGAGATAGCTACGGACAGGAGATTTGCAGGGGATGCGGATGTGTGAGGAGGAGAAGTTCCCAGGAAGGAGGGGGAGCGGGAGGGAAGGCAGAGGCGCGGTGACCTGCGCTGTTGCTATCTGGACATGCACATGTGAGTAGGGTGACCCCAGGCCCATTTCCTCCTCCTTGGCCTCTGCGGACTGGCCGTCGGGAGGAAGTAGCACACAGGGTGTAATTGTCAACCTGAGTGATAAGAATCTCTCTGACCCCTTTGAAGTCCTGCCCTGTTCCAGTTCTCAGGCTGGTAGAAGCACAGAAGTACCATTTAAAATAATACCGTTCCTAAATGGCAGATAGGGCAGAAAATCTTGTTAACTTGCCTCTTTGTTTTGTAACAGGGCCGAGCAGGAGAACCTGGCAAGCCTGGCAGAGATGGAAAGGTGGGTACCAGCAACCACAGTTCCTGTGAGCTCTGAGGAGAAACACAGTATTCTGGCCCTGAAGCAGGAAAGGTGTTTCCATCTCCCAGAGTGAATTTTCAAGGCCTGCTGACAGGGCAAGCAAGTCTTTGTCATCAGTCCTGTGGCAAAAGCACCTCTCCACACACGACAGAGGGGCCGGGTGTCCTACCAGCATCCTCATCTTGCCTGGAGCTCTGAGGAGCCAAGGGTGCAGTGCTCAGATGTTTGAATTGCCGTGAGCAGGCAACATCAAGGGTGATGTAGGCACCAGAGTGTATCAAGAGTAGTTTTCCCCCTGCTCACAGCAGAAAAGCAACTCCCGCATGGATATTTTGTTTATTTATATTTACACACACACATCTGGTAGGTTTCATGGTTCATATCAGGTAAATCGTTTGCTTGTTTCTCGTTTAAAAAAACACATGTGGTTTGTTTGTTAATAAGTTCCCTCTATTTAGCTTGTCAGAGGAAGCTGCAAACCCCTGATTTACTCCAGAGCTGCGCAGTGTACTGGCAACAAGTTTCCCAAGCAAAGCCAGAGAGACAGAAAGGGTTCTGGAGCACAATGCATAAAGCAAAGCATATTTTTTGGGTCTTCAGATTCAGTGAGACCAGGCCTAGGGGCATAGAGCACTATCAGCATGAATTGATTTGGTTGTATGGGTTAAGAGTCTATTAATCTACATGAAGAATAGATTGGGGATGTTTGAGCAGTGCAAATCATCTCTGTAAAGGAACATTCTGAAAAAAAACAGTCAGCATCTCCCACCACCCTGCAGTCCATGCAACATCAACATTTACCAACTGCAATGTCTGTTTTGATTTTCTCTACAGGGCTTACCTGGGCCTCCTGGACCGAAGGTGAGACATCCCACCTCACTTAGAGTTGGCAAGGTGATGAACAGTGGTGGACAACGGTGGCAAGGAGAGACATTTTGAGGGGTGGAGGAGGAGAGGAGGTTATATCAAACAGCTGAGAAACAATTTCTGACCCAGCTCAGTATTGCCTTTGTGCTGACTCATGGGTTTTGTCCCAGTGACACGTCTGAGTTGCCTCTTGCTGGAGCAAGGCAGCGCCTCATCAGCTCCTCTTGCAAAATTCTTTGCCACACACAGCTTTATTGGCTCCTTTCATTCTCAGAGTGTTTACCAGTGCTTCAGGAATTGATTTTGCAATGCTATTGTTAACTCCACCACGATTTCCCATTTATTCATTTGCCAAAGTGCAAGCAGGGGAGGAGGCAGTGGTGCTTGTTATTGTTTTTCAGCTGCAGCCACCTACCCCTATTTGTTTTTCACTTGAGATAATGTAGCCAGGGTGAGGAGATCAGAAGCGCAGAGCTGGGGCACGGAGCCGGCACCAGTTATCAAACTGCCAGTGCTTTTTGCAGCTCCCCTGCCTAGTCCAGTGCAGGGAACAGTGAACCACGGGTCTGAAGCGTCAGGAACCCTCTCTGAGCAAAGGATGATGAATTTTCCCCATGGAGTGCCCTTCCATCCCAGCATTACCCCAGCGAAAAGTGCAGGGATTTGTTCTTCTCAGGCCAAGCCTCACTTTTTTTCTCGTCTTTCTGCCTTTTGCAGGGAGACCCTGGGATTCAGGGATACCCCGGCAGAAAGGTAAGAAGGGTTGCTCTAGTATTGTTAAACGAACTAAGCTGTACCAGTGCCTTGCAGGATCATGGCTGGGAATCTGTGGATTCCTCTGGAGCTCTCTGCTGAGCTCTGCTCCCGCTGGGCTTGGGGTTGTAACAGGGTCACAGGTCCCCTGCCATCACCAGCCTAAGGAGACGTTGGACCCAGAAACACCTTGAAGTCTCCAGTAGCTATGGTACAGACATCTCTCTGCCTGTGTGCCTCTCTACAGCCACTTTTCCAGGCTGAAATATCCCTCTTGTGTATCCAAACCTGATTGGGAGGCTGGAAAGGGCTAAATCCCTGACTATGTATTGGAATAAAGTGGGAAAGAGTCGATCCTGCTCTAGGTTAAAAGGCAGAAGCTGGCCATGTCCAAACACCTTCAGCAGCAGCTAATTAATGACAGGGATGTCAAACCCAGAGGGTGTAATGAAGAGACAGAAGGAGACACAGGGAAAGGACAGAAAGGGGGATCAAAGGGAAGAGAGAGAATGAAGAGATACTGCTAAAGAGGTGTCAGCGGGAGAAGAGGAAGAAGAATGTTCCCAGCAGTCAGGAACCCTGTGTCCCATGTAATCTCCACATTGCTTTATGGGTGCACTGTGAGCAAAATGGCAAGACGCGAGTGCTTTTTAATTAGTTCTGTACAAAATTAGAAGTTTTTGTTGTGTCAGGAAGTGGAAATTATAGCCCCCATGGACCACAGCCCACTCCTGCAGACAGACTCAATTTATTGCCTCTTCTTCCAGCGAACCATCGTTTTTTCCATTAAGGGCCCGTCCTGCTCTGTGTGCGCTGAGCAGGTGTCTCTTGGTGCTCAGGAGAGGAGAGGGGGATCCCTGCAATGACCTCATTCCTCTTGATGAGCTCCTCTTACATGAAAAGACTTGTTTAGCTAATTTACTTACCAAGAAAAACACTTGCCCTGATCTTGAAAAAATGAGCCCAAGGTTATGACCTTTCTCTGAGAAGGGTTGAGGGAATGGGTGAAAGTAGGGAAGAAAACCCTCCCTGGTAAGCATGTCAGGGGAAAGGGAAAAGAAGGCAAAGAGCTGAGCACAGATGTTAGCTCTGATATGATATAGCGTGGTGGGACCACTCCCTTCAATCCACGTTTCACACCCTGAATATCTTGACGCAGAACGATGCTCCTCTCCCACAGAGACCCAGATAGTAGGTTGGCATGTAGTGGGCACCTCTGCGCAGGACATCCCTCTGATATCTTTGCAAACCTTTCAGACAGCTCTGAGGTTCCTCTTCTTGCTGCTCACTGTGTTTGCTGCTTCCTCCGTTTTCTTTCTTCTCTTCCTCAGGGTGAGGTGGGCGAGTCAGGCCCACCTGGTGCTCATGGCCTCCCCGGAGCAACTGGCCCCAAGGTAACCCTTCAACTCAGAGTCAGTGGGGCTGTCTCCCAAGGTGCAGATAAATGGGGCACAATCCTAGAGACATGCTAAAGGAATATGAAAGGTCAGGCACTGGAGGTCATTCTTCACAGCCTGGTGCAAGCCATGTATAAAAAGTCACTCCTTTGTAAAGGGCCTGGGCAGTAATCAACATCCTGAACCTGCACAGGCCCATGGTAAAAAAATAAAACTGACCCAGCCTTTAGGGACTTTTGCATTAAGGCCGGGAGAATGAGAGTACTCTGGTTTTGTTTGATGCTTTGTCTACACCCAGAACACGTAGGAAAACATTAGTATGGGCTGGTGACCTCCAGCACCCACTCCAGCGAGGTAACCTGCCTTGCATTCCCAGGGAGGGGTGCAGTCCCGGTTTGGGCTGGTACCACATTACTATCAGGAGCTGATTCTCTCTGGAGGCCTGGGATTGTGTTTATTTTACACTTCTTTCAGCTACCTTCTCTCTGGCTGTTACAACTGTACTGCTTGCTTGCTTGATTTCTCTTCATCTTCACTGTTCCTCTTTTTTCTCTCTCTCTTTCTCCTCTGTCCTGGGCAGGGTGAAAAAGGGGACGCTGGCATGAAGGTAGGCATGAGAAATACAGTTTCCTACTGTAGCAGATCATCTGGGAGATGCTGCTCCTTTGGGCTGATAGGTTGTAAGAAGAAGTTGGTCTGAGGCAGCTCTGTGGGGTATTTAAGGGAGTCCACATCTGTGCTCTGATTAACCACAGGTAGACACTTGTATCTCTGGCAATAAAAGCAGCCTTTATCCATTTGGTGGAATTTGATTCTTAGCAAAGGCATTTCTCTGACTCTGAAGCTTGCTAATAATTTGTTACATCTCTCCATTTGGTGGGCTAGGTTGGGGTTTCCTCATAAAATCTGGTTAGCTGACGCATCAAATCCACTCCAACTCTGCAACTCAGGCTGAGGTTTGGCACCAAGCTTTTTTCTGTCTGTTTCTGGACCCTTTTTACAGGCTCATATGCTCTGTGCCCAGATGTTATCTGTTTGTCTGAAATGTACTGTACCCATATATTTCAAGTATGTTACTCAATGTAGACCATGCTTAAAACATCACATCACTGACAAGTGTTCGTAATGGTCAGAGCTTAAACATCACGAGAAAAGGCTGGTCCTGTAATGTTTTGAAAAGCATTAACAGACACATGGACATTTTGAGTAGTTAGTATGTGGTGTGCGTCTCATTTATCGTGCAGCAGATCCACTCTGTATTTTGTTTTCCATCTGGGTGGATGACTATCCAAAGATTCTCCCACGTCCATCTTCACATCGATGTAATTCCATCAGGCACAAAGGCATGGCTTCTGGTTTGTGCCAGTGGAAATGAAAAAGGAATTGCACCCAGAACTAAGGTGTTTTTGGGGCCAGGAGTTTCTTACCTGCTGTCTCAACAGCCAGGTGCTCTCCTGTTAAGCTGAACTGGAGGACTGAAGTTGGAGAGCAGCCTGGGAGGGAGAAAAAGCTGGGAGGAGAAGCTATGTTCCACCCCTGATTACAGTCCTGTGTTTCACTACCAGCAGACACCTGCTCTGCTTGCTTGAAGCCCCTCATCTGGGCTCTGGGAAAGGGGAAGCCTCCAAGTCTTCCAGCCATGCCTCAGAGTTACCCACAGACGAGAGCCTTCCCTCTTCTGTGTTAGAAAGAAATGAGTCAGCATGACCCTGGAGACATGGCCTCGCTTCTTGGGTCCTTGTTCTTTCCAACTCATAAAGAGTGGAGGTGAAACCTGCCATGCTTTCTGTGCTACGAAATTGCAGCTCCAAAGGAGCACCTCCCCAGCCCTGAAGCGGCCACGTCTTTCACACACAGGCTTTCATTTGTTATCATCAGGACTACTTTTCTCTCAACTTCCTTTCTTCCTTCCTCAGAGGAATTGAAAGGGAAGTGCAGAGGTAGCCTTAAATCAACAGCCAGATGTCACCCAGTAGCAGCTCCCACATTTGTTGTCTTTGGAAATGGTTTCTTTTTGTCCTCTTGCCACCAAGGAGGATCATTTGAGACCCTGGAAGGCTTTTAATGCTTCCATCTTTGGATCCAATTACCTGGGCTGCATTCTACCTTCTCTTTGGTTTGATGAGCCCTGGGCAAATGCTGGTCTAGCTGTAATGACCAATTTTGCACAACTTTGGCTGGTGGTGAAGAACATTTCAGGCCTGAAGAGGCTCTGCTGGATTCACACAAGATCGCCCCTGTTCATTTTGTAACCTCTCCCCACCACGTGATAGATGTAGCACAACACAGATTCTCCCTTAGCTCTTTTCTTCTGTTGCCATCATTTGTACTTTGGTAATATCAAGATCTGTATCTGCATCCCACAAAGATCATTAGACAACCAGTGAGTGTGGTCACCTGCATCACATTGAGTAAGCATTTGACTCGCTGCCCTGCAGCCTGGCCATCAGAGGCAGCTTTACTAATATTTTCTTTCTTTATTTTTTTTTAGTTTTGTTTGAAAAGTCCTTAGAAGGATGCTTTTTCTCATGCTCTGAGGAAAGAGCAATAAAGAAACTGCTCAATACCTCCCTCACAATCTACATTTCACATCAAGGAGTGGAAAAAGGAAAAGACTCTGTTTTAATTGGCAGCCTGTAGTGCTAACAAGCTGATTGATCAGCATGAGGCAGGCTCTGTCATGATTGGCACCCAGTGGGTACAAATATGCTCACACCAGTTGTAGGGGAAGAGAGTGTTAGGGTCTGCTTGGTGGTAGAGGGGAGTGGTGTAGCCTAATTATTCTGGAGACACTGGAGCATGATGAAGCTCAGGAGAGCTGGGAGATGCTGCTGACCATCTTCCTGGAGCCCACTAGGGACCTGCGCTGGGCATTTCACCTTTTGTATCTGTCTTTGGTGAGGTTTCCCAGCTTCTGGCTTGATTGCACCATTCCAGCGCTGGTTTTTGTGGGCTGCTGCCTGGTTATGGCACAGGGACACCACAAAGGGATCAGCCCAGTGGACACTTACTGTGTTACAATAGCTTTCAAATACTTAAGGGTTTAAAGATGTTCTGGAGAGTTGTTTTTCCTGCTTATTCTCTGGCTTTGGCTCTTCTTGCTGCTCTTTAATAGTTCAGTGTTACGTTCCTTGTGCCTGCCCTCTAATTAGTTCTGGTGCTAGCCGGGGCTGTGTGGGCAAGCTGGGGCCAGCAACAGAAAATGCAGGGTAGGGTGGTTGCTCTGTAACTCATTCCCTGTAAGAGGCTACCTTGCTCCTTCTCACTGAGGCAACTTTGCTGTTGTGGGATTAAATAATGAAATAGTTCTTCAGGCAGGAAGTTTCCTCCAGGAATATATCTGGGATGAGGAATTACTTTCACATGAAGCCTCTACAGGCAGTGTGGGTACCTCCCAGCAGAAAATACTTCCCAGCTGGGAAGGAGGGAGAGTGATCCCTGCTTCTCTAGTACAAAGCTTTCACGATTAGTTGTTTATTTTTCTTACAGCTGAAAACACCATCATTAAGTTTGTTGCATAGGGTAGGAGGTGCCCACACTGCCCCGGTCAGGTGTATTCTGATACTTGTATTTTACAAAATAATAGTTCACAGGGTGTCACAGTTGCAAAAAAGTGCTTTTTTAAAAAAAGCAAATACAAGTATCCCTGCTGAATAATCCTTCCAAGTAAGGACTAAACACCCCGAGCAAAATAACAGCAGTGTGCAGGTTGTCTGAAGATGTTTTAATCTCTGGTTACCACCAGATAAAATTCAGGCTAAGGATACAAGGCAGCATTTGGATTCTCTGGTTCTCCAGATAAGCTGGTTCATCCTCTAGCCACTGCAGGTCAAGTGACTCCCTGTGCCCTGTGGAATTCCATGGCGTGGGAGGTGGTAGCAGGACACCAAGGGTGTCTTTGTTCAGAGGTAGCCCTGATGGGAGATGGCCTTGCTGAGAGTCTGGTGGGGAAATGGGTTGTGCCTCTTCTCACCCAGGAGGCTTCCTCATCATCACTTCTGCACTGGGCACTCCTCACAGAGCCCTGGGAGGACTCACCTCGTGTCTCTTGCTCTCTTTCTCCGTGTTTTCTTGCTCTTGCTTCCAGGGGGAGAGAGGCATGCCAGGGCTGCCGGGAAGACATGGCACTAAGGTACTTTGTGAGCAGTGGAGTGACGTTTGTCTGTCTAATCTCACCCGTACCGCTCGACTGTCCCCCGATGAGCGAGCATTGCCTGGATTTGTGTGCGTGTGTGTCTGTCAGTCACTGACTATCCTCAGCTGAATTCCTTCTGCTTCTAAATTGCAAAAATACAGGGCCTGATTTCTGAAGGGGATGATGGGGGCAGAAGTGTTTACACAGCAAATGGCATGTCCAGTTCGATGCCATCTTGCAAAATCAGGATCTTGACGTTTTGCACTGTTGAGAGCGGCCACTTGCCAATTTCTAGGGAATTGGCGTTGGGTAAATTCGGGGTCCCAAGCGATCGCTGCAACCTTCAGCGATGTGTGTCAGCCCCCTGTGAGCAGCCGGGCCATCCAAGGGGGAAGCTGGACTAAAGCAGGGTCTGCGTGCGAGCGAGGCTGCATGGGTGTGCGCTGCGGTTTGGGGGCAAATAGTAGAAAATAATGTCACTTGCCTTCAGTGCTCTTTAAAGGCGAAAGAGTGAGGAACAGCCCCCCCAGGTGCACTGTCAAAGCCTAACCTGAGCTGCACGTAATCCCTTTCCTGATTCTAGCCGATATTCACTAACACCTACTGACCCTAAGAGGATATGGAATGCTTCCCCCCTCCTCCCCCCTTGTTTATTGCATAGAATCCCTGATCTCCATCTTCTGTCCTTGTGTTTTTTAGCTTTGTCCCTGATTTCTGTTTCAGAAAGCTGAGAGGTATGATCCTGCTGCTCTCTGGCTCCCCACTTCTCCTTGTTTGAACTTTTCCAAGCTCTTTTCACTTTGAACTTGGCTCCCAGTCCTCCTTTCTGCCTCATGTGCTACATCCCAACCCTTCTCATTTCCCAGCTTCTAACACTACTTCACCTCCTCCCCTCTCTTTAGACCTTTGTTATCACTCATATATTTGCTTTTGTAACTAGACCTTTTCACCAGGACCTAACTAATACTAACAGAGGGCATAGTGAGGTTTCAGAGGAAAGTGTTCATGGGGAAGACTTACTTTTTTTTTTATCAATGCTATTGAGAGAGATGTGACTGTCCATATGGGAGCAGCTGCCTCCTGGGGATTTGAAGCACCTGTCCTGGACTGCAAGGCAGGCTGGACTCTGTAGCTCGTGGTGGTGGCTTGTCTCTGCACTGCAGAATGACACCAGGATTGCAGTGCTTGGGAAGTCTTTTTGTTTTCCCCTAAGGTGGCTGGCTTCAGAGCTCTCCTGAAAACATTTTACTGCAGGGTTTGTCTTCTGGGATAAAATCAGAATGAGGGGAAATAGGAAGGTGAAGGCTCTGTGGTACGAGCCAGCCTCTCTTGGGACACTTGAGCTGATGTATCCGGGATCAAACACTGCACTGGGTGTTTGGTCCTCAGTCTGTCTGCATTCGTCAGTTATTTTATGCTGTTCTGCTTGTTGGCCTTTGCAGGACTAAAATGTGGAGGGGAGGGTGGAAAATCTGGTTGTCATGAATGGGTTGTGCTCACCATGCCTGCCTTTGGAGGAGCTTTCTGGAAAGGAGAGCCACTGCCACGAGTGACCAACCTGCACAGGGCAGGAGGATGTGTGCTGTGACAGTCATTCCTGAGGAGTTTTGGAAAGGAAAAGATGTGGATTTTGCCTTTTTAGTTCCACCTGGCTGATAACTTTTAAAAACAAAAGAGTTTGTGTGCGATTCGTTTCAAACAAAATGTTCCTGTCTTTCCTCTCTCTGCCAGGGCGCTCCTGGGACGGCCACCGCAGGGATGAAGGTCAGTTTTACGCCTCGCTCGGGAATGCTTGGAAAACAGGGCTGGAGTTAGAAGGGCACGAGGCACAGGAAAATGATCGGACAGCTCCCACCAAAGGCGAATATCAGAACTGCCACTGCCCTGGGCAGAGATCCCAGACCCGTCTTCAGCAGCATCCCTGCTCCCTCCGCACCTCTCTGGGCAGAGACTGGAGAACTTATGGTACCCCACAGCAGGGTCGGGATGGCAACAGATCAGAGGGCCAGGTGCAGATTTAGGGGGCTAGAAGCTACCCCGGGGATCCAAGATGGGCAAGGAGACGACAACCTGTTGTCCTGATTCCCTCCAGCCACTGGGGTAAAAGGCAGGGATAAAGAAGTTAACTCCAGGGCTGGTGAGAAGGGTTTTCCTCCTTGATGCCACATTGATCCCATATCAACACAGCCTCTCCCTGACCCCAGGTGCAACTACAGCCTGTGCACCCCTGTGCACACAGAGCTTGGAGCAAGCAAATTCCTTAATGCCAGCAGAGGAGTCTTGTCTTATCAAGTAAACCTCTTGAAATACTGTGATGTGATTGTTCAGTTAGTTAAGAGCCACTTGTCTGAGGCTTGCTGGTTTCTTACAGCAGCCTCAAGATGAAAAAAGCTCCAGGCACAAATACTATTCTGACTTTAAAGCATCCTTATATGCTTATTTACAAGCCCAAGGCCTCCAGAGAGGAATGTCCTTTCTGTCACTATGATAGCTCCAGGAAGATTTTTACTCTCTCCTACTGTTTTTTTTCCACTTTATTTTTCTGTCTTTTCCTCACCAGGGCGAGCCCGGCACTCCAGGAGAAAAGGTACTCTCAGAAGGCTTTACTCTGAGCCTGCACTTCTGGCTTGTTGTATTATTTTTCCTCTCCCGGAGCAGCTGAGGGATGGCTTTGTACTTCCCAGTGCCCAACTCCAGGCCCTAATGGCACCTGCCAGTGTAAGCAGAAGGGTAGCAGCACACGGTGATACCAAGCGAGAGGCAGACCATACTGCCAGCAGCTTCCCTCCCTCCTGCTCATGTTTGTGTTGATGGGAACACCCTCCAGCTGCCTTCCTCCTTTCCTCCCTACTCCACCAAATACTCACAGCACACTTTGCTTAGCAAGTATGTGCCGTCTCCCTTATCCCCTTCTACCTCCCAGTCACTTCTGTGTCCACCAGAAGTCTTGCCGTGTTGCTGCAGGGAGCTGTTCTGTCATGTACTGTAGGAGATGCCTCACACAGTCTCCCCTGTCTGGGTGTAGCGTGACTCGGTTTGAGCTCTGGTTGTGGGCATGGTACAAAAATACCCTGTCACTCTTCCATCACTAAACAGCCCGCCTGTTTCTGAACAGTTGGCTCCTCTCGTTTGAGGCTCGCTGGGTTGTATTACAGCATTCAACAGCCATATAACAGACACCTTCTCTATTTCTTTTTTTTTCTTCCCCACGAAGGGAGATCCTGGAGTCCCAGGGAGGATGGGCCCCCCAGGTTTGCCAGGGAAGAGGGGGCAGCGGGTAGGACATCGCATGTTTGGGCTTGGTGTCCTGGCAGTGCTGTGCTGTGTTCCCTGCGAGAGGGAGCCTGCCTGCTTAGCGTGGCATTGGTGTGCTTGCGGGGGATTAGGTGTCCTCTTCTGGCTCTTGCTCCCTTGGTGAAGTGTGTTTGCGTGATCCTGCTTGCAGGAGGCAGGGGGCTGGCAGCAGGCAGGGCAGCGTGAGGTGCCTGGGATGTAGCCTTGTCCTGGGAACGATTAAGGACAGTGCTGTGCCTTTTGACTCCAGAAATAACACTCCAAACAGGGCTCAGTAACCTCCCTCCTCAAGAAATCTGCTTCCTTACACCACTGTTCAGGCAGCACAGGGTGTTTTCAGTAGCCCCTACGGACACGTGTATGGAAAACTAATCCTTGAATGAAAAGTAGGATATCAAAAGAGGAGCAAGGAGGAATCAGGGATTCACAAAGGCCTGAGACAGGATTAGATATGATACCTTTACAAAAATCCCAAAGGCCAAACCTCTTCTTCGGGTACGAGGTCCTGCAAATGTTTTCCTTCTTTCCAGGGAGAGGAGCATTAATTTACAGCAGCAGTGTGCATGCTCTGGCAGGGGAGGAAAGCTGGGTGAGGGCCTTACAGGTGGCTGGAGGCCAAATGACCTTAGAGAAAGGGGTCACTGCTCTCTAGAGTTACCTAAAAAAAAAAGATTGCTTGTAGTTAGTTGTTTTCCATGGAGCCACCAGTGCATGTCTGTTCCTGGAGTGTTGCTGTAAGTCCCCTGCATGTCAGATGTGTGTCCTTGAGCTCTGAGGAGACTGGTGTGCGGCACCAGCCTCCACAGGCACCGAGAGGAGCTCTGCGCTGGCCCTGCTGCCGCCGTGTGCTGCTGGGGTGGAGAGAACTAGAGACCTGCTGGGGGAAGGAGGGTTTGGATTGTTAAGTCTTGGAGGTGTGAGGATTGCAGGTAAGAGCATGCCTTTTTCTGATGATGCATTTGGAACGTCTCTTCGTGGTGTCTCCTTTGGTATCGCTCCCTGCCTTGGCAAAATGCAGACTCCTGGTGGTGTCACCAGGAATTTAGCACCTAGATGGAATGGGCTGAATAGAACTTGGACATAAAAAACACTAACTGAACCCCAATACTCAAAAGATGTCATGGTGAGCTAAGCAAAGTCACATCACCAAGGGAATGTTGGGTGCCGGTGCTCCATTGCTTACTGCCCCAGGCATCCTTCCGCACTCCATAGCACAGCTCAAGCCTGCAGGCTGTGCACTCCAGGCATCAGTTTACACCATCATCTTCTATCTTTGCTGGTTTTGCCACACCTGTTCTCACTGCTTTTCACAACCAGTTCGTGTCACAAAGCTTGGCTGCTAATTGAGACACCCTGCTGCCTTGTTGTTTTGGGTTTTTTTAAGTACATGATGAGACTGAGATTTGAAGTTAGAGAAGAGGAACAGGAAACACCTCTTGGGAGAGGTGGAGGAGTGTTGGTTATGAGATCTTTCCCAAAGCAAAGCAGTGTACACACCCACAGGGTAATGAGGAGGCATGAAAACTGGGATGGACTTGAGCAGTGTATGGTTTCTGTGAAAAGAGCTGAACAGAGCTCAGAGCATGGAGGAAGTTCTGTGCTTCTTCTGGCAACAACTTCTCTGGGTGTATGAAATGGGGAGAGTGTGTGCTGAAGGACTGACAGGGGGAAAGGGTTTAGTTGACCAGAGTGATAAGGAAGATGCCCAGGAGGAATCCTGGATCCCTTTCCCACTCACTTTCCTTTGGAGGTAAAGGGCAACAATGCACAGAGGTAGTCAGGACAGGAGAAAATGGTCCCTATTCTGAGCAGGTGCTGCTAGAGGATGCCTTGTCTATGCCTAAAGGGAAGGGAAAGAGGGTTTGAAATCAGGAGCAGCTCCTGCTTTGGGTGCTCCCCCGGGATAGGCAGATGCACAGTCAGCCCAACCATGTCTGTTTTGTCAACAGGGTGAGAAGGGACGAGCAGGTGACCCTGGGCTTCCTGGACTCCCTGGCACAAAGGTTTGTGTTTCTTGGTATATGGGGAGGGCACTTTCATCCCATTTCTTCTCTCCCTCCTGTGCTCAGCTGGCTGTCAGCCCTGGCCAGGGCTGCGAGGGGGTCCCATGAAGGATGCCTTTTTTTGAGGAATTGTGTGCCCTCAGGCAATAAGGGGGAGGCTGCAGTCCTGGGAACTTCACCATGGAATTGTCTTCCAGTAGTTCCCCTTTAAAAGCATGACTTCAAGGTGTAAGGTGGCATTTCAGCCTCCCTCCTGCTCCAAGATCTAGGAGTGAGGAGGAGTTGGGCTTTTTGGGAGCTGCCCCGCTGTGCTCAGAGTTGGGAGAGTATCTTTGTGCTCAGAGACCCAAGGCAGGTCAGCTGGAGCTGAGCTCTGAAACTGGGGCTTTCCCCCTGTGCTTTGAGATGTGGATAGAAATCACACCTGGACAGCTGGTGGCTCTGGAGCAGAGGTGTTACTGGGCTATCAAGAGGCCAGCTAATGGACCTTGTCTCTCTAAGCCAATGGTTTGGCAAGTGAGATGAGCTGTGACACATGGCTTGTTCTTTCTTGCAAACAGGGAGAGAAGGGAAACGCTGAGAATGCCCTGGCAGGAGGTAAAGGAGAACCTGGTCCTCCAGGTCTGCCTGGGCCCCCTGGACCGAAGGTGAGTGCGTGTGTTTGGTTTTCTTTTTACCTCCAGTGGGTTGTGTATTGTGAGGGATTGTGGGTAGGGAGGAGCGGAGGTTGCATTAGTCTGTGCCCAACTTTGATTACCTGCTGAAGGAATATTGGGTTCTGCAGAGCGGTTTAGTTCTGTCATTTTAAATGCTGAAGGTGAGGGATTTTGTAAACTGTGCTTCTGGGAGGCAAATATCCTCATTGTGCTCAGATAACTCCCCTCTAGGCTCTGTGACAAAACCAGGCACTCAAAATCAACAACAGCCTCTAGACCCTGTGGAACATGAGGCAGGGTGTACATGGGAGGAAGGACAGAGGCCCTCTAAGTCTCCTCTCCCGTTCCTCTTCCTCTACCTCCTCAAAGAATAACAGCAGTAAAGTCCTGCCCCTCGGCAAAGGACACCAAAAACACGTAAATCTGAGGTCCCATCTCAGATGTACTTGGAACCCCTCTCCCGTGCACTTACTTCAGGTCTGAAATGGGTGCTTCCCTTCGTAATGAGTACTCCCACCTCACTGGGTAGGAGAGAAGGATGTCCGGTGTGAAGTCACAGCAGGAGGTTTGGGTTACTTGAGGAGAAGGGGGCACGACAGGGGTGCTTGGCTGGTGGTGCAGTTCTTCCTCCTGGAAATGCAAAGCCACACCCTCTTCACACAGTACAGACCCATGCCCTTTCACTTTCTCTCAGGGAGAAGCTGGTGACATTGGCCAGCCTGGTGCTGCAGGGTCACGAGGGGAAAAGGTACAGTAGCTGAAAATTTGTTCCTACATGTACAAAACTCATCTGGAAAAAGAAGTGTGTTCAAAGCTGATCTGTCTAATCCCAGACTATTTCAGAGGACTATTAGAGAACAGTGATTCATGGAGTCTGAGTAAGTGAAGAGATGGCTTTGCTAACAGCATGTTCTTCTCATTACAGGGTTCACCAGGAGACCAGGGACCCATGGGGCCAAGGGTAGGTGTCCCTTCACTAACACTTGAAGAGTTTTGGCCCTCCACAGGGGTCTAAGTACAGTGGGACCACACTGACCATCTAGATTGGCCCTCTGCTTTCTTGACAGATGCTCTCACCATCACTAAAAGAGCTTGTAGCCGGGCAATGGCTAAGTGCACTCACACCTTAGGGAGAAAAAAATAATCTTCTGAGCCACCTGAGGGTGAACTCTCAGCTCATTTGTAGGAGGAGGTGGGTATGGGCATCCCAGTTTGAACTCACCGTACAGGAAAGGGCAGCAGGAGAGTGTTCACTGCATGCCCACATCTGACAATCAGTTGGACAATCCAGTTCCTGGATCATCAGTTTCACCGCTTACCAGACCTGTCAGCTGTGATGGTCAAGGCATGGTGATCTGGGCTTGTCTGGCTACATTTCTGTAGCGTTTCCTCTATAAAATATGCTTCCAGGAGCTTTATTTAATAAATGAAAAACTAGAGACTCATCAAACAGGTCCCTCCGAGCCCCCTTTTTCAGGGTAAAACACAGCCCTGAGTACCCCATGGGAAGGGCAATCCCCAAACCCTGGCTAAAGAGCTGGTATTTTTCCAGGGCCCCAAAGGAGAGCCTGGAAAGGATGAAATGATGGACTACGATGGTAACATCAGTGAAGCTCTTCAGGTGAGCAACTGCCCTCCTGTCCCATGGGGTAACCATGAGGGGATGCAGATAGCTGGGAACAATGTAGATCTTCCTTGGCAGTAGCACCAAAGAGAAATCCTTGGTTGTTCCACAGTCCCGTTCATCCTACAGCTCACTGCAGAGTGTTTTGGTAAATAATTGTGCACCTTGTTTAGTTGATCTAGTAACACTGGTGGACCCAGAGGTGGTGTGAATCCCCTCAGGAGTGGCCCATGACCTAGTTTTCCAATGGCTGTTTTCCTTTCTGATTTAGTTTTTGCTTTGTTGTGTGTTTGTTTGTTTGTTTCCTAGGAAATACGAACTTTGGCCTTGATGGTGAGTTCCCAGCTTTGCTGTGTGGTTTTAAGCAACTAGCCATCCATCCATCCTAAGCAGATGGCCTGACAATTTAGGTGCAGCGAAAAGATCATTTAAATCAACAGTGACTACAAGCTCTTTGAAAATAAAGAGAGGGAAAGTTGTTAATTTGAGCCAAAATAAGGACAAAAGTGTCCTTCTACTTCGCTTCTCAGGGCAAGAAACCCAATTAGTGAAAAAAAAAAAAAAGAATTTTAAAATGCAGTATGACAGGGCAGCAGAAAATGGATGTAAGTAGCATCACTTGCTAGGCCAAACTGCTCCCTAGACCTCCTTAAAGCGGTAACTGCCAAAGCTGATCAGGAAATCTGCTCAAAATAGTGGGACACACAAAACACACATTTAGCTCTGCTTCAGCCCTGATGCAATCTCAGGAGTACATTGTTTCCTATGATCTCTGTTGTAAAAATATACTTTTGTAGCTAGGAAGCGAAAACCTTAAGTTGATCTTGGTTTCAGGAGCAGATGGATGTGGTCATTCTCTTTTTTTTTTCCCTGAAAATGTAAAGAAATACATACATAACTACCACTCACTTTCACCTGGCCTGCTGCTTGCTCGGGGCTCTCCATTGCCTGGCTTCCCAAGAAAATACAATTTTAGGAGTCCCTGGGAAAGTTCCCCTGTGATTTTCCCTTAAGCTCAGAAGAGCTGTTTAGTTTTAAACCACAAAAATGGAAGCCCTTATGATAATCTGAACATGAGTTTTTCTTTTTCGTAGGGACCCCCAGGACTTCCGGGTGTGGCTGGACCTCCAGGGCCACCAGGACAGAAGGTATTTGCTCTGTTCAGCACTTACAGAGCTGAGCGAAACAGAATTCCTGGCAGAATTCTCCCTCCCGAATGCTCCTGTTCTCCCTGTCCAGTACTATCAGACTGGCCTGCTGGCTTCTACCACTCCTCTTTATACACAGTATCCTGAAAATCTTTTTTCCTGCAATGATAATGCCTTATCTGAAAGATGAAGAATTCTTTCTGCTTGCCCTCCCCTTTAGGAAGCAGCTTCTGGGAACTGATGGCTGTGCAGGGATTGTGTTGGTTGGGAACTGTGTTGTAGCACGGGGGCTACAGTCAGGAGAAACAATGCTCATGAAATTGAAAACAATATATTGTTTTCAATAGGAGTTCCCATGCTTTTTTTTTTTTTTACCTCTTTTTCCTGTGACTATTTGTTACCAGAGTCCCTGCAGACTGTTTCTGTAATGCCTATCCAGCATCATGGTAGTACCACGCAGAAGGAGTGGGAACAGCTGTTTTCAAACTGCCAAAATAATAATTCTGTGTTTCAGGGTGAAATCGGCTTGCCAGGTCCTCCAGGCCATGATGGAGAAAAGGTAAGATTCTGGGAATTGCTCTTTCCTTCAGTGGTCTTATCTGGAGTTAGGATATTCCGTCTTTGTCATTGACATTGCACAGTTGCTTTTCCCACAAGAGGAAAAAAAAGTATTTTGCTTCACAAAAATGAGCTTTAATGCTTTATCAAACATCTTAACCTACAAGGAGCAGGTGGGATGGCAAAGCTATTTTGTCCTGGCTGCTGCTGTGGGAGAGAGGATGGGCAGTGAAAGAGACTCTGGGCCAGGGAGTCACTCTGCAGGAGTAACCGTGCTCCTACCTGGAAACGTTTTGCTCCATGTTGGGTGGATTTCTTTCAGGGACCACGCGGCAAGCCTGGAGAAATGGGTCCCCCTGGCCCTCATGGTCCACCAGGAAAGGATGGACCACCTGGAATAAAGGGAGAGCCAGGCCCGATTGGGGCCACAGGACAAAAGGGCGACAAGGGAGAGCCAGGACAAGCTGGCTCACCGGTGAGTAGATAGAAACCTCTTGGAACACTGCTGGCTGTTCAGGTTATGGGGCAAAGACCTGGGTACTTGGGCAGAGTGCCCAGTCTCCCAGCTTCAGTCTGCCACAATTTTGGTGTCCCCAGCACTGGTCAAAAGGGCTTTATGAAATGAGGTTCTGCCTCTGTACAAGATTACTAGGCTAAAACTCTCGCTGTCACAAGAGCCTGGATACTGGGGAGTGATTTCTAGCAGGGACTCCAGACACTGCGTAACCGTGAGCAGAACTTCTCAGGCAGGAAGACCGTTTCCCATCCCTGCTCTGGGAACTGGCGTATCCACAGTGACAAGAGGATGTTGGGGTATTTGCACGTCCAGTTTCCATATTTGTGAAGTCCTGCATTTCCCTGGGCACCTGATGGCTGGCTGAGGCTTTCAGTGAGTTCTTGAAGTGACCAGAGCCAGTCTCAGCTCTCGCAACGATGTCTCGTATATCTGCCTGACTTAGTCTTGCAAAATAAATCCACAAATCTTTCTTGATCCATAGGGTCTTGATGGCCCCACTGGAGAGAAAGGCGAACGAGGTGACCAGGGGATGCCAGGACCGTCAGGATTGCCGGGTCCCATTGGACTTCCAGGACTGACAGTAAGAGTGAAAAAGACATGCTGTTCTTTTCTGCTTGGCAAAGAGAAAACAGCACAGAACAGCACATGAGGGTTCCCTTCCCAAAGTGCTGAGTATCTTGGGAGCTTCAGACCCCTTACTTAGATGCTTAGGTGTCACTGAACATTCACCAGGTCTCCAGAAGCAGGCAGGGGGCTAGCTGGGCATCTGCTCATGTTGCCAGCTGGAGGTACTGGCCTGGAGGCCTCCCTCTTTGTACGGGGTCTCCTCTGGAAGCAGAGGTGCAGGGTGAGCTGTTTGTGAAATACGTGGTACGTTTCCACTCCTCTGTTGGGGAGCTGCTTTGTGCCAGTGGCTCACTGGTGGCTTCAGATGGAGTGAGACTCCCGAGTGCAGTTGGTGGTGACAGGGTCCGTTGTTGTGTGCAGGGAGAGAAGGGTGAGCCCGGGGAGCGCGGAGACAAAGGAACTCCTGGAGAATCGGTATGTCACCTTTCTCAGTTTTCTTCTGCGGTCTCGGCAGCAGGGGAATGATGATTCAGTAGCAGGGCTGCTGAAAACAAGCATGTCCCACCCTCTTATGACAACACCCTTCACTGAGGGCAGCAAGCTGCATTTTGTGGGACTTACGGCCAGCCACCACTGGCTCCTGATGCCCCACTTCTCCTTTATGCAAGAACAACATAGCTCTTGACAAGCAGTCAGTAAAGAGTGCCTAAGGAAGAGTAGAAGATCATGAAAAATTTAACAAATATTTCCCTCAGCATTTGAGTTGAAATTTGTGTGAGGTGTTTGCCTTCTTGCAGGAGCAGTGGTACAGTAGTGGAAGCGGATCTTTTTCTGGAAAAAAAATCCCACTGCTTTCCCTCCCCCTAAATATCTGCAACTGCTGCATAGTCCTCCTCAGAGCCCTGCTGCTGCTTCTCAGCCACTCTGTCCTGGATTGCTGCCCTTTCCTAATGCAGTCCTTAGAGGAGGGGTCCAGGTTTTGAACTTAGTAGAGCTCTGCTGCATCCTGCGCCCTCTTCCCCCTCTGAGCAGTTCCCCTTCACCTGCTGAGGGCAGCAGATGATGACAGTGACTTCTCTTGCATTGCTTTCTAGCTATCTGGCCCACCTGGACCCCAAGGCCCACCAGGACCTCCAGTAAGTCTTGAGTGATTCACTTGAGCAGTAAGGGAATGAAGATAGAGCAGGAAGTGTCTAGGGAGGGTTCTGGGTGGAGAAAACAGCCAGAAACACTATGGCATTGAAACAGGAACGTGCTTAGTATCGCTTCCAGATCCACCTCCCAGGTAGGTCAGTGCTGTGATGGGCTGAGTGGGTAAAGGGACGCTGTGTTAGTCTGAGATGAAAGGGAAGACAGTAGCAAGAAGGGATGGATGGGATTAAAGGGATCAACTGCAGAAATAATCTTAATAGCAAGCCTGGCCTGCTGCCAAGTTGTTCTTGGCGAGAGCCTCCTTGTTGCCTGATGAGAACAGAACATGAAGTGCCCTTTACACAAATAAAGAGGCCTTCAGGCTAAGTGTCTGTCCCCTCAGTGTGACAGAAAGTGAAAGGTCAGTGCTGCACACTGAACTGGGACACCTGGATTTTTAAAGTACATCCTTGAACGTTACTCATCTTGTCTCTCATCCCCAAAACAGGGTCTTCAGGGCCTCCCAGGACCGAAGGTAAGCCTGAAAAATATTATTATATCCTGAAATTTTACTGGAGGTGGTGCAAGGATTCCCTTCAGTAACAACTTTGTAACTTTCAAATGTTACTTTTCTCCCACCTTGGTAAGAGGTCAAATCCTTCTGGATATTTTCTTGAAGGAAATGGATTAGCAGCTCTCACTTCAGGACCTAGAAAACTGGTCATTCTCTCCAGTTTTCCCCCAGAGAAGTGGGAAGTCGCTGGCCATTGGCAATCTTCCCATGAGAACATAGTTGAAATCTTTGTCTGAAGGCTGGAGGTCTGCACATCAGGGTGGACAGCTTGTCATGCAATCCCAAGTAACTGAGCTCGAAATTAAACCTAGCCAGGTTCTATCCCCTGTAATTTCTGCTATAAGGCCACTCAAGAACTTCCCTGTTCTCGGTGATGAGAAGCTTTCTAAACTCCATCCAAATGTGTTTATGCTCAGCCTGTGCCATTGCTTTTGCCTGCCTAGGTGAAGAAACACTTGAGTGGAAATGTTCAAGGAGACGAGCTGCATTTTCTCCTCTGACATTTTTGGCAAAGACTGGCTATGTTTAGTATTCAGTTCCCAGCACTCTTTGGGTGCTAAAGGAGGTGGTATATTTGCCTCGATTCATCTCTTTGGCACTGTTGCTCATAGACGCAGTTCTTGTCTCGCTTGTCTGTAACTCACTTGGGCACTGCTCTCAGGTGTCTGGGAAACCTCCGTAAGATGCAGTTGTCTTTGGAGGTAGGTGCCAGGCAAATGCAGGTGAAGATCTGCCCAGCTCAGATTGGGTTATAGGCAGAAGAAGCACTGCAGCAATTTCTCCTTGAACAGAAAGAGAGGATCCTTGTAGGCTTAAAAAGCAGGTGAAACGAGGTGCCCTGAGTGTGGGAGTTTGGAAGAGGAATGAGGAAATTAATTTTCCTCAAATTTTGAAAGTGATGCCTTTGCATTTACAGAAATCTTTCCAGAAAACATTTCAGTATGATGTTTCTTCAGAGCTTTTAGACACCTGTCATTCACTTCCAATGAGTCCACATTTTAAAATATAAACCCACCCTATCAGATAACTTGTGGCCACTTGTATTTACCTGGCACTCCCCACAATGGCAGCTAGAGCAATGCAGAAGTGAACTTGGTTCCCCTTTGACCATCTTTACCCACTGGGCCTGAATCAGCTCTTGCTGGCAGGGACTTAAACCAGGTGCTTACAGAGAAGTCATTTCACTGATGCTGGTTTTCTTCTGACTGGGCCAAGAATCGGGCTAAAGCATCGCTCTGCTGCCTCCTGTATTCCCCTCGCTGCTTCGGCACTCTCGCAAGGGGGGAATGTTTGTTATATAAGTGGTGTTACAGTGGGTTTATTTTCTGCTCCATTCTTCCTTTAGGGGGAAGCAGGGATTGATGGAGTGAAAGGAGAGAAGGGTGCCCAGGGTGAAAAAGGAGACAGAGGGCCACTGGGATTACCCGTAAGTATCCAGGAAGCAAACAGTTATATCAGCTGTAAAAAGATCCCATAATAGGAGATGCACGCAGGGATACATTTGATATGTAACGTCAAAGAAAGAGATGATCTATAAATAACCGTGCCTTTGCTTTCTAAACTTAAAGCCTCCATTTCTGTAGTGAACCATCGTCTTTTAAAGCTGATAAATAGATCAGCAATGACTTCAATTCTTCCAGGTTCTGGAAGGATTGGGGTGGGGGGGTGGGAAGTGGTAGCTTCCCCGTGGATTTATGCACTTCAGGGCATTGAGGCAAGACCAGAAACAAACAAATCAAAAAGCGCATCCTGTGTGCCATGTGACTTTGTCGGCCTGTGTTCGATCACCCAGATCCCTTGTCCCCGACTTTGGCTGAAATGTGCACGTCTCTGTTTGTAAAATGTTTTCCTCTTATAGCACAGCTAGAGATCAGTTACCTCCTAGGACCTGGGTGCATCTCATCTCACTCTGGGCACCCAGGTGAGCTCTGCATGAGCGTGTTCAATGTGGCTCTGTGAAGAGCCAGCGGGGAGAAAGCGATGATTTCAGAAGGCTCCAAAGGCAAAGGATTGTGCCTCAGTGAAGCAGTGAGAAGTGAAAACTCAGTCTCCTTTTTGCCCTGAGAAATGCAAAGGGAAGCTTCTGTATAAATGATTATTCTCTCACGCCTGTGTGGTATCAGGACAGAGGAAGGAGGTCCCTGTGACAGTCTGTGCAGAACCCGCCCCAGCAATTATCCTGACAGGCTCATCGATGTAGCAGGGAATGGGCTGGTTCTCCTACGGTAGTGAGCCCTGCGAGAAACCAGTGCCCCTTGTTTTTTCTCATCACTCTTCCTGAGCTGTGGAGGTGGGACAACTGGCTCAGAAGTGTCCTCTTAGAAATGTTCTTTGTTTGAATCAAAACTATCAGCTGCTACTGAGCTGTTAGTAAGATCAGAGAGAGATTGTGGACCTTGTATCCCTCCTCAGAGCTACCTAAGTCTCTTCATAAGCCTTTCCACGCCTGTTCCAGTGTGTTTTCAGCCTGTCAAATGAAATGCAGTTGCATTAAGAAGTGCCAAACAGGTACTATTTCAAAGACATACTCTTAAATCCCACAGCTGGATCTGCTGCTCTTTCCTGTGTGACTTGGTGCTTGACATCATGCCAGAATTTCAGCACTGGTTGTCTCCACTAGCCTTGAGCTTCTCTGTATAGCCAACAAGCTGGGGAATTTGTCATACTCAAGTGGAGGAAAACTTGATATTTAGTCCTTATGGTCTACCTAAGCTTTTTCTCTTGGTCACCATCAGAGACAAGATACTGGGCTGTACGGGCCTTGGGCAAAACACTGTCAGATCTTATGGAGGAGGAAATTCAAGGCAAGAGCCAAGTGGACAGAAAAGTGCCACTTAATCTCAGTCTGGTGTAAGTGGACACTGGTGATGCAGAGAGATGAGCCACCCATTTTATAAACCTCCAAACAACTGGCTCTTCACCTCTCCTAGCCAAGAGGTGTAGAGTGGAGCAAGCAGACTAAATGTGTACCTCCAGGGCCTGGGCTTCTTGGTAGGAACTTGAACGGCTAGTGGTTCTGCACTGCTTATAGATGCCTCTGTGACCACAGGTCTCTGAGCCTTGTGTCCCATGTGTCACCTAGCCTGCCACAAAGGCAATGCAGATTTCAACTCCACTGTCACAAGGTCCTTTCCATCACCTGTCACAGCATATCTTCTTCCTCAGGGGTTTTCTTGGCAGCACTGAGAGGGAAATTTGAATTTTTAAGGGGATCCGAAAGTTGCAAGTCAAGGTTATATGTATTTGGTGTTTCTATGTTTTTGTTGGTTTGCTTGTAAGTACCATCACCTGTCCTTGAGATCTAAATTTTTGTTTATTGCAAGCATATGTTTGTCTCAAGTCATTGCTTCACTCACTTCTCCCCTCTCCTTTCCCCTTCACCCTCCTCCCCTCTCCTCTCGACTTGTTTTTGTAAACCCTCCCCCATCTGTTCAGGGTGCTTCAGGTTTAGACGGCAGGCCTGGACCACCGGTGAGTTCCATTTCTCCATTACCCTAAGTTCCTCCTCCCCAGTACTGTGATTTGTCTCGTCTCTTCCACCAGAGTCTTGTTTACACCAAGAATTAACTTTCTTTTCTCCAAAGCAGGCTTGGGAGGGGGATTAAACTTAGACTGAGAAGCGATGCCATGCGCTTGTCTTTTTTGAGTCTACAATTCTGTCTGGATCCTGGGATGACAGCCTGCTTGTTCTGCTTTATCTCAATAACAAGATGAATGAAACTTCTGCATGATTCCATGACACTCTCTTCTCTTGCCCTTTTTATCATGATGCTTGCCACCTTTCCATGACATTAGCTCCTCAATTTTCTCTTAGATATAACAATGCCGGTGTGGTTTGTCCCACCAGCAAAAAGCTTTGTGTGTTGTCCTCACATATGGCACTTAAGGCTGCCGTGCCATGGGTTGTAGTGTCCTTAGAGGCATCTCTCCATAGCCTGGTAAGCATCTCACCACAAGGAGAAGTTGCATCTAAAAGACCTTCCACAGGCAGGACTAGCCCTTCACCTCTCAGCAGCAGAATGCTGTGCAACTTCAGTAACTCCACACGTGATTTCCTCAGTCCCAGAGACCCAGGGTTGTGGATGGCAGGGCATGCCCCAGTCTGGAATATACATCTGAGAGGTAGCAACATCTAGTAATGAGGCAGGAAGATGCAGGATTCCCACCTCCTGTTGCTAACTCACTGTGAGATGTGAAGGAAACAAACTCCTTGTGCCTAAGCTTCACAGTCTGTCAAATTCAGAATTGGGCGAGTAACACTAACCTGATTCTGCAAAACATTCTGCTGTTACATGAGGGCCAATATTTTTAATCCCTTCTGGGAAATCACACCTCACCCATGTACAATTCATTTGACTACTTAAAAAGGAAAAGCAACTTTTCCTCCTTAGTGTAAGTGGAAATAATTTGGCTGCTCTAACTTCTGAACAGAATCTCATACAGCAGTTTATACATTCACTTCTTTTGGGAAGTTGTAGATTTAATTTTTTAATATGCAGGTGAGATCTCAGTGTATTTCATGGCACTCAATGATCCTAAAATGATACATATGTGCAGGCAAATAAGATTTCCATGGAGTGAACTCCTGTGCATGAGAGCCCTATTTTTCTCACTTCCTTCACTGCATCGAAGTTGTGTGCTGCCTGAACAGAAGTGCAAGACCCTTTTCCTTAAGACTATCAGAAAAAGACTTCCCTGTTCTGGAAGCTTCTTCCTCTGTTCTTCTTAGAAGGCAGGTCCTGGGCCTCAAAACTATCCCATTATTGAGGCTCTGTGAAGGAATCGTAGATCAATGAATGGTTAGCAGAGTTCTTGCTATATCTATACCATCTATAAGTATGTGATGTAGGATTAGGAAGGTAAACGCCTACCTAAACCATGTAGTTAGGTGGGTGTACAGGTGAAGGCCATACTTTATCGAGACCACAGAATAAGGTCTAGAGGATTTGTAGGAGATCCTCTACCACAGAAATCTCCTCAGAAAGTTCAAGGAGTCTCTGCAGAGTTGAAAGTGCCCAAATCCTTTTCTAAGGCAGAAGGACTACTGCCCACCTGCTGTATTGCCCATGTTAAAGCTAAGCTTTGGTTGGGTTCATTTCCCAAAGGCCAAGCAAGTCTTAGCAGCACTGAGAAGTCAGTCTGGTGTGCTCGTGGGAGATGGCCCTTGTGTCAGATGGGATTTGCCTGTTGGCATGGTCTGGAGCCTGATGGAGTGATGTAAATGGCAGAAAGGGGACAGAGGGACTGGGACTGAGCAATACCTCTCTTGGTTTGCTTCTGTACATCCGCACTCATCTCTGCAGCACGGTGTCCTTCTGCTTGCATGACTGGCTGATGGGCTGCCTGCCACCAAGTAACCAAATGCTTTCATTTTTGCTCAACTCAACTGACTCCAGGGGTGAAAAAGCAAATAGGGAAAAAAAAGGGGGGGGGGAGAAAATTGCTTATCATAGCTCCAAACGGCCTTTATTGTGCCACAGCTTTCAGCCTTGTCTGATACAAGCAAGAGATGAGAAGTTCCCTCCTGTGGAACTGGTAGAAATGCCTGCTGGAACAATCAGTGAAGAGATAGCTTTAAAATTAAAAATAAGGCTCTGTAAAATGGTGCTGGTGCCGTCTAATGGAGCAGTTCCCATCTTCTTCAAATTGCCTGTAACAACTGCTGCAAATCCATCACTACCAATAGTGAAAGCTGTAGTGGTGCTAGGTGCCTTCTGACACCAGACCGTCCTTCCCAGCTGCACTTTTTTCCTAAAGGAACAGCAGTGTCTCCTGGCTTTAATGAGGCCCTAGAATAAAAACTTCCTGATGAGTTTTCTTTCCTAAAACTACAGGGTACTCCAGGACCAATTGGGGTTTCAGGACCAGCAGGACCAAAAGGAGAAAGGGTGAGTTTGCTTCAGAACAAACCGATGCTCTGTAACTTCTTTGAGGATATAGAAGCAGCTCTCTCAGATAGAGAAGCTCTAGGTTTTTCTAGAGCTGGAACTGCTCTCTCCTTGTGCATGTAAGACCCTCAGCTGGGCTTCCTTGATGTCCGAGTATCTCATCCTTGGGTTTTTTAGGTGCTTTAATACACATCCCTTACTTTTCTTCTGCGGTGCTGTGCTGCCTGTTTGTGCTGAGCAGGGATGTAACCATTTCTACTCTTTCGTCTGTTTCAGGGCAGTAAAGGAGATCCTGGAGTTCTAGGACCAATGGGGCCAGCAGGGCTTCCTGTAAGTATGGGGGTGCTAGGGATTTGTTATCCACAGGGCCTGCTCCTTGCTGTGGTTGACAGCTTAAGATGCAGTTGCAATTTCAGCCAGCTTAGGTGTCAAAAAACCAGAGCTATGAGTTTATTTATGCTACAGGAGCAACAGAAGAGCTTGGTAGCCTCAGAACAGTGACTTAGAATGAGGTGGATGAAGCCGAACTGTTAATTCATCTCAAGGCATCAAACTACCAGAAGAAGCGGTGTGGAACTCCCTGGATGGGTATCTGTGTCCAAAACGCTGCTTCTGAGCACACTTGCTCTGTTTACCTTTCCCCAGCAGAGGCACCTGCCCTCCTCCTGTGTGAGAGGGCCCTGTCTTGTCACTGCAATGGCCAAAGCTGCCTTCGGGCAGGACTCCACTGTTTGGGATTCTTTTTTTTGCAAAATGAGGCCGGTGTTAGAACTCTAGTTTTATGTAATTGTGGAACTGCTTCATCATTTAAGACAAAAAAAGGAAGTTTGCTGGTTTTTTTTTTCAGAGACTGGATTCTCTAAATTAATTTTTATATCTGAAGAAGCCTTGGAGTAGTATTAGTGGTGTTACAACCTGGATGGTCTAATGGAAGTGAAGAGGAGGTTGTCTGCTGGAAAAGTTACTTTTTCTTTTACCATAGAGCTATTGATACAAACATTAATAACAAACTCCTGGACACACATTCTTTTTTTTTTTTTTTTTTTTTGTGGGAATACAACAGGGTG
>VWZK01015975.1:40954-60176 GCA_013396935.1 Baryphthengus martii
TTTTTTTAAAAAAAAGGAAACCCAGCAACTTGTGCTGTCTGATTTTATCCCTTAATTCCTTTAACCTTCCCTACAAGGACCCTAAATTTAATTCCCTGCTCAGCAGCTTTGATAATTTCCTCTGTTATATAGAAAGATTTGGTACAGACAGACCTGTCAAATCCCCTGGCTCTGGTTTAACTCGACCTGAAGCCTGTGGAGAAATGGTAATATCAAACCATTGTAAGAATTGCACCTTCCTGGGTTATGTCTGTGCCAGGAGGGCCAGGGACCTCCTAACGATGGGATGGAGGAGGTGTGATAGCTCTGCTGGCTGGCTATCTGTAAGTCTGTTCATAAAGTAATGCCTTTGCTGCAGAGCCTTTCCAGTCTATCCAGGGTGGGATTGCAGCAGTGCCTGATGTGCCTAGGCAGCTAAATACCAGTTAGGAGCTCCAGGCCTTGTTTCTCACTTAACATCTCAAAGGGGAGATTTCTCTTCTTTTAAAATGTTTCCTAAAAGTTGTGGGGGGATTGTTGTTTTTTTTGTGGTTTCTCTTTTTTAAACTATCGCTGACACTTGTTTGAAATGGGTGATCCTAAAGCTTTTGTGTATTTTTTTTTCTTGGACTAAACTGTTATTTACAGGGGGAGAGGGGCAAGAAAGGCTCTAGAGGGTCTAAAGGGGATAAGGGAGACCAAGGAGCGCCTGGATTAGATGCACCCTGTCCGTTGGTATGTTCTGTTTCATCAAATGTACTGCTTTAAGATTTGTTGATGGGGAAGAAAGAAGGAAATGATAATGCAAATAATGGTGTCACAAAAGAATAATGCTCGGCTGAGGCCCAGCCAGGTTCCCACTGCAGTCTGTGGCAAAGCTGCTTCCTTCAGTGGGCAACCACCGGTCCTTTGAACCATCAGGCTGGTGAGTTACCATGATTATTATTCCTTCCTCTTCCAGAGCTCACAATGGTTTGGGGTACATGGGAGAGTCCCATGTGCCGGGATCTCTGTGCTCTCTCCTTTGCGGATAGAGCTCTGTGACTCCTCTGCTGACTGTTATGGCTCTTCTCTGGATGTGTTTTACATCAACATGTCTACGTGATGGCAAAACCTGACCACTGTTGTTCTTGCCTTGGAGCAAGGGCCGGCTGATGACATCGCCTGAGAGCGACACAGGGCACTCAAGCTGCATCACCCAGAGGGAAAACACATCTCAGTTTTTTTTAATTCCATATGTTTCAGTGAAAATACATAGTCTATAAATCTAGGCAAATGAATAAATGTAGGAATGCATACACTTTCTTCATCAAAACTCATACGCTGCAGCAAATGGTGCCAAAAATCCATAGTACTGCCATAAACCCCAGGACTCCTGGTGGATCATGCGTCTTGAAACCTAGCGAGGACAGGAAGAACGGATGACTTCAGGATGGAAGAAACTCCATTCCCATCCTCTGAGTTTTAATTTAGAGAAGTACTTCCTAACTTGTAGATTATAGAAAAACAGAACCTGTGACTCCTGATGACACAAATGAAACTAGAACTGAAAAGACGAAACGTCTGAATTCTGGGTACGCAGCAGAGCGCCCTGCGCCTGTCTCGGCGGGGGACTCGGCCTCTCCTCCTGTCACACGGAGGTGACCGGCGTTAACTGAAATAATGATAGTGGTTGATTTCATAAACAGGGTCTCCGAGGTTTTAAAGGCGAGAAGGGTGAGCCGGGGTTACCTGGGCTGGACGGCCTGGATGCCCCATGCCCATTGGTATGGTGTATCTTCCCTTTCCTGCATGCTTGTTTGCTTTCTCTGGCTTCGTGGTTATTTTCTGAGATCTCCAAATACCTGCATGCCCTGGAAACACTCGGCGAGTCCTTCCTCACCTATCTCCATCCTGCTGTCAGAAACAGGCCCTTCCCTTCACAGCTGTAGTTTGTGGCATGGGGAAAAATGTAACGGGAATGAGAATTCATTTACAGCTGCTTCAGTTCTTCCTTTGCCTTCGCTTTGACAACTTCTGGCAGACTAACATATGAAGACTCTGCACTGGCTCTGCTTTCTAGCAAGGACCTGCGATGCTCGTGTGCTCCGTTCACTCTATTTTTAAGTGCTCGTACGTGGCCAGCACAGCCTGACCACCTGAGGTAACCACTCGGTGTTACCTCAGTCCACCCTATACATTAAGATGACTGAAAAAAAATAGTTATCCTGTTAGCAAGCCCATGCGAAACATGGTAACTGGACCCTTCTCTCCCTCGATTCCTGCTAGATAATTCCTATTTGTCACTCTCCCCAGAAGTCCACTATGGTACCCATAGCATCCAAGACATTTGAATTTGGAATTGACTGTTTCCTGATATCCACCTTATTCAAGTATTAAAAGATGATTATTGTCATAGTGCCTCATCTAACCCAACTAATGTAGGACACAAGTGTTCATGGGACACTGAACCTCAACTGGATTTCTAAATATCCCACTAACCCACCACCAATTTATTCATTTGCAAGGGATGGGATATCAGTTAGCTCCACTACCTGGAAAAATGTGTCCCAAAGAAAAAAAGCTACATTCAGTTTGGAAACTTTTCTTAGTTTCCTGAGGAAACTAGCCCTGAAATGGCCATTAGAAGCTGACATGAGTCTTCCTTCCCGCATTCCCTCCTTTGGGCGCTGCTGTTGTCTCTTTGGGGCGGGGACTATAACAGTGACCGCTTGCAACATCTCCGTTGCTCCTCTCTAATTTCCAGGTGATGGAAAGAAGCTCTTCTGCCAGTCCCATAGGTGAAACCATACCTGCCCAGAACAGTCCACAAAGGATTAAAAACACCCAGCTGTGGGTTTTGCCTCCTGCCAATAATAGCCAGGTGTCTATGGAATAAGTTGAATATGGCACCTAATTTCACAGTTGCAAGGATTCTGCCAGTGCCTGGGCAGACTGTTTCTTTTTCTGTCTGCTCTCAGTTTGCATTCTCTCTACGTGGCCGTGTTAGAATGTACACTTCTTTTCATACCTATTTTTGTTAAGGGAAACTTGCCAGAAAATCTGGTGAAATACAGATGCCGTTATTTTTTTATATATATTATGTTCTGGCATGCAAGCTAGCTTGGGAAAGTGAATAAGCATGTTTTTTGATCCAACTAGGTTAAAAGCTTAGCAACCAGCTGCACATCCCCATGTGTAACTTCTGGAGGCTGTGAACTAATGCTTTACACATCTGAGCAATGTGGAAGGAGATACTCGAGACTAATGAGCATGAGAATGGTTTCCATTCTCAGCATATTCACCTGCAACAAACACTTCCTTGTGACCCTGGTCTTCCTTTGATCCCTAAAGCTGTGACTCCCTGGCCTTCCATTCCTTCATACACCTAACCTCCCACCTCCTCCTGCAATGCACTACACCAGTCATTCCTACCACCACCAGCGTACCAATGGGAATGTCACAATTTAGCCAGTAACTAGGATCCAGAACTCAGGATTCCCACAGAGCTGGGCTGGGGGGAAGGGGAGGAAGCATCACAAGAAGACTGCAGTCTAAAAAATGTATTTGAAAAGCAATATGGTTGTAGCATCACTGCAACAGCCACTCCATCAGTGCCCTGAAAGGGCATCTCCTTTAAACAGTTTATTCCTCACTATCCTACTGGTCATTTGCTTTTCTGTTTGTGTTTTTCCTTCCCCTTTTCAAATGGGACCAGGCACACTGCGGATTTCTCTCAGAGAAGCGAGCGTTGAGTCAGTTCAGTGAAGAAATTTGTTTGCAGCCTGTGTTGTGCCTTCTCACTCCCTGCTCCTGAGCCTTCCTGGGGAATAGCGATAGCCCATGAACCTGACACACACACGCAGCAGGAGTGTTGGACTTCTCATGTCCTCCAGACTGCCGACTTTATTTCCTGCTCACCTTATCAGTGACATAATTCCCTGTTTTCTCACATCAGGAGATGAAATTAACAGCAGTAATTCACAAAAGCATTTTCCACCTATGTAGTCGCAGCCTTTAAAGTATCCAACCTTCTTCAGCATTAAAAAATAAATAATAATAAAAAATAATCACGCATCCACATTAGAAAGTGTAGTCCCAAGACTTCAGGGCTGTAGAAGTGCCGCGGGATTTTTGCAGAAATCTCACCGACTTTATTGAGGCAAAAGCCCCCCTCCCCGGGAGTCAGCTGAGACATCTGCAGCCAGCATTGATGCTGCCCAGCTCCCTGCCTTCCTAATTTCCCTAGAGCAGGATCTTCTCAGAGGCAAGAGGGGACAGCTGGATGGTCTCTCCCAGGACAAAGCAAATCCATTTAACTAACAGGGCAGAAGGAAATGGAGGGTTTTTCCAGAGCCTCCTCAGGAGCCAAAGTTAGTGCTGCCTCTGGGGTTTACCCTCAGCATTACAGAGTCAAGCTTGAGGACACAGAGCAGCTTTCCACTGCCAACTCCCTGTGGTATTTTTCTGGCTGAATGGGACTTCCTGAACTCCCCGCTTCCTTCAGGATAGCCTGGCTACACGCCTTCCTCAGTCAGGAACAGCAGCAAGCCTTCGGATCTCACATACACAAGTTCCTTGTGTAGCCTTACAGGCACCTCCCTTCTTCAGCCCCAGCCTTTGCTTCAAGCTCCGCTGGTTCTGTCAGCCAGAGGTCTGGGTCACTCCAAGGGGGTGAGGAATATCGTTCAGACTATTCCTCCAGCCCTGGTTCAGGCTGTTTGTTGCAGCAGTTAACCCGCTCCTTCTTTCCTCAATCTCACCACTATTTTCTGTGTCCTAAACTGCTATTTCATCCATCTCATTTGCAGGGGGAAGACGGCCTTCCAGTTCAAGGCTGCTGGAATAAGGTAAAATAATCCTGGGAATGGTGTGACTGTGATGAACTGGCCGTGCTGTGGGTTGTGCTGATGATTTTTGATCAGTCTGACTAAGAACTAAAAAGGTGTGGATGCATGCAGGGGATCTCCAGGACCACATCCCTGAAGTGCAGACCCAACGCTCTCTCTTAGTTGTAAATTGTGGTTCAGCTTCACGGGCTAAAAAGGAGGGAGTTCTGTTTGTGGGATTTGAGCTGCTTGGCCTTGGAGCACTCTCAGACTTACAGATTGGATTCCCACCTAGCCCAAGGCTTGAAGCTGGCAAGCCCTGGGCAAGCTAGGTGCCATGGGAGGCTGGCGGGAGCGGGACGGAAGTTCACAGATGGCTTTCAGCAGAGAGCGTGAGCCGGGCTCTTGGCACCAGTGCTCCTGCTGAGGGGCGGCCTGGCAGCTGGGCTGCAGCACAGGGCAGGCTCCCACAGAGCCCTTTGCCACTCCTCAGGCTCCAGCCCACCTGCAGTACCCGCCGTGCGCGTCACTGCCAAGCACTAGGAAAAAAGTGGAGGCAGAGAGTCGGCCCGGATCAGCCCTCCACCATCCCTGCCCAAAGAAGGGAAAAGGATCTCTGCTGAGACCCAGCACCATTGCTTTTCCTCCTGGAGACTCCAGAGGCAGCTTCCCCGACACTGTCCCACTGTCCTCCTCTCCCATGAAGTGGTCCCTTCCCCCATCGAGCTGTCATTAACAATCATTAGCAAATTGTCGCTAACACCCCTTTATGTTTTCTTTTGCAGTGATAATTCTAACCCTGGACTGGCCTGTGTGTGTTACTGTACATAGAATATTTATTTTTATACAGTGTTCTTCTCTGAAATGCCAAAAGTTATGCATCTTTACAAATTACCAGAAAAAGCTGCATATTTTTTTTTGTACAGAAAATACTAGATCCCCCTTCTTCCCTGTTTGTCGGTTCTCTGTATAATTCTCTGTTACACTTGTATTGTCCCAGAGTACAGCTGTAATATTTACATGATAATTGTGCATACATGATGAATATAGGAACTTAATAAATTATTGCATTAAAAGTGCCCAAAGGAACTGTCCTGTATAGATTTAAAGACCATTTTCATTTTTCAAGCTGGACTCATTCCAGAATATTTCCAGAATATTATGTACTTTTTATTAAACTGAAATGCTAACAACATTGTGGTGACTAAATTAAGGTATTGCTGGAAAACCGGGACAGCAGCCACTGCACACTGTGCAAGTAGACATTCCATGATTAATAATTATCAAACAAGGGCTCTTTCTCGATCAGATTCAGCCAGCCAAGCACAGCCTCCACCAGCTGCTCTAGAGGCTGTTCCTTGGCCGTGGAGGAGCAGTAGGACCTTCTTCAGTCAGCGAGTACAAAGAGAAGCTCTCAGTCTCTTGCCTCTGGCTAAAGTAGAGCAGCTCCCACAAGCTAGAAATAATAATAAATATAAATAAAGGAGAGCAGCTCCCATGAGCTGGACCTACTAATAAATATAAATAAAACAGAGCATCTCCTGTGAGCTGGAATAACCCTCCTGAGAACAAGCCCTGGTTCGCAAGAAATTCTAATGCCTTTCTAAATTGTAGACCTGCAAGTAGCTTAATTAAAGGCTCATTTAAAATTAAGCATATGGTGGGATGCCTTGGTGATGTCCTAATGTGGGTTTATTAGAGAAATCAATCCATGTGGCTTTGTTAAATGTTAACCAAAGGTTGCATGCAAATTTGCAGAGCACGTCATTATAATTTGCATATGTACATCTTAATTATCCTTCTTGACTTACCTCTATTGACATCTGGAGCCTAAACTACCCATCAAGAAAAAATTTCCTATCAGACTAAAGTGGACATCACAACACACTTTTCTTACAAAAGAAGCAAAGGAGCAGAAACCTAAATCCCTTCCAACTCTTATGCTCAACTATTCGCCTCTTTACAAGCAATTAATTAGTTATTTTTTTTTACAACTGATTCCATACAGCCTTTTTAGCACCGTCAGACATGTGCTTCTCCTGTATGCAGTAGACAAGGTCTGCCAGGGACAGCCTGAGGAACCGAGCCCAGCCCCTGACTGTTGTAACCCATACGTCACCTCACCCTTTCAGACATTTATTGAAGCTCATCTGAAAACTAGTGAGGTTTCTACCACCCAGTGTCCCTTCCCTCCCTGTCAGCTATTCCTAGCTGAGATTGCTCTAGCACTTAGGAAATTCCTTGCCACTTTCAGCATAAACTAATTCAGAATATTTACAACCATTTCTTGTGCCAACATTGTCATTTGGATGAAGCTTTTCCATGTGTGATGTTGTCATGTTGGGGTACTAGAGCTCAAATGGCACAGGAAGAAAATGAACTGCAGAGCAGGGAAGGATTTGTTTTCTCTTTAATATATCTCGTCTGTGTAAGACTCAGGTCCTTGCTACAAGGCTCTGCAGCTGTGAAGTTTAGTTAACTGGAGCAGCACTTATTTAAAGGAATGTCCCACAGCTCTGGGGTGTAGTTACACACCTGTTAAACACAAACCAGTTACTAAAGACCTCACCCAGTTTGGTGTGTTGGTTTGGGAAGGTTGTAGTAGTGGCTGCAGTGAATTTCTACTCTGGTCTTGTAGCGTTTGGCTCCCAAGGTAGGTAGTTTGGATACTTAGCCTCTTCTAAAAATGCTGGCTGTGTTTAATCCTCAAAAACTTACAGCTCCCTGGAAGAATCTACTGATGCCTCCTGCTCCCTTTGGTGCCTGTAGTCTGGTTTTGGTTTGCGACTGTTGTTTGTGATTGTGTAGCATGGGGTTGTCTTTGCTTGGATTTGTCTGATTTAAAAGCAAACAGCATGCATCTCGTGCCTTGTCTTGACACAGCTACTGAAAGGTAAAGAGTCTCGAGGTGACACTGTCTCTAGTTTATTTCTTGGGCTGTTTTTCAACTGATAGTTTGTGAGAGAGAAAGCTTTTGCCTGAGGCCCAGGGGACCTTGAAATGCAATTGCTAGAGCTCTTGGAAGTACCTGACTCATGTCAGCAAAGGGGCAGGAGAGGTAGTCTGAGCAAAAGCAGTTTGGTTTGCTTTGCTTCGCTTCCAGCTCTGCCCCAGCACAACTGCCCCATTACCTAGTGGAGGTGCTCCTGGCTTACACCACTGCAAACCATGAGAGACTGTGGTGCCACAGCTTCCCTAGGAGTCAGCTACGTTCTGCCAGCACCACCCAGTCACACACAGAGAGTGTCAGCATGTGCTCTCACCCTTATTACCTTTTCCTCCTCCATCCTCTCCGGCCATAGCAGTGGTTTGGCTTCAGATGAGCTGCTGGGCTCTAAAGGTGCTTATGGTGGGCAGCAGAGACACAACTGATCTAGCACTGAGGAAAAAAATGTGTAAGATACCTACTCACCTGTCCCAAAGGTCAAAAAATGGTGACAAATTTTCCTTGTGGCTGCTGCAGCCCACAGTCTGGTGGTTTTTAACAGAAGTAGGTTAGATGACTGTTTCAGAAATCACTGTTCCTACAGCCCTGATGTGGGTACAATCTCATCAGCCACTGGGGTCAACCAGAGACTGTGAATCAGTGAAATTTCACTGATTAACTGCTTTGCCCAAACATAAGCACTTTACACGTAAAGAATAGACACAAATGGTGGAAGCTGGGTTTGCAGCACCCTGAATCTGACAGTGTCGGGGTCCGTCCCTACTAAAACCTGTAACTGGGTGGCCGTTGCTGACTGTTAATTCTGCCTGACCATTTTCATGTGAAACTGTTTATCTGCCACTTCAAGGGTCAGACTCCTTGGCTGATAGCCAAAAAGTGAGACCGGCCTGAGGGCGGAGAAACTTGGGGAATGGCAGCCAGCAGGAAAGGAGAAGAAGGACCTTCCTGGAGATTTGCTGGAGATGTTTTGCAAGCTCCCTCCCTGGAGCTTGGGAAGAGCTCTTGGTTGCGCACCAGGAGTCTGTGCCCGACTGGGGCTGCAGGAGCTCGGCGTGCCAACGCTTTCTGCTTTGCTTTCTGTCTTCTCCCAGAGGCTGGCGGCGGGGCTTGAAAATGACACCATTTATCTTCTTTTTCTTTGGTCATTTTCACTTCATTCTATTATTGCGGTCAGACTCTTCAGATGAAGGTTTAAGTTCATTTTCCAGCAGCCGCTGTACAAATGAGTGCAAGACACAGATGATATTTCTGTGGGGGGATCCTTTGATCCAAACCAGAGATCCTGCTTGAATAATTATCTTTAGAAAAAACAGTGAAACCCCTCCACTTCCAGTTCAGAGTGCTGCTCAGAGAGGACATCATAAAACTGATTGCTACTGTTTCTGGTTACCAGATGACAAACTTCCACCTCTATCGTTGATGATTCCACCTTTAACCTTTTCATCCCAAACTCTCTTCTCCTGTGAAATGATAAAGAAATTACCTTTTTATTTGCCGAAAAGGGGAAAAAACATACTGGTTTCTAAAGGCATGAAATACCCTGTCAGAGGAGGAAAATGTGGAGTGTGGAAAAAAAAAAAAATCTGGATTCACTGAATAATTCCTTTGCTTCCTGCTTTGGTCTCCACCATTCACACTGGATGTATTTTGTCTGGAGCCCTCCAGAAATATTATTCTTCTGTCCCGTTAAGGGTCTTTTTTTGAGTATCTCTTGACAGATGTACTTCCAGATAGAAAATAAGGATCACAAGGGTTAAATTCCACCGCTAAATATTTTAACAGGTTCACTGAAGAGAAATAAAGGTTTGGCAAAGTGCTGAGGGGTGCAGAGGACACTGCCCTTCAGGCAGCTGGAGAAGAGTACACAATTCTGAAAGCTTTGTACCAACTGCCATGCAAATCTGGTATCCCTTACCTAGCTCCTGCTGCTGGAGGTTAAATCCTGTTCATATGGATGCTAAAGGGTCTTTCCACCACAGCTCTTGCAATTTATTAAAAAAAGCCTAGAATTAATTAAGTACATATCCTAAGAACATGACTCACAACGTTTCTAGTTCATGAGTACATTGGGAATCCCATTTGCCCAAGCACTAAACCACATATTTAACTTTGACCGGGTGATTCCCATTGGCCTAAATGATGCCATTTGCATATTTAATTGCTCTGGTGAATCAGGGCCATCGTTATTAGAAAGATGTTATCTAAATCATCAGGCAGAACTAAATGATAAGCAATTCCACTATAGTTCAGAGGGAAAGTGCTGACTTAGAGTTCAAAGGGATGTCTTTTAATCAGAGAAAGTCCCCAAAAGGCAATAACCTTCATTCCAATGCCCTCTGCCAGCTCAGCTGGAATAATCCTGACCTTCTGAGCAGGATGCCTGTGCCCAGCACCCACCTCCCCTCACCAGTGCAGGGAAAGTCTTCTGGTAAAGTAATTTCAGGATTACAAAAAGCAGGGGGAAAAGTTCTACTGGCAGGTTCAGCTGAAGACTTGCAGGTTTTTTTTCTTAGGATTTCTAACAGGTGTATTCTGCCAGTAGAGTAACAGGGGAAGAAATAGTTTCAGCTGGGAGCCAGGCTGATGAATGGGTTAATTTATTTTATTAGTATTTTTTATTTTTACATTTTTAGCGGGGGGTAGGAGGAAGAACCTGACCGGGACTGCGGGCGGTAGGTGTGCTTTTTTTTTCTTCTTTTTTTTTTTAAATGAAAACAATTATATAGTTTGATAATGTTACTTTTACTTTTTATGAATGATTTTTGGGGGCGATTTGTTTGCTCTTTTCTGTTTTCTTGTGTTTTCTTCTAGGTATATTTTTAATGGGCTTTCGAAATAAGTTTGTAAAAGTTCCTCACCCCAAATGTCCTAAGGACATTCCTATTGTGCATTTTTTCTCCCTCAGTTCAGTAGTAAAATGGTGCTTTCCATAGGCAAACCAGTTTTTAGTGAGGGTAAATGTATCCACACAGGCCATGCCTAGGGACCAGGTACCAGCAACTTCTCCCAGACAGAACGGTCTCTCCAAAACTGCAATTACAAAATTAATAAGGGCTATCTTAGGGACCAGTGGATTGAAAACGGTGTCTGCCAATCTTGGGCGGTCTGGCATCAAGCAGTTAGTCTGGCAAGAGTTGCTGTGCCCTCTTGAGCACCGTTCCGCAGCCCAAAATCTCTGGCTTAGCTTGAAAGCTCTGAAATAGCTACTAAAAGAAAAATGTTTTCCTGAAAACAGCAAGTTCTTCGTAGGTACCTACTGAAGTATCGTTTCGCTCTTGTTTTCCCCCCTCAAAATCCAGCAGTGTGTTCGAGCTTACACTTAGGCTTTGCTTTGCACTGAGCCTACACGCAAAGGCTTTGCTGGATGAGGCTCTCCCTTTCTTTTACGCTTTCGGGGTTTTTTTATCCCTTCCCCTGTTTTTGTCCCTATTGCTTCCAGATGTCTTTGTCCCAGACACAGCAGCTACTTTTTTTTACTGCATTTTCAGAAAAATCTCTGTTGGTCACATTGTGACCCACATTGTGACCCACTCGCTTCATCTATTTTTCCTGTTTTACTTCCTCCTTCTTGTACCCCCTTTCTTTGTCAAACGTTTTGATCTGATGAAAGCATCGTGGCAAAACACGAGCTGAGATTGTAGATGTTTGTTGATAGTTTTTTGCAGTTGACTGTAAAGCTTCTACTGCTTAAAATGCTAGGCAGTGAGACCAGTTTAGCTTAATAGCTTTCTTACGAATTTTTTTTGCTTGTTGAAGTTATTAAATAAATTTATACTTTTTTAAAAAATACTCAGAATTAGACAGGATATTGTAGTTTTTTTTTTTAAAGGAAAACCTGCTAAACGTTTTTTTTTCCGTGCAAAACATGATTTTCTTGAACTGCTGTCAGAAAGTTTAGACATATTAATGGTAGGTGTGAGAGAACTGGTTGTGAAACTCGTGGAGCGGAATTTGGATTCTTGCTTTGCACGGCGCACCGTTTGTCAGTCCGTTGTCTCTGGTGGGGGTTTGCTGGGAGTGTGAAATTCCATTTTGTGATAATTCCATTGTTTTCTCACAGTAACATTTCAAAATATTGCTTCAGTCAATTTTCCCTTCTCCTGTCCTGCAAAGATTTGCTTTTACCCTGGTATTGCCCAACACTTGCAGTGCCACAGACCGAGCAGTTGCACTTTTTTTGGGGTATCTACTCCTGTCATTCCGTCTTGTCCCTCACCTTTTTAAATTTAAAGGCAGGGTAAACTGGAGCAGAGCATTGTCATTGTTGTCTTTCCTGGAAGACTGAGAGTACCCCTTTGATGCAGGGTGGAAGGGCCTGACTTCAGAACATTCTCATACATTTTTAATGATGCAAAATTGCCCCCAGGTGTTGAGCCAGCACAGGAATGGGAGGAAGCTTCTGGTTTCTGGGGGAAGCCTCTTGATGTCATGGGCTCCTCAGCAGCACAATTTGCAAGGCCCGAGTTACTGGCCACATCCACACCACCAGTTGGTGCAGAATGAGAAGAGCAAGTCTGAAGAACAAAACAGGTCCTGCCAGGGAATTATTTTGTTTCAGGAGGCTTAATTTTTGCCTACTTGTCATAGATACTGGGACGCTTTCTGTCAAAGGTCCACTTAATGGCCAACAGTGGTCAAACATTAATGACCCAATCCCTGCAGGAGAATGATTCTGAAGCAATTGGTTGTTCTTACATTTCTGGTTTCCTTGATTTTTTTACAAGAAAGATGTTACTTTTTTTTTTCATTTCTTACTTTGGTGGCGTAGAATGTACAATATTGAACGTACGTGCAGTAAAGTGATAAGTTATGAGTAGAGCTTGACAGGGCATTGTTTCTGTGTGGCTTTTAAACACTGATTCATTGAGACATTTAAATCTGAATATGCTTTTTCCACTTGTTTGTTTTTATATTGAACTTTTCAGCCTGTATATTAAATGTCCAGTGTTATTTGGCATTCATTAATGTAAGTGCTGTAATACACTTTTTTTGTTACCAGTAATTATTGCTGTCACTGTGCTGATTCTAAGACATTATTTCAACTCCTTTTGAAGTAGTTTAGCTGTTTGGAATTTTTTTGGCCTTCAAGAAAATGCCACATTAAATGATTGCTAGAATGAAGAGAACAAAGGGCTGTTCTTTCCCACAATCTTTTCACTTTTGGTAGTAGCTTCTTCAGCCAAAATGAGGACTTGATTTTTCTTTTCGATTTTTTCCTTGGTAATATGATAACATTGATTTGCTTTATCCTTTAGCGCTGGCAATTCAGAATGAATTCTGTGTTATTTAATTTCTAGCAATATTTTAGAAAAGCAGAGATAGCTGTGCTATAAGGAGTTACGGATCATAACAGAACTGAAATATTGTAAGTATTTCGGTTTTCTTTATAAATATTTTTTCCACTATGAAGTTTTTAAGCAAATCTTTTCTCAGCGTGATTAAAAGTTGAAAAGACACTAAAGTATTAAGCACTTAACATGTATAAGGAAAGGGATTCAGTAAAATGATTTCCATCCCTATGAATGAAAAAAGTTTATGACTTTTTATGTCAGAACAAAACCTGTACCTCAGTTACCTATTTCGCATGCCCGTTAACCAATCCAGTGACTTCAATGACACCACAGCTGTCCTTGAAACTAGGGGTGTGCTGAAAGAGCTCACTGAATCACTGCTCAGCAGTAAATAAAGCTCAGTTTTGTGAAAGGAAACTAGTGCTTAGTTATGGTGCCTTTAAAGCACTTCGACCTTCTTGGAAAAGATGGGTATTTCATATGTTTTATCACCAAGTATCCATTTGTCAGATAAAGAAAATAGTGCTTATCTTATTTGGAGGTGCCGGTGTATAATATGATGAAAAGTGCTATTCAAGAGCCGTGTATTGCTATTTTAAATCCCCCAGACTATTCACTACATCATTCTGGGAATAAAGGCAAGAGATTCCAGGACAAAGTTAGTTTGGGGAATGGCCTTTTGGAAAATCGAAGGAGGGCTAAAAAGCCAGGCAGGAGGTAATGAACAATGTCTTGGGCTGGATGGTTGTTTCAATGGTCTATGTGACACCAGATTTAAGGTATCATCACATTGTTTTCTTCCCTGTGCCTTGTGCTGGAGCTTTACTCCTTTCTGTCCATGTTTTTTGCGAGGTTTCTGTTTTAATTTGTGTGCCATACATATTCCAGTACAACCTGCATTTGTTACATATGATGTACATACTTCCTTTTCCCTTTTATAAAACTACCTGTTTACTTACACGCAGTCTCTGTCTTTTGTGAATGACAGCTTGTGCAAATAGTAAACCACAAATTCACTTACAGGTCGCCTTTCCCTTTGGGAATGGTTTTGAGGTTAACATCCTGAGGTGCTCACGCCATCTGCTGCTCACCAGTCACCCCAGTAGCTAGAGAACAAGGGGGCAAATTTCCACCGATCTGGCAGGGGGACAGAAGTCTCAAAGATACTGTTATGTCCTGCTATGTAAACAGGTTACTGGGTACTAGGGAGTCTGCGGCCTGATCTACAGTAAAACATTTGCTTGGTTTTGAAGTATTCCTGCTAATGCAAAGGAGGAAAACAAAAACAAGCTAGAGGAAGGAACCTTTGGCAAATGGTGCGGGGATAGCAGAACCCGTCCTGTTGGCTTGGTTTTGGCAAGGCGTGGTAATAAGGAAGAAGGCGCCTCTGACTTTGAATGCCACGGTAGCTCTAATGATGATTATGAAGTTTTATATCAGAAGAAAACCTATGTTACCTGTTTCCCATGCCCATTAATTAATATCACCCCACAGTGATATACTCCTCTCATCTAACTTTAGATGTCTGAGAACCAGACATTACACTGGAGCAGGCTCTCCTTTGCTCCTTTTATGGCCAAAGGGGAGAAAGGGGCAGCTCCGAGAACACCCCTCCCTGCCTCCCCGCTCTGTTTAGAGACTGCTCGACTCCTCCTCTCTTGGGTTTGTTTCTGTGTTGGGCCAAAGGGAACTCCCGCACCACCACAGCAGTGAGTCCTTGAAATGAAAGCGATTTGCTGGAAAACCTTTGGCTCTCAGTTATCAGACGGCAGAAGTGCTTTGCTCCAGACCTCCTCTGGGTATAGACATAATGAGCCTTGGATCACCTCACAGAATCCTCAAGGATCTGGATGTTTAACAGTGACTGATGCATTAAGTTACACAGAAAAAAACGAAGAGGTTTGGATGCTCCAACTTGGAAAGGAGAATGTGTTTCAAACCTATGATTTCTATCATTCCTTAAGGCTTCACAGTCACTTTGGCTTTACATCCAGGAGCCATCACTTCTATATGTCGTTACACCGTGGGAGAGCAGTAAAACTTTGCACTTACGCAATAAATAAATGTTTTGGAGGTTTGGCGAGTACTGCCTCAGACAAATGTGAAACCCAAAGGTAGGCTCATTTCAATGTTTATCTGACACGGTTTGAGATAGTCTTCTTTCTTGTGAGGGCTCTGTAGTTAGCAGGAAAAAAGTCAGCTGTTGTAATGATTTCAATTCACTGTGTGACAGTAAAAACACAGTTTGTTGCAAATAGTTTGCTTCAAGAAATTCCTGTGTGTTAAGGGAGCTAGAGGCTTTTCTGCCTGTTGGATTGGCGGTGCTTGGTCGTGTTAATCTGTGGCCAAACGCATCACTCACAAATTTATCACTTTTTTCAAACACAGAAACTGAAATAGGTTTTTTACTAGTTGTTAAAACTGCATTCCTTCGGAGGCAGAGAGCAACAAGACAAAGAGAATCAGTGGTGTCCTTTCTCATACCAGCCCTTTGCTGGGGTTTTGTTCCCTTATTGTTTTTTCTGGAATTCTGAAAGATATATTTGTAAACCTCCGTTTGAAAAAAAACCCCAACCAAACAAATTCACATTATTATTGTGAATAAACACAACCATTCAAATATTAAATTAGTATTTTCACTTGTATGACTGAGAAATAATTGAGTCAAGGCAAGGATCTCTGCAGTGTGCACCAAAGTGTTTAAGGCTAAGTAACACTGATTAAAACATCCCTTTCTAAATAAGGATGAAAACACTTTTTAAAAAAAAATAATTTTTTTTAGAGCTAATGAAGAAGCATTAACTTTTAGAATCAGTTACTCTTTGGGCAGGAAAGACCTCTCTCCTTCTTGCCTCTGGAACTTTTGAAGGCATCCCAAGATACCAGTTTACCTGAAACACCGTGTCAGAACACAACATACACAATAATGCTTAATGCTTAAGTACAGGGGATGATCTAATTTAAAAAACACTGCTTATCAGAGAGTTCTCCAAAAAGGTTAGGATTTATCTTTTTTTCTGGCTGCTTGAAAAGGAAAAGCTCAATGTACGCAACCTACTAGTATGATAAGCCCATAAGCAGCATGGAGCGGGGAGGAGAGGCTTTAAGAGGCGGTGGAAGTCATTACAGAAATATAGATTATTTGCAGAACTCAGTTATTTCATCTCTTATCTGCTACCATAATATACACACACATCAACTTTGATCGTATTAGGTTATCCTAATGACACGAGAACGTTTATGCTGATTTGATAAAATTCCTGGAGTCTGTAGCTCCATAAGAGCATTTTCAGAGTACTTGACATCGCTGTAGTGCCAGGCCAACCCTGGATGCCTGCCAGCCTAAGCAAAAGTAAAGCTGTAGCTCTTGGTTCTGAAGCTATGAAATATTCATTGCAATGTTTGAGATATAACAGCTTCTGTCCAAAAATGAGAGAGTGCCATAAACAGGCTGCTTTTTCAGGAGCTGGAGAGTGAAGCAGTCAGTCTGGAAATGCTCCCTCAATAGATAAGTTGTTTATTTTGACAAAGCAACAGATTGTATTTGCACTTGGAAGTCAACCGGCAGATGGTCTTTGCACAACCTAGTGAGGGCAGGCTCCGCTCCTGCTGATTGGGGAAAGCTTGCTCCTTAATCCAGCCCTGCTAATTTTCCTTCTGAAGTATGTGAGTAACAGTTCTTCCCTGAACTAGACCTAAAAGGCCAGAACGTAGAGCTACTGTGACCAAAAATCTTCAACTTTCAGTCATTTTCTGCATTACAGAATTAGCGAAGACACCCACTCTGCCAATTCCTCACCTTGTGGTTTAGGTGACCTCCTGCTTTATGGCTTTCCCATTGCAGCCTTAGTGTTCAACGCTGAACCCAAAGCTGAATAGAACACCCCATGTATCTCAAGGGCTCTAAAAAAGCACAATTCCTGTGTGGTAACTCTGTTCAAATGCTGCCTTACCCTGATCCACTCCAAAACTGTTTATTCTTGTGTCATAAAGCAACTCAGAATGTTATGGAAATACTACAGTCGACATTTACGTTAACAATAAACTGGAGTAAGCAACACAGAAGTGGAATTTACTTTATGGTGGGACAATTCCAAACCATAAAGACAGGAAAAATGGCATTAAAATTCCAGCCCTTCTCTCATACCTGCTCTACTGTCAGCAACACGGTGACTTGCTCAGGAATGTGGCTACTCCTGAGACGTACTGTTCTTATTGTTGGTGTGAAAACTGGTAGCGAGCTGGTGTGGGTGATAACAAAGAAATGGAGGGCATTAGATCCTTAGCAGAAGGCTGCAGCTCAGCACTCAGTGGATGTCATAAGCCTCTTTTAGAGCTGTGACATTTGATGACCACGTTATACTATGAAAGAGTGGTCCTGCCTTTCCATAGATTTATCCACCTGAGACATCTGAATGGCACATACCTACGTGGTGGATGTGAAAACCACTAAATTAAAGGTGAAAATGTGCCTGAATATAAGGAGATTGCTGTTTGTAAACACAAAAAAATGTTTTTGTAAACAGAGTGAAATGTCTTAGTGTTGAAAGTGTCTCACATAGAAGAAGCAATTTTTTTTCCCTTTAAAAATCTACATGTTTGTGTTTTTACGACACAGCAACTATTTGATGTTCATCTGCAAAAAGTCAGGAATGCTTTCAAAAATTTGTGATGTTTATTTTGTCTCGTCTCAAATAATTTTGAATTACAAATCTATGTATATGTACTGCACGCATGATTGGCAGGATTATTGAATGTAATCATTTCTACTGGGAAACAGAAAAATGTAAATGCTCTTCCTCATTTTTCACAGGGGTTTTACAGTGTCTTTCATTTTTATGAATAATACTCGAAAATCTTTGTATTCTCCCTCCCAATACAGTTCAATACACTTACAAGTCTACAGATAGCTTTTTTCCTTTGCTAAATTCAAAGTCTCAACAGAGATGATCTCCTTCTATGTGAAACAATTCAAATTCATACATGCAAGTTTTTCTTCTACGCTTTCAAAGAACGTTGACCTTGCTTTCAAAAAGTGGGGAAGAGAATATTCTCCAAAGCGTTAGATCTCTTACTCCTTCAATGGCTTGTTCCCAGCCTCCCGTTTAAAGTCACGTTGCACACGGGTTGGAGCGGTCTGGGTTAATACTGTATCTCCTAGTGCATTACAACAGCCTCAGGTGAAATCGGGGCAACGATGCAGGATGCTTGTACAGGAATGATGACATAAAGGCAATTTCATGTAAAAATATCCCCGGGATGGGTTTAGAACGCATAGCCCTGTGCTCTTCTCTTCGCACCAGTCTGCGATCACGTATTTGAGGCTGCCAACAGACAGACCGGGAGACTTGTAATACAACCGCTTACTGCGTATCTTGGAGCTCAAGCCCTTGAGCCCGTGCAACGGTGGGGGAAAGAAAACACTCGGCTTTCATTTAGAAAGCAAGTGAAGTTTGCAGCCCTCACGGCCGAGTTGAAAAGCTTGTGAACGCCTTAAACACTCCAGTGCAACAAGACACAAAGGGCTGCCAGGACTCTTTGTTACAACCGTTTTAAGCCAGTTTGGAGATGCTGGAACGTTTGGACTAGATGCCCTGTACCGAGAAGCGCAGGTCACCTTGCCTAAGGGATAGGGGATGGGCGGCTCCCTTCCTCACAAAAACCGGGCAAGGTGGGCAGAGGACATCTCAAAACCTGTTCTCGAGCATGAGCCCAAGCTGGGACTCACTTCAAACCTCTAACGGCTCCAAACTCCTTCATCCAGTGACCAGTAAAAAAGACAGGGGAAGCAGGGCTTTCTTTCTTTATGCTCCCAATTAATTCAAACACCGCAGCTCCCGAGGACCGGGGGGTCAGAGGGATCCCTTTCTCTCCTGAGCCTGCGTGGGGTGGGGAGCTCTGGGAAGAGGCGGGGAAGAGGGTGCCTGGGGGGAAGGCGGCCGCGGCCGGCGGCCCTGGGGCCCGGGCAAGGAGGAGCAGCGCGATGTCTGGGAGGACGGCAGCGATAGGGGGGTTGTTGCAGGCCCGGGCTGCAGTGACTCCTCCTAGAGGCGGTATGCGGAGCAGGAGGAAACCCCTTCCACCCCCCTCAAGAGGAGCCGCCGCCATCGCCATTGAAACATACAATACGGGAGGAGAGCCGGCGGCTGAGGCGGAGCGAGGGCGGGGGAGCCAGAAAGGGAAGAGGGGCTGGAAGG
>VWZK01015975.1:60592-102260 GCA_013396935.1 Baryphthengus martii
CCTGCAACGGGGCCTGCAACGGGGCCTGCAACGGGGCCTGCAACGGGGCCTGCAACGGGGCCTGCAACGGGGCCTGCAACGGGGCCTGCAAGGGCCGCGCTCCTCAGCAGGCGACGCCGAGCCGAGTGGCCGGGACCGGGACGCCCTGAGGTGGGCCTGGCACCTACAAGGAGCCTCGGGGTCTTCAGGTCTAGGTGTGGCCGTGAGGCTTCTTTCAGTGCGAAGGGGCTCCGTGTCGGTTTGGTGTAGGAGGAATCGAGGAGCCATGCTGGTTGCCCTCTGAAGAGCGCTGTGTTTGCACATTGAGTCATGGAGCGGTTTAGGTTGGAAGGGACCTTTCAAGGCCATCTAGTCCAGCCGCCCTGCAGGGAGCAGGGACAGCTACAACTAGAGCAGGTTGCTCAGAGCCCCAGCCAGCCTCATCTGGAATGGTTCCAGGGAAGGGGAAGCGACCACTTCTCTGGGCAACCTGGGCCAGGGTCTCACGGCTCTCAGAGTGAAAAAAATTTCCTTGTATCTGGTTGTGCCTTGCTGGTTTATTCAGGTAATAAGCTTCTGCTTTAGATCTATGAGTTATTTTCACAAAGTGGTGTTTGTATATGAGTGCGCAGTCTGAGTTGACCCCCAGATAAAATGTCTTTGCATTTCTTGTTGATTCCTAACTGTTCAAATCGACCTTAAGCTGGAGGATGAGGATAAGTGCAGGCATGTTGATAGTCCCATATGTCCTTGGCTTCGGTCGTTGCCTTCTGACTTCTGACTCAATGCTTGGAAGTCAATCCTAGATGCTAAGCACACATGAACCATCTGGAAAGGCTGTCCAACATGTCTTTGATGAATAAATTTGATCAAAACGGTTCTGGTACAAAGATTCAGGTGTTAGTTCTGTGGGCCAGGACAGTGAGGTCAGCATCCAGCTGTGCCCAAGCCTCGTAGCCTGTGTGAGCTTCAGGTGTAGTTCCCAGTGTAATGTCTACTTCTGAACCCCTGGTTGTCGCAGCTGTCTGAGAGAGGGCCCTTGGCACATGGTGCTATGTTTTAGTCTGCCAGATGACATTGTAGCTACCTATGAAGTCCGGAAGGATAAGTTGCCGTGCCATCTGTTTTAATCTGACTGGGAATTTACCTGATCATTGCTCAGATATTTAGTTATAATTAGTTGCTAGTGCACGTTTCCTCTTTGGTGTTGCTTTTACCTTAGCTTGCCTCTGTCAGGAGTGTGATCTGGGATGTGGAGAGGTGCAGCCAGACTTTACTTTTCCCCACCGATGTTACATCAGTTTTGGTGCTACGTTGTGCAAACTAAGCTCTATTTTCTTTTACTGTTTTCTGTGATGTATTTTCGTAGAGAAGAAAAATCAGACGTGATCTACATTAGGCGTTTTGCACTGCACTAAACTTTCTGATGTGCATCCGTGCTTTCTTGCCACATTGTGACGTGTTGATCTCTGAAATTGTTTCCTGGCCAGCTTTTCAAGTTCAGTCTCACATGGAAGTTGCAACTTGTTCCTGTGTCTGCAGGTTGTACTTTTCTAAAAATTACCTGTGTCCTCACTGCCTAAAGATAATGATAAGGTTTTGTTCTGAGTGCCCATGTAGGAAGGACTGGAAAGTGGTTTTAAGGTTTCTTTGGCATCCTTAATCTGTCGGGATGTGGTGTTGAGATGCAAATTGCACAATGGCAAGGGGAACATCCCAAGGCGCTCTGTTGTTCCAGTGTCCTCGTGCCACAGTCATCCATGGTAAAAGAATATGGAGTGGTAGCAGAAGGAGCCTCCTGAGAGTGGCAAGGAGGTAGAGCTCTTTTTCCAACAGGCAGAAGGAAAATACTGCTGGTTGTTTTGGACTCTAGAGAAGATTAAATTTACAGAGGAAGGCCCAGCTTGCAAAAGTCTACCCTCTTTTCATCATATCATAGAAAGCTTTGGGAAATCTGGTAGCTACTAAAAACCCCATAGCAACACAGGAAGGGATGTTGGAGCCTTGGCAGAGTAGGAGTGTGCCGTGACCAGTTAAGGGATCGGAAAAAATTAATTGCTTTAAATTGCCCAAGCCTCATGATGTGCTGGTAGCCAGATATAGACGCGGTTCTTCTCACTCGTCAGGGAGGGACTTCACCTAAATGTCATGGCTGCTTTTTGTTGAAAGCTGTAGTTTATTAAGGGCAGGCGTAGAGGTGATGAATAATCATCTGTCAGTGAGGGAACTCCTGTGGGTAGGTCAAGCACTTTTCAACTGCCAAATCCCCAATGCTTGGCTCTGCCACCCCGAGAGGACAATTAGGACAGCATGGCGCAACTTGTAGCTCTCCAGCTGTTGGCAGCTTTGGAGCAGTTCGGGCGGGTGCATCACCTCACAGTGTCAGGGCTGAGCTGATGGGCATCCCCCAAGATAAACCAAGCCCCTGCCTCCAAGATAAACCAGCCCCTGCCCTAGCGGGGCCTGAACTGCCACAGCCTTCCTGCAGACCTGGAGTGGCTCTTCTGTGTGAAAGAACTTCCAGATCCCAAGGACCGTCACGGTCATCTGAGGCTGGGAACCATTCCTTTAGTGTCCACTGACCAAGAGCCCAGCATGCCACGTGTCTTCATCCAGGCCCACAGGAATTGTGTTCAGGTAGATGTGACTATGCCATAGCTTGGGTTTCTCCCAAAAATTGCCTCCCATGGAATTAAAGACGAGATAAGAACATGTTGTGTGCGTCACTCCCCAGTATGCCTCAGTCCAGATAAGTTGCAAAGAAAAGAGAGAGACAGCGTGAGCAGAGTTTCAAAACCTCTTTTGTATTTAGGCTCTCACAAAATCCCACAAACATACCTGGTCTGTTACCTGCGGTGTCTTTTGAAAAAAAAATATTTTGGGATTCCAAAGGTTGCCTTTGGCAGCAGGGGTAAAAAAGGCTGAGACTTGCTATGTGTGAAAAGGGATAAATAAAGGGGTGGGTCAGGGGTGGAAAGTTCAGTGAGACAACAGAAGAATGAGCCAGAAGCGATTAATTAATTAAACAGCCATTTATATAACGCAACCACATGTCCTAGAGTGGTGTGATTAGTTATACAATTATGGTTTGATTTTCTATCGCAGAGATCAAACGCAACCACGGCATTTTCCCTGCTTGCCATCTTGTGATGTTTGCTTTTTTTATTTTTTTATTTTTATTATTTTCATTGATTTACATGCAGTTGAGATTTGATACTGTAAGAGTAAATATAGGCGAGGTTAACGTAGTATGATTTTGATATTTGGTTTGGTTGTGTACTTTTTCAGCATGGCTCTTTGAAGGGATTTCAGCGCAGGACTGAGCTCTTGAATGATGAAACTGTCCTGCAGGTATTGCAGGAATCAAATTGTGGCTTATTTATTAAGTTCCACCTTAAAATAAGTTCTTGTTACTCATATTCCTTATAAGAGAAGGCTCTTCCAGAAGTTTGCTCTTCTCCAGTCACTTCTCTAAGGAACACTTGCTCCATTCTACCCTCCAAGGAGCCTTTTACGTCTCTGAAGATCATTAATTGTGTCTCCCAGCTTCTTTTCACCTTCCTTGTAGTTTGTGTTAGATTATTATCGTAGAAGCTGACCCTTGACTTTGGCTGTTATGGGTGAGCTGCTTTCTGTGAAGGCCTGGCCTCGTATGGGACAACTTGGTGTATACACTTGATTTGTAATAAGCAGGGTAAGAACAAACTCCAGATTTCTGTGCCCTCCTTGGATGAATGTTGATTGTTCCCAAGGCCTTGCAGTGGTGTCTAAAAGGACTTTTTTCTTTTTTTTTTTGAAAGCTGTTAAAAAGCAGATTGTGGTAAAATTGAACAGTATCACCTAAAGTTATCCTAATGTTTTTCAAATTACCTCCCTTTTGTTTCCTTGTTTCCTTGAGGTGAATGAATACTGGGAACTAAGTGAACTCACTTCGTTGGCAGAAATACCACCTGTGGCAGACTTTGTTTACTTCAGAGGATAAACCAGGATCATAATTAGGGCACCAGGACAGTGGCCAAAATGGAATTAAAACCAATTTTTGTAAACAGGAGTTAAATCTTCCCCATTATTTAGCTGAGAGTGAGAACTAGGGGTATAACTATGACCACATGCACACTTTGGAGTGGCTCACTCCAGGTTTTGTCATCAACTTTGGACAACATTTATTTAACAGTCGGCATGGAAATCTGCTGTGCTACAGATGTCTGCCTTGGTATGATTTGGTTTTGTTGTGTTGTTTGTTTGTTGTTGTTTTTTAAAAATTCATTTAGTGTGCATTTGATTTTGAAATATCTTTTTTTTATATTCTCTAAACTGCTTTTTCTATGATATTGCTACACTGATGGTGCTGTAGTCAAAAGAAAAATTAAAACAAATGTTACCCAACTTTTAATGCCTCAGCTTTCACAGGTATCAAGAATGGGTTTGGGTTTCTAACAAGATAACATATAAAGACATTTTCCCACATGCCAAACACCAATCCCATTTCTTTTCTCTTGAAGCTTTCCGATTGGAGCCAAGGGGTTAAGAATCACCAGCAAATTGAAAAGCACAAAGCTGCAAGATGTCTGGCCGAAGCGGGAAGAAGAAAATGTCCAAACTCTCGCGCTCGAGCCGGGCGGGCGTTATTTTCCCGGTGGGGAGAATGATGCGCTACTTAAAGAAAGGAACGTACAAATACCGGATAGGGGTTGGAGCACCAGTTTACATGGCAGCTGTCATAGAGTACCTAGCAGGTAAACCAAAATCCTGGTCCTGGAAGTGCTGGTGTCACACAGAAAGAAGCCAGGGATATCCGTGGGATGGGGTACGAATGTGTTCAGCACTTCTGAAAATCAGACTCTGCGAGGGCAGGATTTGTTGAGATTTGCTTAAAATTCTAAGAGAATTCATTTGCTTCTTGAAAAGGTTGAAAATGGAGATTTTCTTCTTTAGAAGTATCATACTTGGTCACTGGCTGGAAGGATGATTTTTTTTTTTTATTTTGTGGAGTGAGGGTTACACATCTAGGTAGTTGTTGTCCAAGGTAAAACTGGTATGAATTAGGCTTTTGGTACACCCGATTGTGAATAAAAGGAGAAAAAAAACACGAAAAACCAAACCCACCTTGTACATCTCTTGTGCTTTTGAAGTGAACAAAATGTTTTGCTGGCTACTTTTCTCCTTGCAGAACAGTGTCAAAGTGTTCAGAAAAATGGAGGTTGTTCATTTGTATTTTAAAAATCCTTTTGAATTGCCTGAGTGCATAGGGAAACTTTCAGGGTTTAAATCTCCTCACATACCCCAAATTTTATTTTCCCTTCCTTTTGGAAATTAACCTCAGGGGAAGGGGCAGGTGTCACATGGTGATACAATACACTGCGATACACTGTGACGTGTTGTCATATTTCAGGCTGTCCTAGGATCCTATCTGCTCAGTTTCTTAATTATGGAAAAAAACACCTTAACAAATTGTTACAACACCCTGTGCAGAGAGGATTCTGGTTCAGGTTACTTGGGTGTTCCAGATCAAGACTGAGGTGCATTAGAGAATCTACCAGGAGTCACAAGCCTACATGGAATTAGCCAAGTCGGTTCTGTTTGATTGTCCACCTCACCAGGAATTTTATTTTTATTTTTATTTTTTTCCTGAGGCTACTTCTGTAGTTGGAGTGAAAAAATATTGCTTGTGTGGAAGAAATTAAACAAAATGTTTAAGCGTGCATTTATGTGTACCCTCAGCTCCTTCAGAAGCCAACTCCAGAAAAGGAGCTGCGTTTAAAATAAAGCAAAACAGCACTGAAAAGCAGACTCAAAATCCAAGATGGTGAGCATCTCACCTGCTTGTTTGATTTGATTTGATTTTTACTGTGTAAAAACAAATAGGTTTATATTCAGGCCATCTAATCATAGAGAAAGATCAGTTCTCCAAGTGATTCTGGAGAAGGTATTTTGTGTCATTAAAAACATACATGTGCTCATATTTGCACAATCTGGTTTCTTACCTTAGAAGTCTTGTAACTGCAGCAGTCTCTCTCTCAGTGGAGCTGGTGTAGTTCAGCTGTACTGGGAAGTCCGTGGACCCAGAGGATTCATAGCTCTTGTAGCTCCCCTGCTCTACGACAGTGGTTTTCCGCCTTGATTTTGTTGTTAGGCCTCTGGATGTTTTCTAGTGGAGGTTCAGACCTCTTTGGGAATGTCATAAATATGAATTTCTCTATAGCAAGGTGTGTTTACTTTATCATCTATTGTGAATCGCTTAGAAGTCATCTACAGGCTTCTGGAGGTCTGGGTGCTGCAAGATGAAAACCATATTACATGGAGTTTGGAAATTGCAGTAACTTTTTTGTCTGAATAATATGCTGCATAATGACTCTACTGACCTTCAGTGGGGGGAGGAAGACTTTTCTTCTTTTCCCACTCCACAGAGATCCATAGCATTCCAAGGAGTTTCTTCAGATACACATTTGGATGTGCATGTTCTGAGCTGCGGCAATTATTACAAGGTCTAGTAATAGTCAGTGGCACATTTGGTATTTGCAGCACTTTGGCAGTGTGGTCTGAGTTATGGTCATCGTTTTGGAACCCACAGCTTTGTTTACCTGTTATCTGAACTGGAACAGTATATATCTTGGCTCTGCTTCTGGCTAGTAAGTGCAGTTCAATTTAAATCATTAGTTTGGCAAGAGCAGATTACAGATTACATGCGGGCCTACAATTTGTTTTAATTAAAAAAAAAAAAAAAAAAGTCAACCAGGCAAGAAAATTGTGGGATATGTAGGCTGGGGGCCTAGATAAATTGTTAGGGAATGTTATTTTAAGCTGCTCAATCCTGCAGAGAGAGAAACCCCCTCTCTTTTGCCCCAACCCTTTCTGTATTGTAATAGAATGGAGTAATGTTTTTGAGCAAATGGTTATTGCATGTATCTTTCCAAACTAAAGTTTCTGTGCTCTATTCAGAGTTTTTTGTTTGCAAAGATTACAAAGGTGAATAGTTCAGTTAAAAACTGCTGATACAGTTATTCCTAATGCATGTGTGTGGATACAACCCTTGGTTTTGGGAAGCCTTTAGAAACAAAATGTGGTTTTCCAAGGAGGTAACGTTTCAAATGTTATTTCAAAACATTATCAAATCAGTAGCATTTCTTAACGTCATACTTCCCATTACAAATTCTGGTTTTCTCTCAGGGACTGCCAAATATGAAATGGGGGCACTGAGAGCAGAGAGAAGACTTTCTGTGGTCTTGGTGGGACCAGGTAGCACAGGAGAGGAAACTCTCTGCTATGAAGGCAGAAGCTGCTCAAAAGCAGGGAGAAAGAGGTCTAGGACTGGCTTGAGGCAGGGAGTCCTTGAATAGAAGTTGAAGGAAAGGCCAATCCTACTTACTGCCAGTGAAGTGGGAAGAACAGGCTGGAATTAACTGGATAAGCAGACTGGAAGATTGGGAAGAGGTTCTGTATTGGTCAGAGAAGGAGACTGAGGACAGATTGTAACGTTTTGGGGAGCTGATGAGGCAGGAAGGGTGGAACAGGACCAGAGCTATCCTACTGCATTCATCAGAACCTTGCATGGATCCGCAGTTCTCCTGTAAGCCATCAGCCAGGCACATGGTCTGTTGATGGCCCACACTTGTGCTGACCTAACCACTGAGCCTTTTGACTAGATTCATCTGGATGGTGCAGATACATCTTGAATATCCTTACCCCTGGTTGCCATGCGTTCTAAGGCTTTCTTATTTTTTTTTTGCTTCATGATTTCTCTATGCTGTTTTATATCTTAGGCTTGAAAATCATATTGCAAAACTGCAGTTTAATTCCTGTCCAGAAGGTTGTGCTTGCTGGAACAGTCTTGGGCTCCAGTGGCTTCAGAGTTAAAACTCCATGAGAAATTTGCCTCGGTCCCTTTGGATTTATGGACTTTGTGATAGGCGCATGGCCAGACTGTGCTCTGAGTGCACACAGGGCTGCCTACATTCATCACCATCACCTAAAACCTCAACTGCATGTGTCCCATAATGCACCTTCCCAAAATGTAGGCCAAGAATACAGATGCCTCTTGCTTAGGAAGCAGAAGACCCATGTGAGTCATGTGCTGGTCAGAGGAATTCACAGATGATGTCAGTGGAAAGCCATCTTTTCTAAATTAGGGCGGAGCACGCCACCAGTCAAAGACCTCCTCCTTCAAAGGAGCGCTTATCTGCCTTCAAGGAACAAACTGAGCAGATACTTTCCCATTTGCAAATGTAGGACCAAGGACTCCATCATGTGATATATCTTTCCAGAGCAAAGGTATTATAGGTAGATCTGTATGTGGTAACGTAACAGGAACTGTCACAATTTATCCTAAAGGGGAAGTGGAAGACAAGATACCTTGTCTGAAATCCTCCCAGTTCTGCTATCAGTAGTTCTCATGCTTCTTTCTTATCAGTCCAGCTGAGCCCTTCACAAAAGCAGGCTGAGCTCAGCTCAACAAATAGCGTTGGCCTGACTAGGATGCTTTGAGTTTCCAGATGCTCCAAATCTGTTGATCCATCAGCTCAAGAAACCTCTTTTTCCTGTATGTCACCAGATGAGAAGATGTAATCCCATTCAGGTCATGACTCGGCTGCTGCTTCTGTCGACTGGAAGACTGGTTCTTCCCTGATTCCAAGGGCTTATCAAGCAAGAGAAAAAAACTACTGGATGTTGTGTAGAGTCAGTGGATAGTTCTGGGTATTACCCTATTGGCCAGCGTTGGATGTCTGTCTGAGGCCAAGGTGAACATAACTGAGCTGGTTTGCTTGTAGTCATCTGCGCTCAAGATGTCTGAATCTGAAGTTATGCTTCCAGTGTGGAGGCATCTTTGTGGATTTCGAATCTTGAGGGAAGCAAGATTATTTCAGTTTTCGCTTTAATTCTCAGCTGCTGAGGGAATGTAAAGTAAAACCAACTTCTATCTGAGAATATCAAGATGCCCAATTTCAAGATAGCTTGTTACAGTATAAAACTTTTTATTACAGGGCTTGTATTCTCAAACTAGTCCTCTTAGAGTTTAGGTGACTTCAGCTGTCGAGATGAAGCGTAAAGCAGTTTCTTTAGGGATCTCTTCTTATCAGCAGAGGATGTGATAACGGAAGCCTCCAGATTTCATGTTGCATTTGCAAGTGCCATTTTATAGTCTTAAGACTTGAAGTCCCTGCTTCCAGCATTAGAAAAATACACATATAGACAACAGCTAGGCAGAGGTAAGGTAATTCTTTACTCGGGTAAATAACTGGCATCCTTTGATAAGTTGTCCATATGCATATTCCACAGTCTGCCGTACCTCATCTCTACCTTGGATTCCCTTCTTCCCGGTGGTAGATGAAAAGTGGCTGGCATTTGAGTGTTCTGCCTTTTTTGCTCTTAACATTAGGCAGAAGGACAGTTGAGTGCACCATCAGGATGCTGCTGGCCAAAGGACCCAGAACCTGGGGGAGTGGGGTGAGCACACGGGTAGCAGGATGTGCCTTTTGTTGGCACATCTGAGAGAACTTCGGTTACCGCCCAGGTAAGTATGTGTTGCTTTTGGTTTTGTTTTGGGGTTGTTGTTTTTTTTGTTGTTTTTTTCATTGTTGTTTCTTGTTTTTTCCTGATGCAATTTTCTTCTGCTGTCAACACCCACCTGCAAACCCCGCTGGAGAAATCTGTGTCTCTCTTCTTGCTTTATGCTGGTCTGCACAAGGGATGGCCATCTGTTCCTGCTCTCTGCTCTGCATTAGCTCCCCTGCCAAAAGGTCTTTTCCCATGAGTGAAACCTCTTCTTGAAATCTCAATTTTAGCCAGAGGGTATTATGCAGACTTCCAGGAGATTGTTTTCATGAAAGATCTTCTTCTTGTAATAGTTACAGTTCTTTAGTTGATTAAAAATAAGATACTATCAATGTAGTTTTCTTACCCCTGACAGTGACAGATGTAAATACAAAAACGAAATCCAGAAGGCAGGGACACTGGATACTTTTCAAATTAATATGATTTTTATGATTATTGGGAGCAAAACATTCCCTTCTTCCTTCTCAGTGTTTCAGTAGAGTTCTTACATGAGAAATAACTTCTGAGTAGGGGCAAGACTCTCTAAGTTGATGAATTATACTGACTGCTACAGTTTAAATAAACTCAGAAAGACATGTCTGTGTTTCCTCTTAACAGTTAGAAACAGATCGGTGACTTTAGTCACAGCATAAATGCAAATTTAGAGAAACTACTTTTGGAGTGACCTCCTACTCCCAGAGAAGTAGAAGGAACTTTCTACCTATAGTTCATGCATTGAAGCTCTTACATTGTCTCTGCTTGCCTCTAAGTCAAACCTTTACATCTCTTGTGCTGAAATAAAGCTTCTCACTGATTGATTTTTTTTTTTTTCTGATGCCCTTTCATGCAGAATTGCACCATCACCTGGCTAATTTGTTGGCTTTCAAAGTATTTCTTTAAATGCACCTCAGTCTTCATCTTACCTGGTCCTGAGAATCCTTGCTGTTTTGTCAGAACTGTCTCCACTAGGTTTGGGGTTTCATTGCATGCTTTGCTCTTTTATTGTTAGACGGTTACTGCTATATTTTGGGCTGCTGATGTATGTTTTTATAGGGTGTTTCTTGCTTTTTTTTAGAGAGTTCTGACTTGGGACTTGTCAAAGTTCTGTGAACCAAGCTTAGCATATTTTCTGCCAGCTCTCCTTCAGGAAATTAAGAAGGACAAATTGTTTTACTTAAGTTTACAAATACATTGAGTGTGGTTTGGTTACTGCCTTTCTGTAGAAAAGACCCTTTAAACAAGGAAACACCCCTGAATAGGTAAATGGGTGTTGAGAAGGACTATAAAATGTATATACAGGGTGTACATAAGCTGCTATTTTGTTACTCATTTTTGTCTTAATGTCTTGGCAGCTGAAATTCTAGAATTAGCGGGAAATGCAGCACGAGACAACAAGAAAGGAAGAATTGCCCCCAGACACATCCTTCTGGCAGTTGCAAATGATGAGGAACTCAATCAGGTACCTGTATACATTTTTGTGGTATGAATGAAGCTGCTACCATGGAAGGTTAGAGATGGTTTAGTCTCACACATGAATGAGAACACAGAGCAGAAGACGACGATGTTGTGCCCACCTGAATGAAAGCAAACAAACCCAGAAGGTTCTGAGATATCCCATCTTAAATCCTCTGGATATTAATTTTGCTTCTTTTGTAGCCAGTGAGTCCTGTTGAGGTGGGTAAATTTGATACTTAATTTTTTCCTCAGGGATCTCCAACACTTAAAGAAAATGTGCCCTATGGAAGACCATTTTCCAAAAGCTGTAGAAATGTGTGTTTTCTCTTATGTGAGGCCCGTCTGGGTAGGGATCTGGCTCACCCTCTGCTATTCTGCCTCAAGGGCCGCCTCCCCATCCATCTGCCCAAGTCCCATTAGCACCCAGATTGTGGTTTGCAGTGCTCTAACTGTGAAGATCACTTTGTGGGATCACTTCTGCTAAAACTTGTTGAGTGAGAAGAGAGATCACAGCATGGGCTGTGAATTGCAGCATTCAGGGGTGCCAGAAAGGTTCAGTCAGCATCAGAAGATCTCTTCTTGGTTGGCCCCATGTGAGGGTGTATGAGGTCACTCACACTTTGAAAGATTTCTGCACTTAATTTGCCTGTTTAAATAATGAAAATGTGGTGCCCATGAAGTCATCTAGCTCTGTTTCCACTCAAGGGGACTGAAAAGTCAAGACCAGAGGCCAGGAGGGAGGGAAAAGCACGCTAACACTACCAGCCCATTCCCTGCTCTGTGACACTGGTCACTGGCCTGTGGCCTGGAGTCTGGATCTAATGTTATCTCTTAGGAATTAGTCAAACCTTGTCCTCTGCATGATATCACAGCCCATTCCTGTTGTTCCCCTCTGCAGAGCAGATTCTTGAGGCTCAGACTTGCTTTCACTGAGCCCGAAGAAAAGGAGGCTCAGGGGAGACCTTCTCACTCTCAACAGCTCCCTGAGAGGAGGTTGGAGCCAGGTGGGGTCAGTTGCTTGTTCCTTAGGAGAAGAGACAGGACAAGAGGAAATGGCCTCAAGTTGTGCCAGGGGAGGTTTAGGTTGGATATTGTAGGAAAACTGTCTTCCCTGAAAGGGTTGTCCAGCCCTGGCCCAGGCTGCCCAGGGCAGTGGTGGAGTCCCCATCCCTGGAGGGGTTTCAGAGCCATGGAGATGTGGTGCTGAGGGACATGGATTAGTGGTGCCCTGGCAGTGCTGGGTTAACAGTTGGACTTGATCTTGAAAGTTTCTTCCAACCAAAATGATTTTGTATGTGAATAATCAGTACAATAAGGGAGTTCTCTGGGATGTGCCGGCTGCCTTTACTGTCACCTGCCACGTTTCTTATTGTGGATTTTCTCCCTAATAGTGTTTTGATTGGGTTTTTTTTCTTGATAAAGGGACAAAGTGCAATTCTTTAGGAAGTGTGGACTCTACTTGTGTGTGTGTTAAGTAGCCAGCAAAAATAGCTGGAGCGTGAACTGACAGAATCCGTAATGTGCTGCTCCTTTATGCTGCTTCTCCTTGCAGTTACTAAAAGGTGTGACTATCGCGAGTGGAGGTGTCCTGCCCAGAATTCAGCCAGAGCTTCTAGCCAAGAAACGGGGTGCCAAAGGCAAATCTGAGACCATCCTTTCTCCTGCTCCTGAGAAGAAGGGAAGGAAATCCATGGTGAACAAAAAGAGTGGGAAGAAGGCAAAGTCTACCAAGGCCCGGACACCCAAAAAGGTAAGCATGAGGTAGATAACGGGATTCCAGAGGTATGGGAGAGGGAGTTGAGCAAAACCAACTAAGATTTTTAAAAGGAATAAATTGGTGCTTCTGAATTGTTTGTAAGTGGAAGTGAGAGATAAAAGTTGACATAGACACACCAGTTGGCTTTTTTATTCTTTTTTGTCTTGGTTCATCATTCCAGACCATGCATCTTAAAACACTGCAGGATTTTTGATTGGGTAGGTTTAAATGATATTCACTTTTGACCTAAACTTTTTAAACTTGTGTTAAGCAGAGGCCTCTGAGCTTTAATATGTTCCCATGGCTGAGAATATGCAGAAACAGCTTCTAAAAAGACAACAGAGCTGCTTAATAGGCTGCCTCTGTGTATTGATGCCACCTTACTTTGAATCATGCACATGCAGAGTTTGGGACTTGTTAGGAGGAATAAGCTTCTTGATGTACCTTAAATCAAATATTGAGATGAGAAGACATGCTCCCACAACCCTGGAAGGAACAAGTTTCCTGCTCCTGGAACTGAGCTGCATGAAGAATGTGCCCCACAGAGGGGATTAGCCATTTCATTTTGTCATTTTGACTGCTTGTGTGGAGGTGGCATGGCTTGTTCCTCTCAGTATGGCTTCACGTGTATGATTTGTTAGCTGAGACATGACATTTTTCGGATTGTAGAGGTGTTTTTCCCTTCAGATTGGAGCATTGGACTGGGTAACTAAGTTACTAAGCTTGATTTAGTAGGAATTCTGCTCCGTTAGCAGTGAAAATAAACTAGCACACACCCACTCATTACTAACAATTAAGGTTGTTATTTAAACTGCAGATGGATGTGGGTGCCCTGACTCTTAGTGTGACTACAAATATATGTAATGCCTTGGATGAACCTCTGATGTTTTAGCATTATATGAACAGTGAAAACCTCTGTGGTTACATAATTAAAAGGCTTTGAGTGGTACAATAATCCGAGAAGATGAGATTTGTAGTAACAGATTAAATCGGATTAAACTGATAATAACTGATTAAAACTTATTAAATCCATTACTGAATAATGGTAAATGTTTTTTGTTTAATTTTTTTTTCCTTCGAGAGTTCTTGCTTTTTTTTTTCTGTCCCCAAATAGAACAAACAAAAGGACAATGAAAAAGAAGGAGCTTCAAATTCAACGTCTGAAGATGGGCCTGGGGATGGTTTCACTATCTTGTCCTCTAAGAGCCTTGTGCCAGGACAAAAGGTAATCCAAAGTTGTGGCAGGTTGGGATCGCAGCAGTGAAACCAGATGGAGAACGCCAGTACAGTCTTCTCTACATTCCACCTTAGTGGTCCCAAATTTAAGGGCAAAACTCACTTGAGCCATACTGATTCCTTTCTTGGCCTAACTTGTATTTGTTTTGTTCACTTTGGGTTTGGCAGCGTTGTGCCTGGCATTCTACCAAACCAAGCCTAACCTCCTAGGCTATTCCTTATTTGAAAAAGAGTATTTCTGGGCCAGGTCCCAGGATCACCCAGCAACTTCCAGATGTGTGCAAGAAGCTCCATCTCAGAGTGGGCTGTGGGCCACTGCTCTCTCACTTTTCAAATTGAGGACCTCAGTAGAGCTGAGCATGCTGGGCCCGTGTTCAACAACTGTAAAGTCTTTTTAAGGTTTTTAGAGTTTATGTCCTCTCTTGTTGATCAAAGTGATGAGGCTGTGAAATCTGGGGAGCAGCCTTTTTTGAGCACTTTAAGTAATGAAGTTTTGGCCAGTTCCTATATCCAGATACACACGGGTAGGTAAAGCTTTCCTTATTTTATTTATGCCAGGAACTGAAAGAATAATTAGCTACTTGTGTGGTGAAGCCTTTATAGATTAGGAGAGTGTTCAGCCCTTCTTCTCAGCCCCTAAAGTAGTTTACTGAGAGCAGTTGTTTCTACAAGAGAAAATATTTTAAATTTTAGTCATTTTCTCTTTAAACAAAATTATTTCCAAAGTCAGCCTATACAAGGTGTGATGTTAGAACATTCTAGGATTCTAAGTAACTGTTCATCATTTTGGTTGGAAGAGACCTTTAAGATGGTCAAGTTCAACTGTTAACACAGCACTGCCAGGGCACCACTAAACCATGTCCCTCAGCACCACATCTCCACGGCTTTGAAACTCCTTCAGGGATGGGGACTCCACCACTGCCCTGGGCAGCCTGGGCCAGGGCTGGACAACACTTTCAGGGAAGACAGTTTTCCTCAGGTCCAACCTAAACCTCCCCTGGCACAACTTGAGGCCATTTCCTCTCATCCTATCTCTTGTTCCCTGGGAGAAGAGCCCGACCCCACCTGGCTGCAGCCTCCTGTCAGGGAGTTGTCGAGAGCGAGAAGGTCTCCCCTGAGCCTCCTTTTCTCCTTGTTGAACCTCGTCCCATTGGCCCATCAGTCCAACCTGTTCAGTTCCCATTGCAGAACCTCCCGACCCTCCAGCAGGTCAACACACCCACCTAAAAGTGTTTCTGCAGAGTTGCTCTGGAACAAGCTCCCAAGCTATAGGTATATCACAAAAGAACCTAGAGTGGCGTACAGATGAATTAAGTGAAGGCTAAATATCAGAATCACACATATTGATCACAGTAACACTACTGATCTCTGCAAGACTGAACCAGCTTTCTTTCAGTTTAGTTTTTTGGTATGAAAATGATTTCACACTCTGATTACTATTTTTGTTTTCTACTCCCTCATTATTTTACAGCTTTCTCTGACACAGAGTGACATCAGCCATATTGGCTCCATGAAAGTAGAAGGCATCGTTCACCCTACAACTGCTGAAATAGATCTCAAGGAGGAAATAGGTGAGACTCTGCTACATGCAGAAAAAAACGAAACAGATCTAGAGTTGGAACAGTAGCTGGTCTAGTACCTGCCTGCTGAGATCCCATCTTGTTTCATTTCAGTCTTCCCCAAGCCATAAAATATCACTTACAACACTTCTGAAAATTGGGCTGGATCTGACCAGGTATAACAGGCTCACCACTAATTTATCTTTTTTTAATGATGCCTTACGACAGTCAAAACACAAATAGTCTGTTGAAGCACATGAGCAGCAAAGGTGTAAAGCACCGTTATTGTCATCTTTATTGGATTATTTTCATATTGGCCTCTGAAAATTCAGTGGCAAAAATAACATATTAAGAACACCTCTATTTATGCTTTTCATTGTAGGATTTTACATACTTTAGAAATACTTATGTACAAAACCTTATACTGCTCATGTGAAATAAGGAAACATTATTACTGCTGGTGTACAAGTATGAAAATTGAAGCAAGAGGGATGTAAAAAAGATATTCAGCCAGTTGCACAGAGGGGCACAGAATCTGGTAGCAAGCCTTTGGATCATTTTTTGTTATGCAAACAGTCATCAAGACATTCACTGGCATCCTGACTGTGCTTGTTTCAGAAAGTAGTGGTGCTTGTGTGTTGAGCTGATTATGGAGGCTGAAAATTTGAATCCTGAAAATCCCCCTCTTCACTATTTTAGCTGTAAGTCAGAGTAAGGCAGCATTCTTACAGATAATGATATTAAAGTAATTTCCAATAATAACATACAGAGGGTTTCAAAATAAAAGTAAAAAATAAACTCTATCTGTGGTTAGAGTGGTAAATGTAGACAACAGCTGCTGCTGACAGAGGGAAACAGGATAATATGTGTACAATGTTCTTTTAAATAAATTTTTTTTTTTTACACTGATCCTTTGAAGCCAAGGCCCTTCTGCTCTGTGTCTTTGCAGGCAAGGCTTTGGAAAAGGCTGGAGGGAAAGAGTTTTTAGAAACGGTAAAAGAGCTTCGCAAATCTCAAGGACCTTTGGAAGTTGCTGAAGGTAAAAAGGATACTGTGCTCTCTTTTTGAGACAGCTCATTTTATATGTTGGGGTTTTTTCCTTCTGAACATTCTATTCTTGATTATATTTGTGTCTTACTTGATATAAATGTTTCTGTTTCTTATTTAAAGCCCTTGCTGATACGGACAGCCTACCTAGAGGGGAAAAAAAAGAGGAAGAATAGGTTACCTGTGTTGCTGTGCACATTCAGTCTTTGGGCTTCCAGGTGCCACCATAAGTTACAGCAGGCTGATTAACTTATCTCAGGCAATTTCTGTCTGTGGGAGTCCAAAAATACCACTTTTTTTATACAAGATATTTTGCTTCGCTCTTGCATTTAATCAAAATTATGTGACATAACATCAAAGTAAACTATTTTTTTCTGATATCACTACCTAACTAGAAAATAAACTACTACCTAATAAACTACCTAAACTAGAAAATATTAAAGCTGTCCAGGAAAGAAGGTAATCTTAGTTTAATAGATAGGAAAATGTTTGTTCTTAAGCATTGTGTCCTGTTGCTGTGTTTTGAAATTGTCCCTTGTACTGTTTTTGAGGCCAGTCATAATAAATGGTTGTTAACTGCTGGAGGTTTCTGCAAACACTTGAGCTCCAGCCTAATGGGCTTGAATTTGAGTGCTACTCACAGGATACCTGGGTTATTTGCAGTCAGTTTGCTCCCTGACGTGTCTCTTCTGACTGAAATTTAAGTGGCACGATGAAGCAGTAGGCAGAATTCTTCTGTGCCTGCAAAAAAGTTCCTTTGTGATGGTGGACAAGTGAATAAATCCAAGTTTTTCATTCTTGGGCATGAATTGCACAGCTAATTTCAGGGTGTTTTACTTGAGATTCCCGAAACCGGAATTTGCAGGAGTGCTAATGGTCACAATTGCAACAAAAGTAATCTGGTGCCATGCTGTAGGCTCTGCAGATCCTGGAGAAATACTAGGCTTTCTGAAAAATCAATCTTCAAATTCCTAATTGAATATAACTGGTGGAGACTTTCAACAAACCTCTTTGATTTTTTTCATGTTGTCATCTGAAATTCCTCAGCCGTGAAGTAGTTCTAAATATTAGTCTGGAGCTGTAATGATGATACATATTTGTGCAAAGGCAGTGACAGCACCACAGAAATAACTGCTGAGGGATTAATCACACCATATTCAGTGCCAGGTTTTCATACATTGCATAAAACAAATCCAGAGGCCATGCTGAATAAAAAAGCTAAAAAATGTTCTCAAATAACCTCATGTTAACCAAATGATCCTCGGGTTCTTTGGTCTCCGAAGAAATAATCATCAGATTATGATTGCTAGTGAGCCTTTGGGGCGTATTTGAATTCCTAATTCTTTGGAGAGGTAAGGTAATTAAGAAAGTACTTTGGGTTGAGAGGTCATTGCAGGGTGGTTTCTATTGGAAACTAAACGTTGTATTTTCATTTGTGTTAGCTGCGCTTACTCAGTCTAGCGGCCTAGCAGCAAAGTTTGTCATCCACTGTCACATCCCACAGTGGGGCTCGGACAAGTGCGAAGAGCAGCTTGAAGAGACCATCAAGAACTGCTTAACAGCCGCAGAAGACAAGAAGTTGAAGTCAGTGGCTTTCCCCCCATTTCCCAGTGGCAGGTATGACTCTTTTTACTTACTAAAACCGGGTCGTTTTTAGTTTTTCAGATCGTGTGGACCTGGTGCTTAGGGATGTGATTTAGTGGTGAGCTTGCAGTGTTAGGTCAAGGGTTGCACTGGATGATCTTGAAGGTCTCTTCCAACCAAAGATACTCTGTGAATATTACCATCAAAATGAATGAATGAATGCCACTTGGCCTTGATTTGGCTGAGGGTTGTAATTTCAATTATTTTCAGTGAAATATCAAACCAAGGATTTTTAATTGACAGTGCAAGGAAGTCAGCTAAGTAGCTGATGCATTTTTTTAGTATTTTATTTTTTCTTGGTTTTCAACTTAAAAAATAATCATCCCTTGAACTTTTTAGCCTGCCCAGCATAGCCTGGAAAAGTTTAATTCCAAAGGAGAGCGTTAAAAATTTGGTGTGGTTATAAGAAGTAGAAGCAAATGAAAAAAGTATTAAAAAAAGAGTATTAAAAAAAAAATATTATTAAAACAAATTACAGCAGCAGATGAATGTTGCGATCAAAACCTTGAGGGTTTGCTTCTGGGATTTACATGTTGCCAAACTACACCAGGCACGATCTTGTCCGGCTCTGGCTTGTTCCTTTCAACACACAAGGCTTGCACGGGCAGCTGACACTCACGTGTTCTCTTTTCTTCCCCTACCACGTAGAAACTGCTTCCCAAAACAGACGGCAGCCCAGCTGACTCTAAGAGCTATTTCCACCCATTTTGACGGCACCAGCTCTTCCTCCTTGAAGAACATTTACTTTCTGCTCTTCGACAGTGAAAGTATTGGCATCTATGTGCAAGAAATGGCCAAGCTAGACACCAAGTAGCAATGGCAGCCAAATGAAACTTTATTTTTCAACAAACTTGACTAGCATTAAAAGCATTAGAGGTGGGTTTTATTTTTTCAATGTGATGAGGAGGGGGAGTGGTAGTAGTGTGATGTGTTGTGACTTTGATGAAGAGCTGTGACTAGAGATGAGAGGGGATTTAGTCTGATTTCTTCATGCTATCAGCATCCTCTAGCCATTTATATCACCTTAAGCAATTAAGTTAACATCTCTTTTCAGAAGTTTTAGTATCCCTTGTTACTTTAGTTTAGAAGATTTTAAAGAGTAACCTCATTTTAGATTTGTAGTGATGAATTTTTCACACACACACATGCACACACACACACTTTAAAGAAAGCTCTTAAAAAATGTTCTGCTCCCTTTTCCCCCCTCTCTTGAGGGTAAACAGCTGCCTCCCACAGCCCACAGAGTGGGGAAAAGGATTTTAGAAGTGATGCATGAGGAGCTTCTGTTTTGCTTTTAACTCACAATAATCCCTGTAATTACTGAGAATATTTCATGGTGATTTTGTTTGTTTTCTAAGAAAAAAAGAAAAAGATGTGTCAAGTGTGGTTATTGGTATGGACCCTACTTTTGCTCTTGGAATTTCTTACCTGGAAAAAAAAAAAAAAGACAGACAAGGAAAAACCCCAGCAGCATCTGTAGTCAAGAGCTTGCTGTATCACACTTAGCACACAACTAACCAGCTCTTCTGGCTGAAGTACAAGGGCCGTAAGTGACATTAAAGCGGCTGTGGAGCTGTTGACACAAAGCCGCATTATACTCTGTTGACCTCCAGGATTTCCATGGCCTCTGTGCTGTGAGCAAATTGCAGGTCTGCAAAAGGCAGGTACTTTTTAGAAGAGCAAGAGTGGAGAAAGTCAGATTAAAAACACATAACAAACAAAGCCCAGAGATGTTGAAAACCACAGCATTTATTGTTACAAATCAAGGCAAACCAAGGTTCTTGCTCGAAGCTATCTCAACAGGGAAGTAAAGGAAACCTTCCTTCTCTGTTTTTTTTTATCATGAGGGCTTTTGTGCACTTCTTTTGGAAAGGGCCTGCTTCGCCTTCCCAGCAAGGCAGGGCACGCCTTTAATGCTGCACGCTGACGAGTGGCTTTAGGAGGTGCTCAGGAGACAGTATCAGTCTGTACAAGCAGCTAAAGTGCACCTTCACCCTCTTCCAATTGCTGTTTTCCTTACAGGCTTGTTACTGATCCTCTCTTAAGAGGGCATTGTCTGTCCCATCGTCTTCCAGCTCTTGGAGACAAACAGGTCCCGACTCTTAGCAATGGTCACCAAGAGACGTCCCACGTAGTAACCGTTCACCTGGCCTACGCCATCATTCCTGCCCATTGAAAGCAGGAATGTTAATGACCCTGGAAAGAAAATGTAGAGGTTGAAGTGAAGCAGTTAGACAGGGCAGCCTTTAAAAACCAAACTGCTCTCCAGATACCCTCCATCCACGTGGAACAGCTTTTGGCACCATTACAGTTAAGTAATTACATTGGTTGTTTCTTAAAGAGACCCATCACCTAGCTGGATTTTTGAGACTAGACTGTTCAGTTTGTGCTTTTTATATAGTTTAAGGCGAGAAAGGAGGAGAAAGTCAAGTCGTCTCCTTGTTCCTAGGATTCAGTCGGACACTTTAAAGAAAAGGAGACAAGTTTGATGGATAGCACACAGCCACCAGTAGGTGAAGAAAGTGACACGTTGTGTCCATAGACTGACACAATTAACATCTACAGTGTCTCTGGCAGGAACTAAGCTGAAGTTTGAGCTATAGGTTTATATAGTCAACCCCAACTGTGAGTTCCTTCACCTCTAATCGGTGTCCCATGCAAGTTCTGATGTGTAAGTGTACAAAAAGCAGCCCAACAGCAAAGGCCAGGTGCTAGGAGATTACCATTACCTGGTTCGTAGGTTTTAAGAGGCTTATGCGTCAGGCTGTTGATGATATTTGTCACAGCGATGTTGGCATGGAGCCCAGCATGGTAGGCCATCTTGGGTTCCTTCAGATCTGTGCAGTCCCCGATGGCGTAGATGTTCTCATAGCCTTCCAGCTGGAGGTGCTCATTAACTTTCAAAGCACCGTTACTTGCCATTTTGTCCCCTGTTTTGCCAAACAGTGAAGCTTTCAAGAGGAGCTTTTTGTTCCTCATTGTAGCCCGAGATCCCAAAATGCTGCTGATGTTCTCAAACGTGCCACTGACACAAATGTGGGGTTTTCACCCTCTTAATCAGGGAAGAGATGCTTTTTGCCTTGCTATAGCTAATTATTGCAGTCTCATGCAATGAATCAACCTTTGATATTTCAGTAGAAACATCAAGAAATGTGAAGAGCTAGTGTACAAAGCCTAAGGAGGAGACTGTGGGATGGGCATGCTGCTCTATTGCCATAGTGCAATATGGCAATAACAATAGTGCAATAACTGGGCTATGAAAGAACTCAGACTGAAGATGTTTCACTGGATAACTAATTGGCTGAAGGCCTTGTGATAGTCATTGTTCAACACGAATGTTGAACGTGCCGAGCCTCAGAACTTGGCAAGCTTCTATCTAGGATGAAATCCTGACCTTGACACCAGGAGTTGCTATCAACTTCTAGGTGTCATCTGTCACCTTAGGACACTAAGGTTCTCTGGAGGTATGAGCAGAAGGAGCTGAAAATAGATGGCCACCTATCTACGGTCTGTACGTTTCCAAAGGTCCCATTTTACAGTTAGGTATTTAACGTGGTGTGAGAACATTTACTGTATCATGGAATAACCACTGCGGGTTGTATAAGGTTGACTCATAAACCTCACAGGACATTGAAGCACTGTGTGTCTTCTCCCCAGCCGGTGGCTTTTCACTCACCAAATGCAGTGGCGTAGGCTGCGGAGTTAATTTTTATCCCTGTGCACAGGACCACCATGTCAGCAACCACCTCGGTGCCCTTTTCTGTCCTTACGACCATGTCCTTCTGGAAGCGGTTCAGTGTGAGGCTTTCCACATCGCTGACCTTGTCACCTGTTGAGACAGAGAGCTCTGGGTGACAGATCTTCACTAGGCTGCCGTTTCCAGCTAGCCCAGATGTGTCCAGAGAAACAGGAATTCAAGGAATCCATGCTTAGTCAAAAAGATCAGAAAGAGGATGTTGGAAGGAGATAGACTTTGGCTAAAGGAAGAGCAGCTTACAGAGCTTGAGAGCGTAGACCTTCAGAAGCATCGTCAAGTACGTACTTAATAAGAGGCGCACTCCTTTTCTGAGGAGAATCTCTTTCACCTCCTGACGGACGCTATCTAGCAGCTCCACATCAGCTAGGGCAATTTTTGAGTGAATGAGGATGACCTGTTGGCGACAAAACAGCGAATGGGGACACAGGAATGGGACAGGACTCATGGTGTGCCGGGCGGGAGCAGCTCTAGCTAGATTCCTTCTATCCCTCTTAATGCCCACAGAGAGCGAGCCAGTGAAAGGCATCTACTGCCAATCATCTAGCTTGTGACAGGCTATAGGGCACTCTCAGAAGAGGAGGCAGTGGTAGCAAAAGCTGCCATTGCATGGAAATTCCTGATTTACAGTGATTTCAGATACCTCTAGCAGGACCATCACAGAACAATTTCAGAAGCAAGGATGAAGTTAACTGTAACAAATATGCTACTACCTCTTTGGCTGGGTACTCTGTTTTGATCTCAGCAGCCATCTCGACTCCAGCAGCACCACCTCCCACTACCAGGATGCGCTCAGATTTCTCAATCTTGAAGTTAAAGAAGAAACTCATGTTACAAGAGAACTGTAACGTGCAGGAAGTTCAACCACTCCTTGAACAGACCCTTCTGAGATACAGCACTGGCCCAACAGCAATAAACCACATGGTTTGTTAAGAGGAAACAAAAAAACCCCAAGAACCCTGTGCGCTTTTCCTCCGTACACTGTAAGACTGTTGAGCATTTTGGGGTTCCCCTTGTCCTGGCCTGTCCCTGCAGGCATCATGGTCTCTTGCTCTTAGGCACAGATGGCTCCAGATATCCATAGTGGTGTTTGGGACAGGGAAGCTGAACAAAGGCAGGCAACACTTAAAGAAGTTGATTCCTCACCTCCTTAACCATGTCTTCATAGGTCTGGATGGCACTTTCCATGTCAATGACTTTGTTGAACTTCCCAGGGAATGGCCCATCACTGCCTGTTGCAAGAATGAGATGGGAGTAGTGAAGCTCCTGGGAGGACAGAAGGGGGAATAGGATGTTAGACCTCTTAAAAACAAGAGCCTAGAACACAGTTGTTGTCTCCTAGGTGCTATTTATTCACTCATTCTACCTCCTCCAGCTGATAACTAGGAAAGTACTTGCTACTGTCAGAAAGTGACTTTAGGAAGACACTTGGTCCAGGTGACACCAAGTAACTGCCTTCCTTGGAATCTGAGACAAGTACCATTTTTCAGGTAAACTGAGAGATTTAAAAAAATTATAAGCTTACAGGGAATAATCTGATATTTATACCATCCACCAAAACCACCATCACAGCTGACTCCAGACTTAACTCTTCTTCTTCACCCCCTTCTGAACAGAGATGAGATGCTCTGGCTGAAAAGAGTTATCAGAGCAGCTGCCCTTGTTTCTTCCTGTGGTTAGATAAGGATCTGAGCTCCAGGGTTAATTGTTGAGCTCTAAATCCAGCTCTAAGAATAAAAGCTCAGCTGAGCACTAGGTGGGGTGTGGTATTTAATGCACACCGGCATCCCAACACAGCTCCAGGCCACCTCAACTTGGCTAGGAGGGAACACATGCAGGGAAAGATGCTACCAAGCTCTTCAGGATAATTAAATGCTACAGTCTTTCCCCACATTGCCTGTTGGGTTTAGAGGAGATGGTTGGGAGCCTGCTTCTCTCTGGGGGAACTAGGCGACTGGTTTCATTCCTCTCTACCTCCTGGAGTTACAGGGCCAGTATAAAGCATGAGCAGTTGTCTATCTGCCCACAAGCAGCAGCAACCTAAAGGAAAGCGATCGGTGGCTTCCCAGAAGGTTTGGCTTGTGGCTTGTTTGGGGTCAGGGATTTCAGGCAAGCTGAGGTTTTACTGCAGAACAGGAACCCCCTTGTGCCTGTGAACTCTCAGCCCACGGGTATTGGATGGGTCAGAGTTCGTGTGCTCAGCTGATCAGTAGTGCAGGAAATAGGAGGGTGTTTGCCACAGCTGAACAGCCCCAGTGCTCATCCAACTCGAGGGCAAAGGTCCCGTTTGTTTTTTCCAGAGCATGATTCAGTCCTGCACCACGCATCCCCCGCCCCGCTCCTCTGGCAGCGGAGAGTTAGACTCCTCTTCCTGCTGAGAGACGCATTTTCTGTAGGTGCCCTGTGCCATCTGGCTTTTTGCCCCCTAAAGGACTCCAAACCTAAATTCTAAGTCACTTCTCCAACCAGGTATCACCAGTCAAAGGCAGCATAGCCTAGTTTTGGAGTGCTGCATTCTCACGGCCATGGCACAGCTGAAGAAAAACCCGAAGGAGGAGAGATTGACAGTACACCCTGCTGAAGGTTGACTCCCCGTAGCGGGTGATTTCATAAAGCAGCCAAGTTACTCATTGTACCACCCACCTCACCATCACTCAGCAAGACTTGTTGCCTCGCGGGGTCTATGCCAACAACCTTGCCTTGTCGGAAGCTGTCCCCAAAGGTGACAGAGTAGGAGATGAAAGTCTTCTTGGCAAATCCTATGGTAAGAAGAGACATCAGGAAAGATGTTAGGCCCTTCTGTGAGGCCAACAAACCCTTTTTCCCTTCTTCAGTGAGCTTCAGGACCTTAAGCCTTGGATTTGGTGACAAGATCAGCTCCTCAGAGGCCAGGAGACTCTCTTGCCTAAATTGCCTTGTACAGAATCTCCTGTCCTGGTTTGCCAGTAAGTGCTCCACTGTGGTCCAGGGCATTTCAGGCAGGATGGGAGAAGCTTTTAGTCATGTTCTCTGCCTCGCAGACCACGCTTTTGACATCCTTTTGATGCTTGTTCCCAGCCTCCAACATGAGATTTTCCCCCTAAATCCCCAGAGACTGGGGTAACGGGATTAGCCCCATCTCCCATGTGAGATCCCAGGCAAGCGTGAGCAGCTCACCAACAGAGCTTTATCACCCAGGGCCTTGCTGCTGAGCTGCTCAACATTCCATGCACCAGACAGAGCAGGACGCTGATTTCACCCCTCCCAGCTGCTGCTGGTTTTAGCTTAGTCACCTTTTAAACTCTGAAATAAAAACGACTACCCGAGTAGTTTCTGCTCCATTTTCCCTGTGGACACGCAATTAGCTTAGCACACATGGTCTGCAGGTCCTTCGAGCCAAGTTTCTGTTTTCCAGATGGAAAACAAGCCTCTCCCTATCCCTGGGGCGGAGGAGGCACTTTCTATACCCCATTCCTTGCTATTCCCTGGGTACCTCTGAGCTGTTGTGGTCACCGATGGGGGTAGGAGAGCTGACCCACCGGGACCCACGCAGGGAGGGAAAAGCTGTGGAAACCAGCAGAGCCCTTACCATTCTCCACGGCGGCTCGGAGGGCAGCCACGTTGTGATGGAAAGCATCCCTCACGTCCACTAGCACGAAGGGGACGGCCCAGGATTTGAGCAAACTGGCGGCCGCTATACCCCCGAAACCGCCCCCGACCACCACCACCCGCACGGAGCCGTCCACCGAAACGCGGGACCCCATCGGAGCCGCGAAGCGGGGGCCGGCCCGGGGCAAACACCCGCCTCTTGCGGCGGGAGGAGTCACGTCTGGTGGCTTGAGATTCTGCTAGAGCCGGGAAGCTGCAGGGAGGAGCCGGGTGAGTGAAGGTAAGAGCCCAGCCGACAAGCCTTAGCTCGCCCAGGCAGGGAGGGCAACAGGGCGGGCAGTAGGGCCGGGGCTGTCCAGGTGAGCACCAGGGTCAGGTGCTCACCTGGTGAGCAGGTGTACAGGAGTATCCTGTATCCTGGAGTATCCTGGAGTACAGGATATTTCCACTTTCATTTTCTTTATGTCACCCCGCATGCACCCTCCACATGAGAAAGGGACTGTAAGGATTTTAGGAACCAAGGATTGTGTTTTAAAGGTGATGAATAAACACCCAGCGACCAGGGGAACTGCCCCGGCTGAGGCAGGTCAGGGGTGGCAGCAGGTAAGGATGCTCAGCGAGACAAGGGGACCTGCAAACTCCGAGGGTGTGCGGTCAGCCCAGCATTAAAATGGAAAAAGAGTAGATTAAGATGAGATATTAGGAAGAAATTATTTTAGTATGAGGGTCATGAGACCCTGGCCCAGACTGCTCAGAGAGGAGGTCGCTGCCCCATCCCTGGAACCATTCCAGGGGGGGTTGGCTGGGGCTCTGAGCAAGCTGCTCTAGTTGCAGCTGTCCCTGCTCCCTGCAGATGACCTTTAAAGCTCCCTTCTAACTCAAACTATTCTGTGATTCTATGATTTAAAAAGTCATGAGCTCACCTTTAAAAATAGAGATGCTTTGGTTTTGTTTGGATTTGGAAAATTCACAAACGTCAGGCTTTGTCCATCCACCTCATCTTGTCCTTTGTCAGCTGTGCCTGTTGGCTAAACCCACATTGGTTCAATGCTCCTTTTTAGGGGGCAGCTGGCGGGCTGGCAGCAGAGGAGTGCCCTGCTCCTCCTGCCCGTGCTGTGGGAATTCACATTTTGCAGCCCTCAGCGGCTTGTGGCTTGGATGGGCTTTTTGGGAAACTCATAAACTGGCCACAACTGCAGGCTGGGTGGATAACGCAGTCGGAGGATGGCCTGCACCCATCACTGAGAGAGAACTAATGTACCTGCTCCAAGTGCCAGTGGGAAAGGGACCCAGAGAGGACTGTGCGTGAGACACAGGATGATGAGCCCAGCATCACTGTGGTGGAGATGTTGCAATGTAAGGAGGAGCAGTGAAGGGCTAAGAAGGTAGTGATGGCCCCTGGAGAAGGGGACCAGGGAGCAGAGAAGGAGGTTTACAGTATAAAGGACATCCAGATTGTGTTCTTCCACAGCATGAAAGTTACCCTGAAGACTTCTGGCTCCTGTGGCATTCCAGATAAATATAGCTGCTGGCCGTGTGGATAAATATAGCTGGTGTGCACACTGCAGCATTGTGAGCTGGCAGAACTGCCCCTGTGCTCCCCTTCCCATCACGGTTTGAAGGCTCCCTCTGCTCCTCACTCCCCCTTCAGCAGACGCTGGCCTGCTGCTGAAGTCCCCTCCCAGTGGGATCCCGAGCAAATGTCCCCCTCAACTTTGCGAATGGGAGATGAGAAAGGAATTGCCATCTTTCCCAGAAGCAGGGCCCGGCCTTCGGGTTGCCACCAGAGGGTGCAGCCGGCTCGGTCACAGGGACGTGGGACACGGGTGTCCAAGTCCTGCGTGCAGCATCAGATGCCGCTGAGAGAGGAGGGATGGAAGAGCCGACAGTAAAGGTGGGAATGGAGGAAGGTCCTTGGTAAGAAAGCCCACGGCCTCGGCTGAGATACACCAAGGGCAGGTTTGTGCATGGGACTCATCTGGAGGGCGGTAAAATTTTCAGTGGGGAAAAAATAATTCTGATTGATCTGGGGATGATGAGTCCTCCAGAGTTGCTAAACACAGAGGCACCCATTTTGGCCAGAAAATCCTGGAGCTACGAATGTCCAAAGGCTGAGAAGTATCCCCCAGGGCAATAGTGCTCCAGCTTCCTGTCCTCTCTCCTGCTGCCTGCATAGGCATTGATCTGTGAGAAGACTGCAGGAATAGCCTGTTTAGGGAAAATGATAATGTGATGCAAAAAAAAAAGTGGAAAAACCCCTAAACCCATCTCCATTTCTAAAGAAATCTCCATTTCAGTGATCAAAATCCTAATTTAAGCTCTTTCCTCAAATTACACAGGCAGGCTTGCTTTGCACTGTGTGTGTGCCTTCCAGGCAGAGGTGTTTTTAACTCTGTCACTCCCCTAGCATTTCATCCTGCTGGAGCAAAGCTGGATCTCCCAGTCCTGGGAGATGGGGAGGCTGAGGATGAATCACCACTTTCCATGTGCTGCTGCCCTCTCATTCTTCCCCTGCACCTTTGTGCTCAGCTCTGGCTTTTCCAGAGGCAATTTTCTGCTTTTCATGCCAGGCATTTGCATATATTTTACAGCACATATCCACTGCTGGGAGGAATCGATTACTCCGGTTTTCCCCTATCATGTCGTGTTTTCCACCTTCAGGTATATTTGCACCGGCCACAAAGAAAAAGATTCTTTTCCTGCCCTAACTCTGCTGCTCAGAAGGCAGATGTCTTCATCCTGCCCCCAAGACCGAGGCAAAGTATTCCCAGGTGTTGCCAGATTTATTCGGTTGTCCTCTGTTTGCCTTCAAATTGAGACAAAGTCATTGGTGAGGACAACCCTCCACAACATTTCCTTCAGGCAATGAGGGGTTGTACACTAGAAGATCAGGGTCACCTTGCGGAAAAAAAAAAAAATGCAAAAAAATTCTGGGCCGGCAAGTTGGAGATGCCCAGACAAACCAGACAAGGTCAGTGACAAAAAGAGTGCCCAAAGCAAGTGGGGTGGGTAAAAATAACCTTTGTGAAACCTCACATCCAACTCAGGAAAATGGGAAGAAACTCCAAGTGCTCAAAGCTGTGGTCAGAGGCAGATTTCTGCATGCAGGTGCACACTCAGTGTTGGCGAAGATATTTTGATGATATTTCTCCATCTGGCTGCATACAGACAGCTCCTGCAAGAGCTGGTCAGCTTCAGAGAGGGCTTTTGTCTTCTGCTGGTGACTTGTACAGCAGAGGCAGGTGGGGAGGTGCTCTGGCTTCTTCCAGGCTCCCCGCATGATGGCAGGTGTAGGGAAGGGGCTTGGCAGATGCTCCTGCCCCCGCTCTGAGCTGCCACGCAGGCAGCTCAGGTGTAGACCCATCTCTGCATCCTCACTTCATCAGGTTTAACCCAACATAAAACACCCCTCCTGAGTGTGATGACTCAAGGGATGGGTACAACAGTGTCTTAACATCCCTCCCTTGGATCTTCTTCGAATTGTCGCTCTCCCTCCTGGGCCAGCCTGAAGGCCCCACCCCCTCGGCCATGTCTGAGCAGCCAGAGAGGTCCTGTTTGTCCCCTCACTGACAATGCCTCCGCCGTAATACCAATGGAGACTTGACTCAGCTGCAGCTTTTCCCAGCTTCAGCACGGGAGGAAAAAAAAAACCAACACATCCCTTGCAAACACAAAATAAACTGATGATTCAGGACCTGACAATAAATGTCATCAAACTCACCGCAGCGTCATCGCTCCCAAGGAGACTAAGTGGCTGTGTGCCTGGCTATCAGCTATCTCCACAAAATCTGAGGATGGATGTGCTCATCCTCTTCTGAAGCAGCAGCCACACTCCCTCTGCTTGCAGATGTTGCCTGCACATCATCCTGCACCAGCCCTTCAGCTCCACACCCCGAAGAAAAGGGAGGTTTTGGGTCTTTCAGGGGTGAGGGGAGGGATTGCTCTGCTAAACAAACCCTGTCACCCCTCCTTGGCACCTGCCCTGGGGCTCCCTGTTTTGCCCCAGGGGTAATCTGGGCACCTCCATACACCTCAGGGATCTCTGCTGCAGCTCAGGTGGAACTGGGTCAGCGCAGGGCAAGGAATTGCTTGGAAAAAAAAAATCAGACTAGCTCCTGGCTGCTTTTAAACATCAACACTAGTTATTTTATACCTTATGAATAAAACTTGCTTTTAGCAAAGGACCTGTTTTATTTATTCTCTCCTCAGCAAACCTCATTTTTCATTTCCAGTTTTGCAGTGACATCAGCTTGAGAAGACCAGCCCTTGACCACTTCCCATAAAACACAGCACCAACGTCACCTTAGTTTGGTCAGGCTGGATCAGCCAGTCACGTATATTTATAAGCAGCACCTCTGTACTTGCCGGGCCCTAAATTGGTCATGGATGCCACCTGGAAAAGGGATTCGGAGAAAAAAACCCAAAGGTGAGATGCCACGGTCTCTGCACATGGTGACCATTAGAAATTTTACGGTGGTGGCATTTTGTGGGAATTTGTCCCTTGTTGTGCTGCAATCCAGGCAGGTGCAGAGTTTAATGAGCTTTATCCAGCTTATCCAGCTGTCTGTAAGGATTGCAAAGACCTCTCTGGGCAAGGCTCTCCTCTGGTGGCAGAGGAGTCGGTAGTGAGGTGGCACCTTTCTCAAGGGACAACACGGAGAAGAGTTTGGGGTGTTGACCCTCATGAGGTGGTGGAGAAGCAGAAAGGATGTCAATATTGGGTTTTCCTCAAGAAGAGGAAGGGAAAGGTCTTGGGCAAGCTCCTCTGCTCTTGGGGCAGGTTTGGAGAATGGACAGCCTTCGATCCCAAATTGTGAGGAGTTTTCTTCCTTTGCCCCTCCCAAGATTTCATTACAGTGAAAATACAGTGTATAATAAAACTGTGTCCTGAAAAAAAATACCAGTCTCACAGACAGGCAGTCTTTGTCCAAAGGTGTAATTACAGGATAAATATGGGATACAGACCAAGAAATGCGGTCTGGTCAGGCATGCAGTCTCTTAAAAAAACACAACAGAAAACAAGGCTGTCATTTAAGGCTGAAATGTCCATGTGTGATGCAGACCCCCGGCCTGCGCCAGCCCGCGGCTCCCCTTGCCACCCTGGGGTTCCTGCAGCGAAGCCATGGCCATACACCAGCTTCCTGGGGGATCCACACTGAGGCCTGCAAAGGAGTGAAGGACAAGGATGGATCCAGCCTCCAGCAGAAGCCAGTGGGGCTGGGTGAGGGCACAGAACTGCTTGGGCCATGGGTTTCCCTCCAGCCTTGGTGCAGAAATCCCATCTGATAGCACTGTGAGGGGACATGGTGGGGATTAGCTTGTCCAATCCCATTAAATGGAGCTGGAGCAAGCAAGGAGAAGGGGATGGAGAGTCAGGACAGCCAGTGGAGAAGCCACGACTTCTGATGTTTGGGACAAACCTCATACCAGGCTAGAAAAATGGCCTCTTTGTGCATTTCTGTGGGCCAGGCTGGCAGCTCAGCTTCGTGGCCCAGCAGACATCCCACCGTTCCAGCTGCTGGTAGGAGTTTGCCACCCGCGCCACGCATTAAATTTCATGGTGTCTAAGGTAGTATTTCAAAGGTCTGCCTGCCTTGGCCACAGAAGGAAGCACTAACCCAAGAAATCCCATTTAGAGGGGAACAGCAAAGACAGAATTTATTAAAACTCTCCCTGGTGCTACATCATCTCATGTCACCTGCAATAACCTCAGGGAGGAAAAACTGGCTTTGACTGGTGGCCCTATCCTACTAGGACACATGTCCACTAACTCCTCCAGGATACTTGCAGAAGCTATCTCCCTGGTGATAATAAGCATCACCACAATGCCCCTGGATTTCCCCCAAAACACAGGGGTGACAGACTGGGCGGGGGAGCCTGGAGGCAGCACTGGTGCAGGCAATCATCTGATCAGGGCAGGGCAGGTTATACAGATGGGGTGGGAGCAGATTTGCGTTGTGAATTTAATCTATTTATTTGCTTATTTTAAGCCAAGATTGATTCTTTTGGGAGTTTTGTTGGGGGGGGGGGGGGTGTTTGGTTGGTTTTTTTTGGTTGTTTGTTTTTTTTTTCTGAAAGCTTGAATTGGGGACATGGGTTTTTTGACATTGGTGTGAGGGGAGGAAGGGTGAGGCTGCATCTGTTGTTGCCCCTGCTGTAGACCCATCTGAACACAGATAAGTCCTTGCTTTAATGCTTTGCCTTTTGCTGTGGCTTCTCCCAATGTGTGCTTTTTCTCCCCAAATCCACATCCTTCCTCCCAACAGGGAAGCATCTGGGCAGTAGCTGGGACAAGGTGAGCAGGAGGTGCCTCTCCTCAGGGAACAAAGCTCCCCCCAGCTGGCACAGGGTGAATTCAGCTGCTTTGGTCTCAACAGGAGCCGCATGTCCCTCGTGGTTTCCCGATGCATCTGGCACCGCGCAGGAGTCACAGCTACACGGGTTTAATGGGAGCAATTAGTCTCTGCAGAAATCAGTACGGGTCGGGGGCATGTTTCCTTTCTGTCCTGTGACGTTTTTGACAGTAAGCTGGAGAGTGTCCAGGAAGAAATGCTGGTGCTTAGTTAGATATGACCAGGCTGGAGTCAGCCAGGGCTAAGGCTATGCAGGCAGCGCAGGGTGGTTGTCACCATCTCCTTTGGCCTCACCTTAGCCCAGTTCCCCCTTCCCTCACCGCTTGCTTTTTATTTTCCTTGATTTATCTGTTCTTGCTTTGACCAAGCCCTGAGGCTCATCCATGCGTGGTGGGATGGGAAGGGGCAGGGAGCACTGGGCACCCCTCTGATGTCCCCTTCCTGACTCTGGCAGCGGAGCAGCCGCTTACCCCTCATGCTGTTTTGCAAAACAATTAATTTAAACTTTGTTTGCCTTGCAAAAGCCAACCTAACAGGTACTTTTGCAGAAGCATGGGAGAGGTAATTGCCTCTAACTCTTGCCCTGCGCCCAGCCGTGTTCCCTCCTCATGCTGGATGAGCTCCATGGGCTTTTCCCGGTGTGTAGCTGTGGGGTATCCAGCTGACCTTGGTGACCCTGCCACTTAGCCAGTGGGAAGCCTCCAAACAAAACCCGATTCACTCAGCAAACCCTGGGCTGGCTGCTTGTGATGCTGAGAGCTGCCTGTGAGACAAGGGAGGGGGCACTGGTGGAGTCCCCATCCCTAGAGGGGTTTCAAAGCTGTGGAGCTGTGGTGCTGAGGGACATGGTTTAGTGGTGCCCTGGCAGCGCTGGGTTAACGGTTGGATTCAATGATCTTGAAGGCCTCTTCTATGATGAGGGTATTGCCCACGCTACTCAACATAAAGAAAACTCCACATTTGTACCCTCTCCCCAGCCGGTCGGTGTCGAGCACCCTGAATTCCCACTTAGAGGCCAGATGCTCCCCTAGCAAACGAGGCAGCCGTGCTCGGAAAACCTCCTCAGCCAGCACGGGCTCCAGCACGGCTGCTCCCCACTGGCCGGCCCCATGCTCCTGAATGCCGCCTCTGTTCTCTCTCTTGGGTCAAAACCGCGGCTTTTGTGAGCTCGCCCCAGCCCCGGCTCGTCAATGGAGCCCCAGCGCATTCCTCCTGGCTGCCCTCCACTGGTGGAAAGGCAGCCCAGCTGTGGCCAGCTGCCACTGCTGCCTGATTTGACTCATTTATTTATGCTTTTGGCCGACAGCTCTGGCTGGGGAGAGGTGATGTGGGGCTTCTGGATGTGGGGGTGCCTGAGGGGGAGTGGGGACCCCTCAGGGCTCCCCAGCTACTCTTAGGTGGAGACAACCCTCCACTGAAATGCCTGGCTACTCCCTCAGGTGGCTGCCATCATCAAAAATATGTGGGGAGTAAAAGGATGTGCTGCAAGGTGGGCTAAAAATACGCATTTTAATTCATTAAATGGGAACTGGAGTGGGCAGCACAGTGTCAGGCTATTGCTGGATGAACATCTGTGTGTGGCAAACACTCTGAAACTCCCTGTGCCTCTGCCAGACAAGTACTCCTGGGGCTCATCCCACCCTGGACACACTCAAATACCAAGGAGATGGGAGATGCTTTGGACTCCATGCTGTTGTATTTTTGTTTTTAATAAAGTCCGACCATCTCCCAACAGCTGCTGAGGTTTGTGGTCACTCCCATGTGGGGGTGGGTGCAGCCTTGGCACTGGCCGTGTTCCACTGGGAGTCTGGGGGGGTCCTGGGGCAGGGCACATGGTGGTCTCCGGCCAAAATCTGACCTCTGACACCGCGGCTCTGGGTGCCTGTTTCTTCGTGGTGTGTTGTGCTGTTCCGATTTTTGGGCTTAGCTCCTTGACCTGCCTCCCCCCACCCTTTTTCACATAATAAATAAATAAAAGTTGCCTGGCAACCTTGGTATCCAAATACACAGGAAAAAAGCAAAACAAAACAAACCCTGACTCCCTCCCAAACCAACTCTGAAGAGCACCAAACCACAAAGTCACCTCATTTCATTGCAGCCCAAGTGCTGGCCAGGGCTCCGCGGGCGACTCCCGCCCCAGCATATCTCTGGGGTCGTTCCCGGTCTGTGCTGGTGTATGAAGGCACTAAACTGGTAAGGCCTGTGGGGTCCAGGTCCTTGCTGGCACCACGGGGGTCTAATCCTTGCCTCATCCTAGCCGGGGCGGATAGCAATGCAAAGATGCTTGGTGCTGTCACCTTCTGCTTGCCCTCGCCCCCCTCTTCCTAAACGCAGCCCTTGAGCCAGAGAGGTGGCCCCAGTGCCAAATCCCTTGCTTTTCCCCACCGCCTCTGACCTTTACAATCTCCTCGTTCCCGGAGAAACGGAGTAATTCAGGCTCTGGGACCCCAGGGGTCAGCTCTGCCAGGATGCTTTGGCTCCTGGGGCCGCTCGTTTCCACCTGGTAGAGACAAGGAGCATCTCCAGCAGCAGAGACGCCCCAAGTCTCCTCCGGGCCGGGCAGGAGCACGACCATAATCCCTTATACCCCCCCTGCCACTGTCCCCTGGCACCGTTACGTGATCCAGGAGGGCTGTGCCTCCTCCAGCAGGCTGAAGGATCGGTTAGCCAGCGTGGCAGGGTTGCTGGCCAGCTTGTAGCCGAAGAGGTGCATGGCCGGGGCACAGGCGTCCTGCACCACCTGTGCCAGCTTGAAGGGGATGCTGAACCGCCACTTCTCAAACTGCTCGGAGGAGTTCTTGCGGGTGGAATAGACACCGCTGCCATCGTGGGAGGCCTGCGTGTTTTTGCCGATCCACTCCTTCACCTGGGGGGTGAGGGGAAGCCCGGCAAAGCGATACATCTCCTCAGCTTTCTGCAAGGGTGCCCGCGCCACGTCCTCATAGCGAACCAGCATGTAACGACCCTGCAGCCAGCCCGGCTGCCGCAGCCCCAGCTCGGCCGACAGACGGATGCTCTCGCAGTTGCCCCGCAGCCGCTGCACCTCCTCCTCACGCAGTGGAGCCTCTCCTTCGGATGCCCACTTCTTCCAGGTCTCGTACTTGCCGGAGAAGGCCACCATGCGGGAAGCCAGGACGGCCCGAGGGTCCCGCACCAACTGGATGATGCGCACGTCCAACCGAGGGTCCTCCACCAGCGGCTGCAGGAACTCCAGTTGCCGGATGCGCACCGTCTTGAGGGCCACGTGCTGCTTGTGCCGGCATGCCTCGGCGGCCAGGGTGATGTTGAGGGGGCCGCAGCGGCGGTTCTTGCAGTGGTACTTCTCAAAGACCTTCTTGGTGCTGGGCGTGCAGACGGGCTCCTCGCAGAGTGAGCGGCTCGAGCCTCGCCGGAACATGAAGGGCGTCAAGTGGTCCTCGGGCACTGGCAAGATGAAGCTCTCCAAGATGTACAGGTCACAGAGGAGGAGCTGCTTCAGGACGTCCCGGTAGACCAGGGCTGAGCCCACCGCGTTGGCTCCTCCCGGCTCGAAGGTCACTGTCCTCTCGATGTGCCAGAGGGGTTCAAAGAGGTAGAAGATACTGCCTTGCTGGTTGAAGAACTCCCCCACAAAAGAGGAGCCGGTGCGGGTGGTGGCCATCAACAGGACGTGTCGCCGTGGCCTGAGGTCCCCGTCGCCCATCAGCTGCAGCGTGACGTTGCGCAGGTGGAACCTCAGCCGGGAGAAGGCGGCGTCCAGCTCTCGCAGCGAGGCAAGCGAGCCGTTCTCAGCCAGTGCTGGGCTGGCCTCCGTGCCGTTGGCCTCTGCCAGTGCCTGCGGGGTCTGCTTCAGCTTGTCCGACACCCTGTGGGGAGACCCAGCCCAGCCTGGAGGGGAGCAGGACCACCCCTGCATCCCCAAGAGGGGTCTTGGGGGGGCTCCTGCTGCACAGGAGCTCAGGATACAATGGAGAGAAAGGGTTTAAAACACGTGGTGGCTCCCTACCTGGAGATGAAGTTGTTCTCCTTCTCGATGATGACGAGGCCGACAACAAAGACCAGCAGGATGGCATACTTGCTCCTCATCTTCAGGCAGTGCAGCAGCTCCCAGAAATCCGGGGGTAAAGCACATCGGATCTCCATGGGGGACACGTGTGCAGGTCCCTCTGGCCTGCCAGGGAGGTGTCCTGGGCTAACGGGTCAGCATCCTGTACTTTGCTGGTGCTGCCTGTGGAGAGAAGGAGAGTCAGCATGGTGGCAGTTCTCTGAGGGCTGGGGTCAGAGAAGGTCAGGAAAGTCCCCTTCCTACAAAAGATAACTAACAAGGTCTTGACAAGAGCAGTAGAAAGGAGGCAGCTCCTCTCTGACATTCCCATCCTGTCCGTGAGAAGCAGTTAAGCAAAGCCTCCACTGCCTGCAACCCCTTTCCAAAATACATCCACGCAGCGGGACCCCTTCCTGTGCCTCTGCCAGCCGTGAAACCAAATCGCCGCCACCCTGACAGCTGCCTGCTCCCTGCTCACCAAAAACCTGCTGCCGGCAGCCAGGGCCCTGTCTCGGGTGCCAGAGCAGCTCCTCATCCTGATCCATGGGGCATGGTGGCTCCCAGCCTCCGGAAAGAGCTACTTTTGGAGAGGGTTTCAGGCCCCAGGGTCGTAGGGTCCCGGGGTGGGGCTGTGACAGGGTAGTCGTGGCTGCTCTTCTATGAAAATGAAACCAAGAGAGTTTCCAGGAAAGACAACGGGACGGAAAATGTTGCTGCCATCACTGCCAGCGCCGCTTGGGGCGTAAAATGCTCATGGGGACTTTTTTTGAAAAGCAAAAAAAAATCCCAAATGCTGGTGCCGCTGCTCAGCGCAGGATGCAAAACCCACTGGGAGACTCAGCATTCCCCCTGCTGCAGCCCTTCTCCTTTTCCTCTTCCCAGTGCTGACGACAAAATCAGGCTGACGGCCGGAGCTACTCTGAGTTGCACCAAACCCACATCCTAAGCAGGATGTGGTGGGGATTTTGGGGGCCAAAACTGTTGTTTGGGACCCCAGGGTGGGTGCCGAGCATGTGTTGAGTGTGTAAATTCACACACGTAGGACTTGCTGGCGTCTGCTACCTGGCCACCAGTTCATGCGCCTGGCCTCCGTCTGTCCATCTGGCCATGTGGGTGATGCTGTTTGCTTGTCCTGCTTTCCTGGACAGACTTTTGGTGACTCAAGGAAAGTCTATTTAGCTTTGGTTTGGCTCCCGTCAGCACAACCCTGGCAACCTGTCCTGTTGCTGCTTTCAGGGGTGAAAGGAAGCGGGGGAACCCAACAGATCCCTGTCCTTTGGAGCGGCCCAGGGTTTACCAAAGAAGAGATGCCCCGGCCGAGCTACAGCAACCGTAGCCCTCAGTAGGGTGTGGAGTGGTGAAGCCCTGCCAGATATTGCATCACACGCAAACCTCCTCAACCACGTCTGCTGCCAAAATGTGCTGGTTTTGGTGTTGCTCACTCTATCCCTGCTGTTGGAAAGGAGGGAGTGTGGGCTGGAGGAGAGGGATGTGCCCAGCAGCCAGAGCAGCATCCCAGCCCTCTCTGTGGGAGGACCAGGTTTTCTCAGCTTGAGTAAACCACCCAGCTCCCAAGGCTTGGCTTTGAGCCATCTCCTTTCCAGCAAAAGCTGCTAAAAGGAGACACCTGTACCCAGGAAACTGGGACTTTGGTGGGACCCGGCAGTTCCTAAGCCCTCCCACAGTGGCGCCCGCTTCTCCTTTCCCCCTGCAGTGAGCAGCATCAACATCCCTCTGCCCTGCACATGTATTTGTGTGTGTTTTTAACAGCCCTGTTAGTTTAGTTTGTCAGTATGTGGCTCCTCAGGGACAGGCCAGCAGACGGGGCAGGTGCCTTTTGCCACGCCCAGTTCCCCTAACCCTCTCCGGTCCCACTGGGTGCCCCCATGATGACAAGACTTGTTGCAGTATTTGAGCAACCACGAGAAGAAATTAAATATACAACACCACCGGTGTGCAGCCGTGCCTCTCAGCACCCAGCAAAGCGGCTGGTTTTGCCGCTGCAAAGGGTTTGTGGTGTCCCAGGGAGCGATGGTGGTGGGAGTCTCCATCCCTACCCTCACCTCCCTGGGACAGCGGACCCTCCTTTTGCTCCCCAGAGCATGCACACAGCACAGGGATGGCATCAACCGCTCGCTTGGAGAAAACCCCTGGGCAAAGCCAGCCTGGAGTTTTCCCCCTTTAATGCCCCCAACTAACTGACCACAAATGAGCCACAGCCCAGGAATTATTTGCAGGGATGACACAGGGAGCTGTTTCCAGCAGTGCTGGCAAGAACCCTGATTCACAGGCCCAGGGCAGACATAATTCCTTAAATAAACAGCCAGCTGCAAACATCCTGCTGGGGACCTGCAGGGTGGCGGCGACAGGCACTGGGGCCCTCGCAGGTCTGGGGGACACACAGGGTGACCCTCTGGGGCTGCTTGGCATCCTAAAACTCTTCCTCACTGGGGCCCATGAGGCGCAGCCCGCCCAGGGCAGCTTGCGAGCCACAAGCGTCCCTTTGTGAGTGGGAACAGAGGGGTTCTGTGTGCCTCGCGTGCTCCCCTCCGGCTGCTTGCCGGGGCTCTTCTGAGCCAGGAGGTGTGAGGAGAGCTGCCGGGATGCTGCCACCACCCTGGGGACACCCGCCAGTGTGAGCGGACAGACGGACGTCATCACCGGCCCACACTCTCGTCTTACTCTGCACAAGGTGGAATAATTTCCACGAGCGCTAAATTGAGACACCCCAGAAGGCGGAACTCCCCCGGCGCTGCTCCCCGCCCTTCGCCATCCCTCAGGCTGGAAATGCTTTTCATTTCTGTGGGGCCAGCAAAAATTCCCACTGTCAAGCTGATAAAAGGCTGCAGATTTCCCAAATCTGAGTCAAAGCTAGCAAAGGGGCTCTTTCTTTTGGAGGGCGGTGGGGGTTTTGTTCCTGTGCAGAGCTGCTTGGGTGAGTATCTGCCACTACTTGCAAGCCAGTTTAACCCTGCAACAGCAAGAAGGAAGGACTCGAATAGTAATGGACGTGCCAAATCACTCAGGTTTATGGAGCAGGTCGGCTCAACAGATGGGTGCTCTCATTGGTGAGAAGAGCAGCAAGGCCCAGTGGTGAGGAAGGAGGAAAAGGATGCTCTTGTCACCCTTCTGAGGATTTTTCTGCCTGGGAGTAGAGCTAGGGTTTTCAGCTCGATTTTGGGAAAGGGAAGGTCTTTCACGAAGACTTGAGGGTCTCATTGCCCTCCTCCAGGCTGCCCTCAATATCTACCAGGGGGGACCCAGGAAAGGAAAGCTGCCTGCGGGCTGGCAGTGGAAGCCAGCTGGAGGTGTGACTGGATGAAATCACATTTTCCTCCGGTGACTCAACAGGCAACAACTGAGCTCCGTTCCGAAAGAACGAGGCAAAGCACCTATTTGCAAGCTCCCTTTCTGCATGAGATCCCTCTGTCCATCCAGCCCCCTGCCTGGGGACCTGCATCTGCCCCTAGACTAATTCCCTCCTCGATTCTTTGCTTCATCAGATTAACAGCGGCAACAGGAGTCAGCAAAACACAATGGATGGAACAACAAAGAGATAAGGCGAACGGGTGGGAGCTTATCTGCTCTCCCCACTGCTCTTTGTCTGCAATCTGGAGAAAAAAAAAACAACAAAAAAAAATCCAAGCCACCCTGAGACCCCTCTTTATTTATCAACTATTTCCGTTCCCGACTTCCTCTTGAGGCTGGCCTTGGGATATGTGCCACCAACGCTTCCCTCTTTGCTTTCATCTCGCAACAATTTCAATCCTGACCCTGGCTATTCTCCAAGGCATGGCACAAGCACAGCATCACTTCAGTTTGGCCCCTGGTGCAGCTTAGGAGGCTGCCTGGGCAGGTATTTCTTGCTTAAAACCATGTCTATACAAGCTAAGAAAGGGAGGAAAAGAAAAAAAGTCATCTCCTACGATATTTGTAAAATTGCCTAGAATAGCCTTCAAGCCTCATTAAATTGGAGCTTGGAAACTGCCCATCAGGGGAGAAACCTGGGAATGAAAAGTCCTCCTGATGAGGTCAGGGACAGAGTGCCCCAGCCCATCCCCCTGCAGTAGAGAAACCCCAAAGCAGAGGCTGAGTCCCCAGGGAGGACAACCTGGGCAAAACTACCCCTGGGGGCTGAACCCTACAGGTGAGGGCAAGGATGGCAAGTTATGCTCAGAAGCAGTAGCAGAGGGTGTTTGTCCAAACAAGCATCACTTCAACAACTAGTTTTTCATTGTCTGTGCATAAGGTTGTCTTCTGTCCACTATTTATTAACCCCCCAAGGAGGCACACAGAGCTCTGGCACGACCCAGGTGAGCTGCCCTTGCTCCCTGCGTCCCAAAAAGCACTGCCCAGAAGGCATTTAGAGGCTGGTGGTAGGTACAGTAATGTCGGTGACAAGACCAGCCCAGGCTTGGTGTCCAGGACAGAGAGGTCTTTGCTTTCCCTTGCCTTGGGTGGCATCCAAAGAGAGATGTTTTATCCTCACCCAGCAGAGAGGAGAGCTGCTGCTGTCACCCTGGTGAATGCAACGAGACTTTCAGAGACATCAGTGCTGGGCAGAGGTGTGCCAGGCTGCGTTGTCCTAGTTTGATCTGGACCAGGAGCCAGTGGGGTCCCGCTGAGCTGGCTACCAAGCCTACAACCTTGACATCAACATGCTGGAAACCATGGATGCTGGTGGTGTGGGTTTTGCAGCACTGTCTGCAGCAAAGGTGTGCAACCAAAGGCACCAACCTGCCAGGCAGACCACCAAGATGGGTGAGAGGACTGTCTGACCCCGTTTGCTCAGCTCTGATGGCACAAGGTTATCTGCTGTGCATGTCATCGTTCCCAAGCCACACTGGGAACCACAAATGCCTGTCTCTTCCTCAATGAGCCCTTTCTTTGGGGTGCAGATCTCATGGTTCCTCCCACTGCCCCGTGTTCCTTCTCCCCACCGGTCTGGAAGTTCCTCCGACAAACCTACCCCAAAAAAAAGGGACATTGGTCACTCCGTGCCCTCCTCTGCTTCTCATTCACCCCGAGACAGGTGTCTGTAGCCCTTCAGGGACCTCTGGGAGGGACTGGTGGTGAGAGATGTTCCCGGGGGGAATAGGGAATCTCTGTTGCCCTTGGGAAAATGCAGACTGCACCCAGATCCTGGCAGCGCAGTATGACCAGGGAAGTGAAAACTCATCCTACACTGAAGTAACTCAGTTGACATGGGAAAATTGCAGAGTTAAATCCCTGTCCTGGCGTGGTGTTGTAAATTGTTGACCATGGAAAAGGAAATACTTTCCCCCGGGGAACTGAAGCCAGGCTCGGGTCCAGTGGTAGAGAGGTGGCAGGGCACTGGCAGCTCCCCCAGAAGCTGCTGCTGAAATTCTCACAGGTGCTGAGTGAGGAGTCTGCCTGGGCAGCCCTTTCCCCTCTAAGGTAACATATGCCGGCCAAGTCCTGTCCGGGTGCTGGGAGCTGCCAAGGTGCCAGTGCCCCAGTTCAGGCATAAAAGCTGCTGGGAGCTAGCCGAGGGCCGGGATGCCCCAGGGTGCTCCAGCAGCCCGGGGACAGGAGGGGAAAGGGTGAGGACAGCTTTCCAGTGCTCCTTGGTAGGGTCTGATAGGCCGGATGATGCAACTTCAGGGTTGTTGTGAGAAAGTCCCCTTTTCTCTACCCAGACACTCTTTGCTCCGGACGGAAGCTCAGCAACGCAGCTGGAGAGCTCACCACGATTTCATTTATTATTTTCTTCCCTCCCACTTT
>VWZK01015975.1:107169-118402 GCA_013396935.1 Baryphthengus martii
CCCTCCACCTGCCTGCTGCCGTTGCCCGCTCCCATTTCCCGCTGCCCATTTCCTGCTCGTGCTGCTCACTCCTGCTGCCCGCTCCTGCTGCTCATTGCCCACTGCTCTTTGCCCACCGGCCAGTCCCGCTGCCCATTGCCTTCTCCCGCTGCCCGCTCCCACTGCCCATTGCNCTCTCCAGCCCGCAGCCCCGGCTGGAGCGGGGGCTGCTCCAGCGCCGGCTTTGGTTTGTGGGAGGTGCCCATCCCGGGTGCCGCCGTGTACGGAGAGGCCCGTGGCTGCCGGTTCCGCAGGCTGTGGTGGGGAGGCGGGGAAAGCGAGCAAGACCACAGCCCACAGCTGCTGTTTCGGTTCCTCCTCTTTTTCAGGTGAAGCACAAAGACAACGGCTCCCGCCCGCTCCTTGCCCAGCCGTCGCCTTCTCCCGTCTCTCTTGGAACATCTGCTGCCACCCAGCCCCTCTCTCTGAATTCGAATGCCTCTCCTTGCTGGCAGGAGGGGTCCTCAAAGGAGGGTGTTTCAGACCCGGCACCACAATGTACAGCCCTGGCATGTCAGCTTTTGAGGGGAAGGTGCTACCTGCATCTCCAACAAAGAAGGAAAAAAAGTGCACGTGAAGTAGAAGAGGGCAGCAAGCCCAGGTCTCAGCCCTGTTGACCCAGGGGATGTGGGAGATGATGGCCAGCAAAGAGTGTGGAAAAAACAAGCCAGAAAGCAGGAGTATTTGCTGGGGGCTTGGCCTGGCTCAGTAACAACATCTGGGCCTGACGCTGTTAAATAAACTAATTATTTACTGCAGGAGCAGCAGGTTGAACATCTCTGCAAGGGAAAATCTTGTGAGGAGTGGCTGAGGGACCTGGGGTTGTTGAGCCTGGACAAAAGGAGGCTCAGGGGATATCTCAGTCTCAACAGCTCCCTGATAGGAGGTTGGAGCCAGGTGGAGTCAGTGTCTTCTCCCAAGGAACAAGTGACAGGACAAGATGAAAGGGCCTCAAGTTGCACCAGGGGAAGTTTAGGTTGGACATGAGGAAAAATTTCTTCCTTGAAAAGGTTGTCAAGGCCTGGCCCAGGCTGCCCAGGGCAGGGGTGGAGTCCCCATCCCTGGAGGAGTTGCAAATCCATGGAGATGTGGTGCTGAGGGCCATGGTTTAGTGGTGCCCTAGCAGTGCTGAGTTAACGGCTGGACTTGATGATCTTAAAGTTCTCTTCCATCTAAAATGAGTCTATGTTTCTCTGAAACAGCGGCACCACGCTCACCAGCCAGCACAGCGGTGCTTTCCCATGGGCAGCTATCCAAGCCATGGTCTCCTCAGCAAATGACCCAAGGAAGGTGTCGCTGCTGTTCATGTCAAACTGGAAGTTGGCCAGTTTCTGTCCCTTATCTGGACTGATGGCTGCTTTCTCGTGTTTGCTTTCCTAGATGCCCTCTGGGGGCAAACTGGCCCATGCAGCCCCAGCAAACTCCATCATTTGAGCTCCCCAGAGGGATTTTCAGCCCATCTTTCGTATTTTTTCCTGCCTCAGCAGGTATGTTTAAAACAAGGGGACATCATTAGGGTGGAAGCTTGGTGGGAAACTCAGCGTTCACAGCCGAAGAGCTTTCAATTGACTTCCACACATCCTTCCCTTGCTGCATCCCCACCACCCCACAACATGTGCAAGAGCTTCAAACGACCCTGCTCCACATTTTCAGTTCCTTTTTGCAGTTCTGCTTCTCTAAAACTGCTGAGGGTGAAAGAAAGAAGTTAGTTTATTTTTAATCATGGCAAACACTTTCCAAATGTGACTCAAAGATTCCCTTTGACATGAGGAGAGCGGCAGAGCCAGGGGGATGTCTGGCAAGAAGAGAGGCTGGTAAACCTTGAAATAGCGACATCAGCCAAAAGTGCCTCTCATGTCCTCATCCCAGGGACAGCTCTCCCAGGTGATCATGAAGCCTCGTGCTTTCTGGTTCATCTTTTTAAGCACAGAGAAAAAAGGAGAATGATGAGAGGGGGAATCATGTGCAGACTACAAGCATGCTGGGACTGGTGTTGTTGGCTTTGGAGCTGCACTGCAGTGAAAAAAATCCACTGTCAGGCATCTGTCAGCATCTTAGTAAGGTCAGGAGCATCCTCAGCTGGGTAAAATCCAGGTTTTCCTAATGGAAATCTCCCAGTCTGAGCTCCCTGCTCTCACAACACAATATCCAAGGCGGGGAACTCTATTTAGGATCAATCAAATAAAGCTCCTTTTGCTTGGCATTCACAGCTGGGAGATCAACCCAGTCAGAGAGCGAGCTTTTCTTGCTGACCAGCCTGGGTGTGAAGAGAAATTCCTGTGAAAAAGGAGGAGATTGTGCTAAACGGCACCAGTTACCAAGCCTCAGCAGGAGAAGAAACTTCTGCAAAATCAGGACTTGCCCCATTTTCTCCCCTCTGACATAAGGAAGCGAGAACCACCTCTTACTGAGAAACAGCACTGAGAAATCCCCAGGGGTAACTCAGGTTTTTGGGTGCTCAGCACCTTCTGTCTCTTTGGCCGTGTTGCCTGCTGGGTCTTGCCTGGGAAATTTCCAGAGCGGAGCAGGTGTTTGAAATGGGAGTTGCCAGGTGGCACCAAGCTTTCTCCGTGTTTCTCTAGAGCCTGCGAAGACGGAGCTTTGCTATGTGGTGACTTAGGTGCTAACTCCTCTTAAAACTCCCCTTGGTGGTGTAATATATGGGTACAGATAGCAAAGCACAGGCTTGCTGTGCTGCAGGGTGTCCTCTTCTGCTCCTCACCGAGAACATCATGAGATAGTCTTATAAGTGGCCTTAAGATGGTTTTATCAAAATGTTCCCAAACATTGATGAAACCTTCAAGAAACTGGAAGAGAGTCGTCAAGCTGAGTGCTCTCAATCACTGAGGTTTATTGATGCAGCTTATTTTCCTTGCCCTAATGTGTTATTTGTGTCTCATCTTTTCTGTTGCTCTGCAATTTCATGATGTGCTTAAACCCACCTAAGGCAAGGAAGAGTTCATCCTGTGCTCTCTTTCTGTCCCTCTCCCTCTCTTTCTGTGCCGCTTGCAGCAATGTGAGCCTGAAAAATGAATCTTTTATTGCTTTTCCTTTGTAGGGTGAGTTTCTCGTTGGGGAAGGAGCCGATCAGATCTACTCAGGGACAGTCTGTCTCTAGACAGTGAAGTGGCAGGAGCGCAAGGCCAGGATCCAAAAGACAGCAGGACCAGTTCAGGCACAGGCTTTCACTCTGAACATCACTGTGGACCCACAGAAACCTGGTTTGGCCCTGTCCAGACAGACAATCATCCTACGCTGAACCACCGCTCCACTTTGAGATTCCTTAGCTGCTGACTGAAGGATGAGCTCGCTCTTGTGTGTGACTGTTACTAGTTTGCTTGACTGACAGGTTTTTTTTCGGGGGGTAGTGGTGGTTTAATTCTCTCTGGAGCTCAGCCACTGTTTGCAGAAGGTGGCTTCTGACAATCCTCCAGTAGCTACGCTGTAGCCTTGTCAAGTCTGCTTGCACAAGGCAGATAATACCTCTGCCCGGACACCTTGTTTGGCTTGGTGATAACAAAATCCTTGCTACTTCACACACAATAAGAGTACCAGGACCTTTGAAGCCTTGCTTGCAACGGAGAAGGGCCTTTCCACGAAGAACAAAGAACCAGTATTTGCCCAGAAGTCAGGGCACTTCACTGGAATGTCCATAGAGTCAGCCAAGCTTTGTAGCTGGACCTCTGGAAGATCCACTTCCAGGAAACAGCACCACTGCATCCTGGCAGCCTGCAAGGATGAGATCTGATTTTCCACCTCGGCAGCTCTGCATGTGGTGGGTCTCATTTGAAGGATGAGATGGTGTGTGACACAGGGTAGGACCTTCCAGCTGGTGTGAAAACTGTAGGTATCAGAGAGAGGGAAGGACCAGGTCCACTTTGTGGACATCTGTAGGGGGAACCACCACTACATGATGGCCTTTAAGTGCAGCAAGAGAACAATTTGATCTGTCAGTGGGGAGGCTCCCAGTGGACTGGCTATTCGGAGGAAGCTAGAAAAAGGTTATGGGCAAACACAGACACTTTTGCTAGAAATCACTATAAATTCCACTTATCTTCTGATTGCCCCAGGCAGCATCAGGAAAACCAAGTAAAGAGAAAAGCCCCTTTGCTTTCTAAGCTTCCCTGTGAAACAGGAGCAGCCCAAAACTGATAATCTTCATTTTTATAGGAAAAGAAAAGCTTCCAAATCTCTCAGGGTTAATTAGGTTTCATTTGCAGATCTGTTAGCAAGGACAGAAGGTGGCTCTGAGCCTTGTCCAACTACAGGAGCAGAGAGGGAGATTAGCTGCAGCTGAACAAAAACAATTACAACCTGAGGGGAACCAGCTGTTGAATAAGTTTTAAAGGGCATCTGCAGGGTGGCCTGGTGGAGGGTTGAGAGGGCTTGGGTTGATTTCCTCTTAGTTGTTTCACATCTGGTGGGTTTGACCCAGAGTGTTAAGCCAGGAATGCTCTTTGCTGTTCTTTACAGAGTGGTTTCTTGTGGGATTTTTTTCTTTTCTATGGGCTCAGCCCTGCTGCTGTTCTCCATTTGTCTGGATCATGGTGCCCAGGGTTGTAAGCAAGCTCCTATGCCTCTCTGCCCTTCTCTGGGGAAGGATAAGGAGGGTTTTCTTTCTCCTTTGATGTTCACCATGGCAAACAAAGTGCAGTACAATGATGAGTTTTGATCTAGCTCTTTCCTGGTTGTAGCTGAGCTTGTGTGGGTATGGGGTGCTGGCTTTTCTTGGGTCTGTGATCTACAAAATGAGGGTTGAAATAGACCTGTAGTGAACCACTTCACCCCAGGAAAGGATGAAGAGCAGGTCTCAAAGATATGCATTAGGTGATAATCATGGAAATTGTGATTGTGAAACCAGGCTGCAGGCTGGCAACACTACATTAGTCACAGCACTGTTCAAGGAATCCATGAAACATCTCTATTGCTGTGTGTTTGCTGTTCTGACGAGATGTTTGAATGTTTCCCTAACTGCCAGGGGGTGAATGAATACTGGGAGGGGCACAGAAGGGAAGGTTGCTAGCAGGGAAGGTGCTGCTGAATTCTCCTGTGAAATCTGAAGGTGGTGAGTTGTATCTGGCTTTTTTAACTGGTGTGAAACCTGCTTTTCCTCCATGAAACTGGTAAAAGAAAGTTTTACATGGAATCTCTCTGTCAATCAAGGGGTGAATGCTACAGTGAGCAACTTATTCCCAACCATTTAAACCCCAGACTTAACTGGGACAATTGGAAGAGGGAAGTTGAGTGTCTAAATGTATGTTTAGCCTTGCAGAAAAAGAGGGCAGAGGGCAACTATTTAGATGCCCACAACTCTGTGTTGGTTTTGTGGCACTGGTGACCATAAGGTGGTGGAAACCACAGTAGCTGGACCCATCACTTTCCCCTCACTGTGCCCTTGTGACTTTGATTAATCCAAACTCGTGCCAGTTTTGGCCAGCGGTGAGCTGCTCTTGCAACCTTGGTTGAAATCCACTGCCTGGCTTCAATGTCCTTGACCATGGAGCTGAGGTCACATGTGAAGAGGTGCTGCCTGACACCTCTTGACTTTGTGACCTAGGAAAAAAAGGGATGTGATCCCTGTTGTGTGATCCCTGCCAGACTTCTGGGGCTGCTTGTTAAGATGTTGGTCTATATGATCTCTTCTCCAAGCAGAGGAGGAAATTGTACAAAGAAAGTCTGAGGCGTGGGTGTTTTTCTCAATTTGGTTCCTTACAGAAGCCCTTGTAGCTTTTTGTCCCCTGTCAATTCGTTGGGCTTTTGGTGTTTGTTTTTTTTCTTTTCTGTAAAGTCTATAATACTTTGTATTTTTTTCTTAAAGCCATGGCTCCTGGAGTCCCATGATTATCTAATCACTTCTATGTGAGTTGAACTGAGTCAAAGCAGCTTTTCCATTTGCTGTGAAAGGGCTGGATTGAAACAGTCTGCGCTACTGGAAAAAACCCTTAAAGCTTCCAGGTATAATCCTTGAAATCCTGCAAAGCAGAAAGCAAGTAAAAGGACCTCAGCCCCATATTTTGTAAAAGTTTTTTGGTTTTTTTTTTTTTTGGGTGGGGGGTGGTGGCAGGCAAGTTTTGCCCATTTCTGGCTGGCCATGCTTAAAGCAAAGCAGTGGCATTTGGAGCTGCTGGTCTTGTGTTGAGACAAGCCCAAAGGCAACGGGCAGGAAGAGGAGGATAAGGAATGTGTTGCCTTCTGATGTGGAGTGAACATGTGATAAAAAGGAATATCAGGCTTTGCTCTGTAACACCTGAGCAATGCTCAGCCCTGGTTCCTGAGGATAGAGGCCCCAGCAGCCTGACAGGGTATGTGAGGGTGCCAGAGCCTGGCCCAGGCTGTCCAGAGAGGTTGTGGAGTCTCCTTTTCTGGAGAGGGCTCCAAACCCACTTGGGCAATGTGATCCTAGGCAACCTTCTCTGGGTGACCCTGCTGGAGCAGTGGAGTTGGATGAGATGATCTCCAGAGGTCCCTTCCAACCCTTACTCCTCTGTGATTCTGTGGGGTGTCAGCCAGGGCTGGGTGCAGTGTTTTTCACCCCTTAGGCTTTGCAGACCCAAACTAAAAACTTAGCGTTGCAATGCCATCCTCTGAGAGTGGCCAGCTCTTGGAAATGGGCTGGGTTTGGATTTTTCTCTCTTTTTTTTTTTTCTCTGATGAGGTGATACACTAAAAGCACCTTCTGGAAAGTGGCTCTTCTGTGGGATAGATGGTTCTTTCAAAACTTGGCTGCTCTAGGAAATGGTGGTGAGCTTCAACACAACTGCACAACATGATGGAGGGAGGGAGAGCAGTGATGGTAAGGACACTCTTCTGTTTATCCATCTCTTTTACTTCAGAAATCTTAAAAAGCATCAAGCATGTTCCTCTTACTGGAGAGGATCTTAACTCCCAGTAAGCAGCCTGAGTCATCTGCTTTGAATCCTTACAGACAAGCTAGGAAAGAAAAGGGGTAGGTCTTCCTGGAGGCTGCTTGGGAAGAGCTTTTCCTCTGTTGTAGCAGGAATGGGAACGAAAGGTGTCCTAAACCCCTCCTCCTCTTCTTCTTGGTCAGACTTTATTTTCTTGTGATTTCTGATATCTATTTTTAAATCCATTATTCATTTTCTTTGTTTTCCTCCTGGCTAACCTAGATGTGTATTTTTAGTGTTTGCGGGTTGTGGTTTTTTTATTTTGTTGTTTGTTGGGGTTTTTTTGAGTGATTGTAGGATTTACAGAAAAGTATATGACTTAATTCTCTTTTCCACTTATAAAAAGCAAGCTCCTTCTCCTTCAAAGGTTGCTGCAGAGCTTTGTCTAACTGCCTTTTTTTTTTTTAAATGCTTGCAACCCTGAAGAGATGACACAATGAGAGCAGGAGCAGAATTCTGCATCTGTGCTTATCTTTGAAAGAACAGATTTTTTTGGCGATGTTGCCCTGTGGATTCCCCCATATTTAGGAGGAATCATCTGTTTTTACGGTGACTTGGTTGTTGCTCCAAGTCTTGCTAATGCTGGTCAGAAATCCTGGTTCACCAGGGCAAAGCATTTATGACTGCTGATTCTCCTTGTGTTAATCTCCTTGGCTTGAAGCAAGACCTGCCCTGGGATATGGGCTGCCTTGGAACAGGGGTCTACTCCCAGTAAGGAGTACCTCAAACGCCAAGGAAACAAAATGCAGCTTGTAATTCAAATGTAAAACTTGTGACAGCTGACAAAGGACAGACTGAAATGAGAATTTATCCAGAAAAGAACTGTCTGCTTTTGTGGGTCAGGGATATTTCTTTGTTGTGTTAGGGAGCTGAATGATCCCGGCACAGGGGCTGATCACAATGCTGTCCCACTTGCCCTGTCCATTCCTGGTGCTGTGAAGCTGCATCTTTGCCCTCGGATGCAGTTCCTGAAACATTGCCTTCCTGTTCAGAAAATCCTTGGATGCTTCCTGCTCCAAGGAATACATCAGAGAAGGAGCCATTTCTCTGCAGCCTGTCACTGGTGAGGAAGGGGGTGTGTGGAGGGGAGTCACTCTCTAGTCCAGTGGGGGCCCTACAAGCCAAGCCATTTAGTGACTCATGAAGAAGCTGCTCCTGCTTGGGCTGGAACAAACTACAAATGTGTCCAAAGCTCTTCCTGAAGCTGCCAGGCTGTAATTTGTGGCTGGCTTTGCTTCCTCTCCATCAGCTTGCTGCAGGCTGAGTGGAAATGCAAAAGGGGGCTGAAAAAGCCAGGCTGCTGCAGAAAATATCTTTATTTTCATTTTCATTTTTCATCATGAAACCGCTTCTCCCACAGAGCTGGCTGCAAAACCAGAGCCTGCAGGGGCCTCTGGCTGGCCTCCTGAGATTGCAAAACAGAGATGCCTCACCTGTGCCGCTCCAGCAAAGCAGGGAATCGGATGTGAGGAGGGTGAGGCCACAGTGGAAGGAATTTATATGCTGTAGGGACAACAAAACCCAGCATCAGGCTTTCTGGAGCCAGCTGGGCTCCGATGCCAGCCCGGTCCAACTGGTGGGTAAGGCAGGCAGTGCTCCTGGATGCCAGCCCCTGGAAAGTGAGTCATGTGTTTTGCTGCAGGAGAGTCCCTCACTGGGCAGCAGTACGATGGGTTTTTCCTATTCCCTTTCTCTATGAAAACATGTGTGTCTCAAAAATGGGGCTAAAAATCAAGTTTCTCTCCCAAAAATCAAATCTCTCCCAAACAGAGCTGGGCGAAGTGACTCAGCTGTGTGTGACTACTCACAAGCCACGGTTCTTCTCAAGAAGCCTCATCTGACACCTTATCTGAGAGGTTTATCTTCAGGGAACTGCCGCAAATCTCAGCAGAAGCTCAGCAAAAGCAGAAGGTGGTAGGCAGATGGTAGACAGCTGCAGCTCATACCTTCGGTGCGACATCTTTCATCATGATGTTGGTCCTCACGTCTCTGAACTGGACCTGGACCTGGTTTCAACAGGATGAGCTGCACTTTGGGTTTTCTGCTCTTGCAAAGAGTCCTGTCATGGATGGCAGACAGCCAGTGCTTGAACTTTTGATGTTGATTTTACTGTTTGTAAAATTGTAAAATGATGATTTTATGGTTATTAATCACATTTTTAAGTGAGCAAACTAGCAGCAGTATGGCTAAACCAGGAAAGCTATGTCACGGTGACAATTTGTCAGGAAGCTCCTTGGCAAGTGTTACATGCTCTGTACTTGAAAACGAAAAAAAGTCCCCAGATCAACTGGAATTGACAAATCTCCAGGGAAACCTGGGCTAACATGGGTGGTCTTGGTGCCTGAAATGAGAACAGCATGGGGTGACACTCACTAGCTTGATGCTAGTCCTTCCTTATCTGTGTCCTTCACTTCTTAGCTGAAAAACACCCTGCCTGCTGAAATAGGTCTCCTGTTCCAGACAGTCTTATTTAAACCCCATTTTAAATATTTTTCACGAGGCTCGGTATTTTTTTTGGTGTGTGTTCCTAAGCTAGTATCTGGCTGCTGGTTAGAAAGTCAAGGTGCCTTGTCAACACTTTGCATGTACTCCTGAGATAAGAGAGGCATGCTGAACCTTGCCTGGACAAGGTGGCTTTAGCACCAGAGTAAAGGTTGCTTGTTCAGTCTGGCCAAAATTGCTATTTGAAGGTGGCTTTTCTGCCTTGTTGATTCAGCCTGGGCTCCAGTTTGAGGATTACCTAAGAGCCCTGGTTCCTGATGGTGGGGATAGCAGAGGCTCCCAATGAAGCTGTGCTGACTGGCAGAGGGCAAAGGCCTTGTGTAAACATCAAGCTCTCCTGCTGTGTCTTACAAAGAAGAGTGAGATGAGCCTTCCATAGTGGCTTCTTTACTTGGCTTTTAATTTAAAAAAATATCCTCATAAGAAGAGGGGGAATGTGCATTACCCTGTTGGAATATGGAGTGGCAAACTGAAATAGAACAGATTCAATTCCCTATGGCCTTTAAACTGCAAGTAAACCTTAAGTGTTATAAAGTCTAGTCCTTCAAGAATGGAACATAAAAGTAGGGAACTAACATGGTAATACCAGGTATGCCCATAGATGAAGGGCAGTAGTTGGAAGATCCTCACAAACTAGGCAGGGAAAGCCTCACAAATGGAGCACTTGAGATGTGTTGAGCCTTGGTGATTCACAGAGAGGCTGCAGGGGATGTCCAAGTGAAGCTGTGAGAAGCACCTCGTTTGTTGAGACCCTTTTTCCAGCAACAGAAAGCCCTGAGTGTGGGTTTAACAACAGAGGGGAGCTGGTCTAGCAGCTCTGTGCAGTCCTGGGGAGCCTGTGAGGAACCAGCTCTAGTCCTCTGCTGAGCTGCTTTGGCTTGTTGACCCACTGGGGAAATACCACCTGTTTTTTCTGGGTTACTTTGTTGTTCCAGTTACCTGAATCTCAGGGGATGTGTGAGGAGTAAGAGGCTGGGAAATACTAGCTCAACTCAGGCTGTCTAATAGTACTTTTAATTACTGCTCCTTTGAACCACAAAGATTCTCCATAGGTGAACGGAGAGGTTCCACAGGATCTCCCGGGTGCCAGGCCAACAAGAAGCAGGAGTCTGCCAAGCACAGCAGGAAAAAACAAGCACACCCCACAAGCTGGGAAGCTGGTGAGCGCCAAGCTCCGCCTGACCCATCTCCTCCTTACTGGAGTGAACCTCCCTGACGTACCACCAGCCCGACGGGAGCGACTGGGGGGCGGGCTCCCGCCTGTGGCGCTGGGCACAAACCGCCTCCTGCGGCCTAGAGGGTCCTTTCTTCCAGACAGGACACTGCGGATGCTCGCCCCATCTTCACAGAAGAACGGCGATTTTGGGGACCACGCTTCGCCGCCATTTCATGCCCCTCACAAAAAAGGCGAGAAAAGTAAGCTCCCCAATGACCACGTCCACCGCCCCTTCCCTCCTCTACGGTGCTCCCCCTGCCGCATGCGCAGCAGCCAGGGGGAGAGGCGCGGCGGGGACGCGCATGCGCAGCGGCGGCCGGCGCAGCCCTTATAGAGCGGTGGCAGCGCCGCATTGCAGACTGGCTCGGCAGCTATGGTGCGGTGGTTGCTCTGCCTCCTCGGGCTGCTGGCGGCCGGTAAGCGGCCCCCGCCGGCCTGGCTTCACCTCCTGCTCCTCCCTAACTCTCCCCTTCGCCCTCCTCCCTCACGATTAGCTCTCATCAGCGGGCGGGAGTGGGCTGAGGGCGGCCGGCGCTGTGGAGGCGGAGGTTGGGTGGGTGGGGGGAGGCCG
>VWZK01015975.1:118486-134093 GCA_013396935.1 Baryphthengus martii
GCTGCCGAGAGAGCAGCGCGAGGAGGAGGGAGGGCGGGAGGGTGGGGGCCGGTGGCGCAGCCCGGTGTGAGGCCTAACGGTCCTGGGAGGGGCGGGAAGCGGGGAGGGGAGAGCTGGAGTTTCCAGTGGTGTCTGTGGAGAAAAGGGATAATTAGGACGGGAATCGCCCAAGAATAGCTATCAAGTAAAGGCTGAAGAAGTCCTCGGGAGAAACCAGCCTTTGCCACTGTTGGTAGGGCCCTGTGGGAGCATGGGATTGGTTTATAGCCATATCGAACGCTAATCGTAGTAATAAGAGCAGTTGGGAGAAACTGTGGTCAGTTGGTTGTTATGTTTTTTTTGTTTTATTCTGTCAGCAGCTCCATTTATCTTTGGCACTTCAAGGGTAGATGGACGTTAATCCTCTTTCAGGTGGCAAAAGGTAGCCGCTTCTGTTGCGTGCTTTTAGCAGCCTCATTGCATTAGGGTCTCATTCTCCACCATGGAAAATTCCACTAATGTTACTGCTTGCTGCCTTACTGCCCCTTGTTGCTGAGGTGTAAGTGGCGATGGTGGGAATAACTGATATTTTGCCTTTAATATTTAGGACTAGAGGTTAGAAAAGGCAGTGCTTGTATTTTGTGCTTTGCAGAAGCTAGGCAGAGCTACAGAATAATTTGCAGACTCATGGGAAAACTAAGACATCTTCAGGTTGTGGTATGGAATGACTAGAAACCCCCAAATTGAAGGTCTAATACAGTGATGCATGTGATTTTTCAGAGAACTCTTCTTTAAATAAGACGATTTGAAACCTAGAGCTTATTTGCGTGCAAGTTTAACCTGCAACGTTCCACAAGTCAGCTAAAAAAAAACCCAGCAGACTTGACTAGCTGTTTAAAAGCCGTATAGGAATGACCAACTGGGACATTGCAGTAAATGATACCTCTGAGATCTCACAGAATTGTACGCTAGCCTTGTACTTAAGTGGAGTTTGAATATACTGATCTGTGGATAAATTAATGGAGAATCTCAGGCTAGGAAGAATAAAGCAAATGCCAGCTTTCATTTTTATTTGTTAGCTTTAATAATACGACTTTTGGATCTGCTCTGTGCTGAATTAATGTCATCAATTATAGTTTCTATTGGGAATGTTTCTCATCATTAAAATCTTGGTAGTTTCTGATGCTTTAAAAGCGAAAAGGATTTGCCTTGAAGTGTCCACTGGGTTTCCCATTAGTGTACTTAGGGAAATTATAATGAGAAACCAGTTCAGCAGTGAGAGTTAGCTTGGTCTGCCTGTTAAAGATGTGCGTATGCAACTGAGTATAGCAGGCGGCTTGTTAGGCCTGTTTTTATTTAGGAAGTCACTATTTTAAGACAAATCTTCACCTGTCTTTGTTTGTTTTTTTTTCCTCTCATGAGTATTAATTGATTCACCTCTTGACAGTCACGGTGCGGATTTTTCTGAAGGTTTTTGTCGTGACGACCCAAGATGCCGTTTTTGTCTCCTGAGCCAGCTAATTAGCTGTATCAAAATCTAACCACCCTTGGCGTATCCTAATGGAGTTACTTGGCTGGCTTACAGCACGGCTGGTAGGCCATGAGGGTTTTTGGTTGACCTACTTAGACTGCTCTTCTGCATCTTCCCTTTAAAGGAGACATGAAGGAATTAAAGCAGGGTGTACAGAACTCGGGATCTCCCCAATACTGATACACACTTTGATTATTGTTTGTATTTGAGACCAGGAGAAGAGAGAGGTTGGGTGCACAGTTAAAACAGAAGGTGGTTTCTCTCAAGCTAACTTTTTTTTTTTCCTCTTGATAAAATAAAAATTAAGCTGGGATTGGGAAGTAAAAAGTTTGAGTATGTGATTGTTTCACCCTCTCTAAAATAGTAGACTTAATCTTCCTTCCTTCCAAGATTTTAAATTAAATGTATAATTCCTCTAGCAAACACTGGTCAGAACATCTGGGTACAGGAAAATTGAACACTGGTTCAGTCTGACCTGATTTTTTTTCTGGAGAATGTGGAAAAAAAAAGCCGGTAATTGAACTTGGGTTATGTTCTGTAGTTTGCAGCCTTGTTCTGATTGGTAATGCGGTTTAGAACAAGAAAAAAAAATCTATGCTGGTGCAGCTCAGACTGCAGATTAAATTAGGCAAACAGTGGAAGGTGTTTTATATCTTAAAAAATATGGCCTTGTTTTCTTACAGGAATAGCAGGGAGTGCTGTGGGTGTGAGGCACCTTACAACGGTCATGTAACAAAGCGGTGCTTGGTAGTGCCCCAGTCATGTGGCTTGTGTAAACCTGCCCTTGCACAATCTCCTCCTCGTTTGCAGAAGAGTTATAAATAGAAAAAGGTGTTCTTAGTTGTGTCTGGAGGAGCTGCACATGCCGTTCGTTCTGCCTGGTTCGTGCTCGCTCTTGGCAAAAGATGCGATTGCATCTGCAGAGCTGCTGAAATCCGCCGTCTGTTTACCGTCCCGGTTTGTGCTATTCTGCAAACCACAAAGCGAGGACTTCTGGGAATGTCTGAAAACCGACATGATGCAGAGGGTGGAACAAGAGAGTGGGAGCTTGTCAGCAAAACCTTCTGTCTCTGTCAGGTGATGGTGATGTCAGCGGGGACTCGAGGAGGCTGGGCTGTTTCAGGGAGGGTTTTCTGCTCTAAGAGGCAGGAAGATTTTTGCTTTGTGTTTGTAGGGGAAGTAGGACTGGTTACTCCTGGCTGGCAGTGGGATTTTGTTTCAATATATCACGTGGATTTGATTCTTTAAAGCAGATTTGAGGCAATGCCTTAGAACTATAAAAAAATTTTATGTTTGGTTTTTAAGGATTTAGTCCTTTTTCCTGTTCATTTTTTTTTTTCTTCATGTAGCAGCTTTTGTATCAGATTAATTTGCTGCTATGAAGATACCAAAATTCCTATTGCAAGTAAAAAGGGGTACTTCTGTGGCCTTTGAAGTGTGTGCATGTATTTTGAGGAAATACTTACCTGTGTATTTAGACAGGGAGCAATGTTTAATTTCAGATAGCAGTATTTTTCTTTCTCTTGGAATGAGGAGTCTCACGTTTTCACTGTGTACTCTGACTAGTTTTCGAACTTTGTTCTCGACTTCTGTAAAAGTCTGGAGAGCTTTTCTTGGAGATGCTGAGTAAATGAATCTTGCAGTGTGGTTTCAGGACTTGGTTTTCCCAAATGTAACGGTTTAAAATCCTTTGACTGTGTCCACACTGAGGTGAAACCTGTGCTTTGCTGGGACGGCAGTATAACTTGTGGCCAGGAGCTTTGCCTTCTCTGCATAACTTTCTGTTCTTTGTGGTGTTGAATATATTTCCCTGGTGAAAGGGAGATGTTAACTGTGAGTCTGCAGAATTTCTGGATGAAATGTGCGCGCCCCCCNNNGGGCTCGCGCCCCCCCCCCCCCCCCCCCCCCCAAAAAAAAATGTAAAACAAAACCAGAAGGAATGGAGATGGACAAGTATGTTTGAAGTAGAAGTTGCTCTTGCAACCTTTATAGTAACCCTTGTAACAACTTTCAGCAGCTGCTTGGCTGGCATCTGGAATACTAGCCAGGTTTCATCCATTTCTTTTTTTCTGCAAATTGCCTGTAATTTCTCAATTACTGTGGCCTTTTTGCTGCCTCATTAATCCCAAGGCATGGTAAACCTTGGAGGTGAGTTACTAGAGAGTGTGAGGCGGTGACAGCTTTTGAAATTTGACTTAAACTGACTAGAGAGGTTGTGGAGTATTGAGCCCTTCAGATAACTTCAGGTTGAGGTCGCTTCTTGACTTGTTGACACCTTGTAAGATTCGACAAAGAGAAGTTGATCCCTCTTGACTTCTTTAAGTTAAACACACTTGCTTTGGCAGTTCTGAAAAGAAATGAGGAAAAGGTGGAAATGGGGGAACTAACTAAGCACAGAAAATGATACATTTTCTTGGGTTTTGGGTGTTTCTCGGAAATAATGGTCTCTCGTTTTTTTTTTTTTTTTTTAACATTGCAAAGTGAGTCAGCCTGGGAAAGAGCATCCCTCCTGACAAATATGTTAATATAGTTGGCACAAATTAGACTGTCATGTAGGTAAAAGAGTTGACAGCACCCCAAGTTCTCTTCCACATATGAGTTCAACCCCTTCAAGTGAACGGGCAGCTCAGCGGTATCCTTCTCTTGCCAACTAGCAGATTAATTTGTCCATAAAAATGTTGCTCATACCAACATTTTCCAAGCAGTCTGGTTTGGAGGAGGCTTGAGTCTTCAAGCTGAATTTCTTTGTGTTCTGGGGGATAGTTTTCTGGGTTATCCTCTGGCTGGTGTGGCCAGATAGGACAGGATCCCCATTGATAAACACTTACATAAGGTGTTGACTTTTAAGCACTATCATGAAAGTCTCATTAGTAGGTTCAGTGCAGCTTTGGGAAGGGATTGCTTAGGATCTTTTTCTGAGAATCCCAGGAAGATACTCAAGCTGACTCTCCCTGGAAGAAGAATAACACAAATGCTTGAGGGAAGGGAAGATTATTCTCAAGAAAGGTAATCGCCTACCAATTTTCCAGTAGCTGTCCTTGCAGAATGGTAATCTGATCATTTTAAACTTCCTTCTAGGTTCTTCCTGAAGTGAAAGTAAGTGCGATGGTACCACTGTGGGAGCCAGTTGCACACTTCCCTTTATCTTTGCAGCCTTTAAACTGGGGTTGTGTAAATTCCTTGGCAGAGTCCCGTGTGATGTGTAGTAGTTGGACTTTTCTCCTTCCTTTTCTGCTGTTACCCTTCAACTGGTGGAATATTTTAATTATATTGTTGGGCTTCAGGCTGTGTTTGAGACAACGCTTGTTCTGGGAGATGGCTTCTCTTGTCTCTCAGACACAATCATCAGAGAGATCAGAGTGGATATGAATCTCTCTCTTTTTTGTAGTTTTTTGTTTGTTTTGAGAAGCTCCAAGTGTATGCAAGGATCTTAGGGTGCCTGTGGGCTGTCAGCTTGGCAAGAAGCCCAAAAGCTGAAGTCTTTCACATCCCAAAGACATGCCCTTTGTACATGGATTGTATTTCTACTTCCTCTTCTCCTTCTCCATTGTTTTTTTTTTTTCACTGATTAATGTAGGAGAAGCTTGATGAAGCAAAGACTGTTCTTCTAAAACTGAAGAAACCTGGTCTCTGAAGCATTTTAAGAAGGGAGAAACCAGTGAAGGGGACGAGTAAAGACACACTGTGGCCTTCACAGATAAACTTGCTCGGTGCTCTGAAAAATAGCACCTTGCAAGTGCTTTGGGAAAGTGGGGTAGGTTTGAGTGGGCATGATGTGCAACTGGGGCGAGCTGGCCTACAGAGAAGGGAGAAATCTGTTTAAAAATGGATGACCTTTATCTAAAGAACAGTATATAAAAGAAAAGGATGCCGGAAGTAACTAAGAAGGTAGTCCCACTGGGTTTGTCCACCAACTGGAGAATGGGAAATGACATGTTAAGGTGTCACTCTTCTTGCAGCAGATGCTGTTTTGACAGAAGATGGGGGTTGGGGAAAGGATCCATGCTTGGCACATGCCAACTGCACTCTGTAGCTGCTTTCTAAAATGTGTTGATGGTGTGTGGCCCTAACAAACAAATTTCCCTGGTCGCCATTTGACCAGAAAGATCTGTACAGAAAGCACTAAATGTAGAGTTGTCTTCTCAGAGGGCAAGAACTTGCCCACTGTCCTTTGTAACTTGAGGAACATGACTATTCTGTTTTCCCTGAGTAAATGTTGATCCTCATGGTGTGGCTGATTGAGGTTTGTTTCCCAAATCTGTTGGCTTTTTCTATGAAAAAATTATGTAGATATGCTGACATTTCATCTTGCTCTGGTGTTGTGCAGGAGTGAGGACTTTAAATTATACTGGGGAAAGATGTTTGGGGTGCTTACTTGCATCCTAAAACTAGTTTTCAGTGTTCCCTGACTTACAAACAGTTTGATGCTTCTCGTTCTTAGCTGGCCCTGCTGGTTTCAAGCACTTCTGAGATTTTGTGACTTTTAGTCTGCTGTAGAAGATTGCAGGTAACGTTAGTGTCCTTATTCTCAAATTTAAAGTGGCTGTGTACCCAGTGGCAGTGCTTTGAGCAGGATTTCAACAAAATATGGCTCTTCTCTCCTTCCAGGCTGGTGGGATCTGATGGAGGGAAGCACCATGATCGGAGACATAAAGCAATTAGCATACTGTCAAAAATCTATTTAATTCTAAGATGTTTCCCCTTTTCTGAACAGAATTATCTTCAGCCTGTACTCTGCTGACCTCAAAAGGTCTCACGCTACTGGTTTGCTCTTCAATTTTCATCTGCCTCAATGTCGTAACAGGGCATATCCCTGCTGCCTTGCTCATACCGCTTGCTGTGTCCTGGAGCTTAGGGCATTAGTGTGAGCAGCTGTTTGATACAGAAGCCACACAGCAAGGAATTTGTTAAAGACTTATAGCGAAAAAAAAAGTAATAAATAAGCGTAAATCTGAAGCATAATATTTATTTTGCCCTGCACTTTTAATACCCAGCTCAGAGAAATGTGACAACTGTTAAATGTTCTGCCAAAGCTGGGCACGGATCTAAAGTCACACGGTGACAGGATCCTAAAGCAAAAAGCCAAACAAAAACTGGGAGTTCATTGAGAGCTAGTTACAGCATGAATTCCTTAGTTTGAGTTTTAAATGGCCTCTTAAATCAAGATTTGAGAAACTGCTTGGAATAACTACTGTAGTTTTATATCTTAGTTTTGCAGTGTTTCAAACAGGGGAGGGGGGATTAATTTTCTTTTGCTTTACAGAACCAAAGGCATAGATTAAAACTTATACTTTTAAAGAGTTGGAAGTCCTAATTCCTGTGTTTAAAGTCAAGGTCTTGCTTGACTTTAGCCAGAGCTTGACTCTGCCTTGCAGAACCTTCCTACCAGGGTTTGATACCAGCATCTGAAAGGGAAGAATAACTCCTTCCCTCAACCAAGCGTATACTTGGTTATTGTCCTCCTGCCAGAGCTGACAGCTTTGGAACTTACCAGTCTGACTTTGAAACTTAACTCTTCTTAGTGTTTCCAGATCAATAAGACTGGAATTTAAAATAAGCCATCTGGAAATAATAATGTATGGTTAGCAAAATTAGGAGGTTTGTAGACTTCTTCCTAGGGTCTTATGAACAGTCCTAGTGTGATGTCTGACTGAAGAATAATACGCAGTCTAAGCTTTTTACTGGGAGAGAGGCTGGCAAACTTCAAGCTCTTGTGCAGAAAATCAAGCATGCAGAGCACATTTTTCTTCAAATAAATGGGTCATTCCTCTCTGAAATCTGGTATAAACAGGCTTCATGAATCGAGAGCGGAGAAGGCTGACGGAATGCCACCTCTAAAGCAGACTTTATCTGACTCTGATGGGTAGTGGCTGTGCTGGGAATTCAGCCGTTAAGTTGATACTCTGATTGCTCAGAACCAAGATGTGAGAAATGGAAAAGCAATTGTTCACCTGTCATAACCTTTCTGGAAGCTTTGGAGGAATCAAATAGCTTAATTCCTACTTTTTGGTTGATGATGTGATTTCACAGAGTTTTGTGATACATAAATGACATTGATATGAAGATAAAGGCTCTTAAGCCACACCTGTACAGCTAACAGATTTGAATGGGTTGGTTTTGCTTGGTTTTTTTAATAAATATTGACAGCATTGTCTTGTAGGCTTAAACCACGGCAGATTTCCTTGGAGCCTGTCTGCTGTAGGGTTTTAGGAGTTTTTTATTCATGGGTTAGTGCAGCGTAGGACACTGACTGCTGAGGAAACAGCCTACTGACAACACAGGGTGGTTTTAGAAAACTGGAAGATGTTGAGTGTCCAGGCAGCACAACAAACAAACAGCTTGGAAAGTCAGCTAAAAGGTGCAGTTAATTAACTTGTCTCATTTCTGCTGAGGTGCTGAGATTCAGGCACTTCAATAGGGAAGTCCAGCTGTTCCAGTTTTGCATAGTCTGCATTTGGGACTCATTCTTGGGTTTCCAGTGAGAAATGGCTGGATTGAAACACACTTAAAAACATTAGCAAACCTAAGTAGCCTGCTGGAAAGGCTGTGGTTATACCATGCAGCATTAACCTGCTTACTTTGGACTAGAAGTCATTCAAAGTGTACAACTGAAAGAACAATTTTATTTATTTATTTTGGCAGCTGTGGCAAGCCCTCTCTTGTGGCAGAAGGACTGTGTGAAGGGTCCAGAGGTATGGTGTCAGAACATCCGGACGGCCTCACAATGCGGAGCGCTGAAGCACTGCCAGCAGAACATCTGGAACAAGCCTACTGTAGTGAGTATCAACTCCTGAGCCTCTTTCCCACCTGTACTTGAGGTAACTGGTTTCTGTACACTGCTGAAGACTTTTTTCAAGTCTCTGATGAGAGTTAAGTGCCTTATCTGACTGTGCTTCGATTCCTGGACCTTGATTTGGGTGCTAGATAAAGGTTGCTTTCCATTTCTCCGCTTCTCTGCGTTGCACAACTTGTCTGCTGACTTCTCCTGTGACCTGTTGCACAATCGCCAAGCAGTGTGTGCAGTGGAGCTAGTGGATTTCAGGCTCGTTCCTCTTTATTAAACCGACTCCTAATTCATAGAGCCTTTTCTTACTCTTATGCTTGAGCACTGCCAACCTGACGGGCTTATTACAGAAAAAGCTGTATCCAGTATTTCTTCCTTAACTTCAATTCCAGATGTCGTGGTCATTCTTAGCGTTGTTACTCGTACATTGCATTTACGGATACTTCATTCTGTCCCCAAGTAACTCAGGTCTTCTCTCTCCAGAACAGTATCCCCTGTGACTTGTGTAAGGAACTTGTGACAGTAGCTGACAAGGTTTTGAAGGATAATGGCACCGAGGTAAGCAGAGCTCCCCTTCTCCTTGCCCCGAGGGGATTTGCTTTCATTATCTTAAGGAGATCACAAGGTGAGGGGGTGGAAGAGTAGTCTAGGTGATGTTTTCCCAACCTAAGCAGCAAATGTTGAAAGGGACTGGAGTGCATGGGAAAAGGCTTTTAAACAGCCTGTTCTGGATTAGAGGTTAGTAAACTCTAGAGCCTCTCATGCTCTGACATATCCCTGATTGACTGTAGATGCTTAATAATATTGTTCTTGTGCTAGTGGGCCATCGATCTTAAACAGTAAGACACTACAGTCTCTAAAAGTGGATGATTACAGCAAGTGGGCACTACTTCTGTTTTTTTGTTTTTCTTTCAGTGAACCTGAGAGTACTTTTATAAACACAGTCCCACTAGTCCATAATTTCACTTCCTCCTCTTAAATGTAAACATTCTGTGCTAATCTCATTCTAGTTTTGCTTCTCAAGTCCAAGGGGTGGGTTTTTTTAGGCTTTGTCTTGTGCGTTTTGGGCATTTAAAGAGCACTTGAGAGAGAGGTATTTGGGTAATCTATAGCCCACCTTATCTTTTATAGGATGAGATCCGCTCCTACTTGGAAAAGACGTGCGAATTTCTTCGTGACCAAAGCCTGGTCTCTGAGTGCAAAGAAATTGTGGATTCCTACCTACCAGTTATCATGGATATGATCAAAGAAGAGCTAGTAAGTAGATAACAATTTGCAACCGTCAGAATTAAAAGCCTTGCTGCTGTTGATGCCTGGATTTCATCTTCTGCAAAAGATTGTACATGTGATCCTTTAATCCCATGTAGATCACTGGTGTTGCAGTTCATGGTGTAAATCTGAAGACTACTTCCTTGCTATGAAACATTTTCCCTTCGTGTCTTGTTTCAGCTGTCAATGACTCCACTCTGAACTCAATATCAAAGTGCCATCAGTCTAGAGTTTTACATGTGTGTCTCATCTCCCTTAGGATAACCCTGAAGTTGTATGTAGTGCCCTCTCGCTGTGCCAGTCCCTTCAGAAGCACCTAGCAGCCATGAAACTGCAGAAACAACTCCAGTCCAATAAGATACCAGAGCTAGACTTCTCCGAACTGGCATCGCCATTCATGGCTAACGTGCCTCTGCTCCTTTATCCTCAGGACAAACCCAAGCAGAAGTCTAAGGTAAGGGTGCCAGACAAGTGTGTGGCTTTTGCTTCTGAGCTTCAGTGCTCCTTCGCTTAAGAAGGTTCTGACTTGAGGGTTTGTTGTACTGGGAGCAGATTAAGCTGACGTGACTGTCTCCTGTTGAATTTTGTGCTCGTTCATACAGATAATTACCCTTTTTTCCTTAACCTGTGAGTTTAAAGCTAAATAAGATGATAGGTGCAGCCTCTGTGGACCACATGTCTACTCTTGGATTGACAACCACAGTCGAAAGACAGTCTTGTGCTGGACTAGTCCCATCTAGGACTGCAGTAGTCAAGCAGGTCTTACTTGAGAGCAAGTTTGGCTCCAGCATTCAAAGGAGGAAGAATTCTCTGCTGTTGTGAGTAATGTGCCCTTCAGGGGAAGCATTCCTCTCAGAATCCAAAGGTGACAGACTGGAGCAGGAAAGAGCAAATACTTGACAAAGGCGAGGAGATGAGACAATGAACTTGTGAGTAGAGGCTGAGTCTTGATAGCCAGCCTAGATAGGAGAGTTATACAATTGGGTGGATGGGGAAAAAGCTTCTGTGGGTGGAGCAGGTAAGATCTGTGCCAGATAGAGAAACCTGGCCACTGTGGTTTGTAACAAACCCAACAGATTTTAGAGATAGGCTGTCAGTTTCAGAGCCAACTTGGTACCTAATCTCCACCTAGTGGCTGGAGCACATACCAGCAGCAGCTTGTCTGTATCAGCCCAGGTTTTCTAGGATTCTGCAAATCTTCTGTATTCAGGTTTGTAAATCATTTAAAATACTTTTGAAACTTGTTAGTGTTAGGTGAAGACTTGTCAACTTAGGTTGCCTTTCACTCTTCGGTCTAGGGAAGTGGGGATGTATGCCAGGACTGCATCCAGCTGGTTACGGATGTTCAGGAAGCTGTGAGGACAAACTCCTCTTTTGTCAAGTCTTTGGTTGAGCATGCCAAGGAGGAGTGTGACCGTTTGGGGCCTGGGATGTCAGATATGGTAAGCTGTCTTTTTGTTTTGTTTAGAAATGAAATAGTTTAAACAAACATAAAAGAGAGTTAATCCTCTCAATGTAATCTTTAATCAAAGGAGAATGTGTCTCAAAGGAGGATGTATTGTTATTCACAATAACACTGAAATCATAAACTTTCTGGTCAGGAAAGTTGTGTGGGGTGGCGGGTGTCGATCTGGGAAGGAAAAAAGAGACTCAGAGCTGCTGCTGGCCCTTAAAAACCTTCTTCATAGACATGATCTGCAGGGTGTACTTTTGCCCTGTCAGTGGCAGGGTGTGTTTTCGCCCTGAGAGGAAGAGAAAAGGACTCTGTACGCATAGCTGCTTATCTGCTGTGATTGTGTAACCTGAAAAGCCATCTTGTATCTGGGACAAGCTCTGAAAGGTAACAGAATAGTTAAGTAAAGCAGGTAAATAACTTGATGTATTAGAAAATTCTCATTAACTTTACAGCTGAAGTGGTTGGATATTTACATGACTCTTTCCCCCCTCCCCCCCTTCCTGCAGTGCAAGAGCTATATCTCAGAATATTCAGACTTGGCTATCCAGATGATGATGCACATGGTAAGATCAGTAGAATATAATATTTGTTAATTTTTCTGCTTTGGGTAGCTAATTTCTTTGGAAATGGAGAACATTGACTGCAGTAAAAGTTTGGGGGGAGCACTTGCTCTGTTACGTCTTGAACTCTCTGAATTTGGCGTTTAATGGGGTAGTAATTATAGAATGGTGGTAACTTAAGTCTCAAAATGCTTTCTTTAACCCTTTCCTTTTCTTTTCCGACCACTTCAGCAGTGCAAAAGGCACTTTCATCCTCGGAAATGCAGAAAATGTTACATACATTCCTTTATACACTTTTAACTCAGTCCTTTACTTACACCACCTCCCCACCAAATACCATGTTAGGCATATTAGAGTTGGTCTTTGTCACAGTATTGCAAAATTGCTTCAAGTGTTAGAGAGAATGTGTCTGTTTGAAGGAAGAAAAAACAGCCGCCTTCTGGAACTGCTCTCTGGACTCTTGGTAGGAGCCATCGAAAGCAAGTGGTACTGCACCAGCTCTAGTTTGCAGGACATAAAATATGTTTTACCTCTGACTGCATCCATAGCACCTCTTTATCCAGTCTTTAAAAAAAAAAAAATAGATAAGCCTTTAGAGAGTGCAGTGCCTAAATGCCGTGAGTAATGTAAAGAAGTCTAGGTGAATTAATTTATCAAGAGTATGTGGCTGACTTGAACCTGAATTTAGCAACAGAGTGGCCTTTTTTTTTTTTAATATTACCAGTTGCTAAAGGCTGCTTAAAAGCTCATACTATTTCTTAAGTATTTGGAGGGGAAAACAAATCCTTGTTCCAAACCAGTTAGTTTCTCATTGTAAGCATTGCAATGCAGTGTGATGTTGATACCTGGAGTTGGACTATGACCACAGCTCGCATCCGGCCGAGTGTTGCTCAGACTCTTTGGAGTTAGTCTTGCTCAGGATGCTCTAATAACTCCCAGTGAATAATGCTGATTAGCACCGTGCAATTAATTTGAGTTGCTGTATCAATGCTAAGGATTTTTGGGGTGGGCACCGTGTCGTATTCCATCGTCTTCATGGAAAGAGTATATGCAGTTTCAAGTGCTTGACATTTTTTTTTCCTCTTAAGTGTTATCTTTAATTTCTTCTTTCTTCCTCTTGTCTGCAATCTCCCTTCTCAACAGAAGGATCAGGTAGGTGAGCAACTTGCCTGTGGTGATAGCCTGCTTGTAGTTCACTACTACTTACTCTTAAAGGGCTTGTAGTTCACTCCTTGCTCTATTAGCTGTGTACATCATGTGTTTGTACTCGGTGCTGACAGATACAAGGGATATTTACGTATTTAAACAAGAGAGAGACTCTAGACTTCCTCCAGTGTATCAGGCCTACTTTCAACTTCAGATACCAGTTCGTGCTACTAAGGTTTTGCCTTTGCTCTAACTGGCCAAAGCATAATCAAGAAAATATGCTCACTTCTCTACAAGAAGGATAGATGTGGAAAAAGCTTGCCGATGGCTCCTCTCAGCTTCTGGTTCAAAGTTTGGGCTCAAAAGGGCTTGAGTGAAGCTGTCCCCATGTCTTTTCTGGATTAACCTTTAAACCTAGGACAACAGTAGGCTGTTTGGAGTCCATGAACTGAAAAGAAGATGCAGGAAACCTTTATGTTCCTGCTTCCTACAGCTATTTGAGCTTTTAATTTCATTTTTAAGTCCTGAGAGACCTTGTGTCTGTCATTTCTCTGCAAGAGAACGTGTTGTGTGCATGTGGGTTTTGCTGTAACATTAATAATTGGAAATGCTTCTTATAATGCATGAACCAAAGGGCTTGACTTAAAGGTACTGCCTGGAGTCATCGGAAGCAGCACAGTGTGTTTGAGATGCTGCTGCCTGTGTGTGAGGTCATGGCATGAAGTATTAACTGCTCCAGAAGCCTCTGTTGTAAGAAGCTTGATGCCCTGATGACAGGGTGGAATATGATCTTCTAGTTACCCATAGGACCAAAGGTAGTTGCTTTTTTTGTTAGCTTAAATAGGCTTTAGGTGGGAAAAATGGAATTTTTGTGTATTACTCTGTACAGCCCACTTCGTGTGGGCACAGCATGGCCTCCTTAGAGCAGTTTGCTTCGTGTCCAGCATTTGTTTTTGCATTTAGTAAGGTATGTTTCAAAACACTTGGGAAAACCTTTTTTAAAAACTTTATTTCTGGTTGCTGTTTTCCTTCATATCCTGTGAGAAGAATACCTGAAATACGGTTACCACAGATAATTTTTAAAAGAGTTAGGCTTAGATTTTAACACGGTTAACTTTTTGTTTCTTACAGACTGTGTTCCGTAACAGGGGAATGTGTTTGCAAAGTGTGGTGTTACTGGATGCTCTGAAGAAGGTAGTTTATGGATAAGAGGAGGAGTCTGTTCTTTTAGGTGTTTCTTTCAGGATAATTAGCCTTTTTCTGTGTTGACTTCAGGCTTTCAGGGGAGTGGCTTGGTGGATGCAGGTCTAAATGCGATGCTGGAGGCCAGTTTTGGTGTTGGTAGCTCTTAAGTCAACTCCTTTGGAGGGCTTGCATAGCTATCTGGGAAATGTTTTGGTTTTTTTTTTAAATGGATGTGGCCTAACCTCTTCCTCTTTTAAAGGAACTGCTAAATTTTGTCTGGTGGCTGTCCTGCCTATAACCATACTGGATGCTTTGGCAATACATGAAGTAGAAGTAGTCACGAAACTTCTAGTTGCATTTGGAGCCTTTTAAAACTTTCTTCTCTGTGCCTGTTCACAGGCTCCATAGAAAGGGCAGAGTCTTCTAAACTTTAAAAAATTGTTTATACATCTCTTTCCAGCAACCAAAGGACATTTGTGCCATGGTTGGGTTCTGTTCTTCCATGAAATCTGTTCCACTTCAGCCTCTGGTGCCAGCTCAAGTGGTTCGTGAAGTAAAAATGGAAACTGTGGAGGTAAGATGGACTGTTTGTATGGAGCAGTTTTGCTTTCCTTTTGGCTTTGGTGTCTTGAACCAGGTGAAACAGCTATGAGCTTTTATGCAAAGAATAATCCAAGCTGGCCTATGTTTGATCTGTGAAGTAGATTTGTTAGAATAGCGGAGCCTGTGCTAAACCAAAGTTTCAGGACTGAAACAGGGGCTCCTCTTCCAGCAGTAGCTTTAGAATTACACCTGAAATGTTAGAGGGCAAATTGCTGAACTTGACTTTTGCTCTTCATTTGGAGTTAGGCTTTTCCTTGCCTTCCAGTCACTGTGGGGCTGCTTATTTCTCCATGTCTACTGAATTCAGCTCTCCTCCTCTCATCTTGATTAGACACACAAAATGATTGTTCATTCAGAAAGGCTTTTTACTGAGACCCTTGAGATTGGGTTTTGGGTTTTGTATGACCTTTTGGAATTCAGGTCAAACTGGCCAGCTAGGTAAATAAATTGGTGTGCTGAAGCTGAATGTCAGTGCTGTTAGACTGCTTCTTTTCCCAGTTGTCCCTGTCAAATGGAGTCAGGTGCTGATTTTGATTGTTTTCTACTTTTTCTTCTATGTACTCAGAAAGCTTCAGTTCAAGAGAATACTTTTTCCGTGTGTGAAATCTGTGAGACCATAGTGAAAGAAGTGACTGGCCTCTTGGAGAGCAACAAGACAGAGGTATGTAAGTGGTAGAAATGTTACCTCTTCCTCAGCTCTGGCTAAAGTCAGGGTTGAGTTGGAGGAGAAAAGAAGAATTTTCCATCCTGGGTGGGACAGAGTAAGAAAACACATACTGGTGAACTGAGTCAGATTTCTGTTCCTCACTTGCATGCTTTGTGCTTCAGGAGGAGATCATACGTGAAATGGAGGCCATCTGCTTGCTCTTCCCAGCCCGGGTCAAAGAGCAGTGTGAGGACTTCATCGAAGTCTACGGCCAGGCTTTGATTAACATGCTCTTGGATGCCACGAATCCTGAAGCTGTGTGTACGTTGCTGAAATGCTGTGCTGCCAACAAGGCTCCCCAGCAGCCAGGTGGGTCATGAGGACTTGGTGGTGGTGCAAAATGAACTACTTCACCTGTGAGTCTCTCTTTTTTTTTTTTTTTTTTTTT
>VWZK01015975.1:134115-145171 GCA_013396935.1 Baryphthengus martii
GTTTTGAAGATAGATGCTTTAGTGCTTTGCTGATGCTGCCTCCTTTCTTCTCTTTGGGGCAAGTACCTAAGAAGTGACCTTTGGTTTGTTTTTTCTTTTTGTTTTGTTTGTGGTTTGTTTTTTTTTTAACCTTCTCAGCTTCAGTGAAACCTGCAGATGGCTTCTGTGATATCTGCAAGATGGTGGTAGCTTATGCAGACAAAGAACTTGAGAAGAATGCCACCACAGCTGAAATTGAAGCTTTACTGGAAAAAGTCTGTCACTTCCTGCCGGAGTCTGTCAGTGATCAGGTAAAGATCTTGTGCAGAATCACAAAATGTTAGGGATTGGAAGGGACCTCAAAAGATAATCTAGTCCAACCCCCCTGCCAGAGCAGGATCAACTAAATTAAAGGTGGAGGAGGCAGTGGTTTTGGTGGTGGTAGTTGGGAGCTGTCCGTGTTTATTTGTTGGTTTATGTAGGTCCTACAGTGACAATTATGCTTATCTCATTTTTCGAGCATCACCTGATACTCTGTCTACATGCTAATTTTAGGTTCGTCTCTCAAGTGTCTCTACTTCTGCTGTAAATGTCCAGGTACTCATTCTAGATTAGGTCTCTGTATTTGGGCTCTGGCTGGAGACAAACTGTCCACAGGTGCAGCTGGGGCTGGCTTGCGTTCAGCAACTTGATCTTTCTAGTTTGTTGGTTTTTTTTTTTTCTTTACTAGTCATCACCAAAGCATAGCAGCTTCTTTTCATGTGCAGTAGAGCAAAAAAAAAAAAAAAAAAAGGTTCAGGTTTGATCCGAGGCAGTCAAGAGACCATAGAGGCCTTGCTGTCAGGACTTGCCTTCCAGTCAGAACAAGCCAGCTAGAGATGAACAGAAGGACAAAAGAGTTCACAGAGCGTTGGGAAAAACTGGAGAGTGGTACCTCTTAGTGTTTTTTCTTTTTCATAAGAGTTGCCAATCTTCCTCTGCTAGGGTCTGGCAGGAGTTTGAGGTGCCAGGGGGATTAAGTTTCCAGACTGGCCATCCTTTGGGCTTGGCACTGGCTGGACTGTGGTGCTAATTTGCAGTCAGGAAAGATTTGCCTGGAAATCCTCTTGAACAGTGGGTGGGAACAGCTGAAGGTTTGCTTTTTTTTTTGTGTTCCTCAACACTGATCCTGTTCAGGGGATTAACGAAGTAATTGGAAGTAGGCTGGCATTAATTCCACTGAGACAGCAAAAAGCAACACCTCTTAGGCCGCTGCTGTCAAGATTTACCTGAAAATCTTATTAGGTGGCTGCTGAGTTTTGTCAGCAAGTGGCAACTGCTTATAAATTTACTAGGCACAGAATATACAGGCTTAAAGCAGCTATGGAACAGCTGTTGCTCCCAGCTTCTGTGAGGCTATTTGGAGATGGCCTCCACTAGAGGGCTGACGGTTCTTGATGGGAAAGCATTTCCTGCTGTTGCAAGATCTGAAGGGAACAGGAACTACTTGGGATACCAGTGCTGAGGAGTTGTGACTGCATCGCTGCCGTCCTGTTCAGGATGTTTGTCTCCAGCTCCTTCGGTGTACTTTCCTCCTGGGACAGCAGTGATCTCTGATTACAGACTAAGCTTTGCAAATCAAAGCTTGTCTTCCTTGGTTCTTTTCCCAAATTCTGTTGTCTTTGGTTCTTTTTCCTTTTGATCTGTTGTTCATCATAACCTGTCTGCAGGCAGGTGTGAGGGAGCAAAAAATCATGTAGAATCAGAATTCTTTAGATTGGAAGAGATCTTTAAGATCATCAAGTCCAACTGTTAAACCAGCACTGCTGGGTCAAACTGTGTCTCTCAGCACCACATCTCCATGGCTTTTCAATCCCTCCAGGGATGGGGATTCTACCACTGCCTTGGGCAGCCTGGGCCAGGCCTGGACAACCCTTTTGGGGAAGACATTTCTTCTCATGTTCAACCTAAACCTCCCCTGGTGCAACTTCTCTTGTCCTGTCACTTGGGGGAAGAGCCTGACCCCATCTGGCTCCAGCCTCCTATTAGGAATCTGTTGAGAGTCAGAAGGTCTCCCGTGAGCCTCCTTTTCTCCAGGCTGAACAAGCCCAGGTCCCTCAGCTGCTCCTCACTGGACTTGTGCTCTAGACCCCCACCCCTCATGTAGTTGTGTGATTATTGCCGTGCTGAGTCCTATTTGATCTGTAGAGCTCCAGCCTCTGGCTTATCAGTTTGGAGTATATTATTGGGGTAGGGTACCAGGCCTACCTGCTGAAGACCACATCATCCTCCTCTTCCTAAGTCTTTAGCAGAAGAATCTCTCAACCTGTATTTTCATTCCAGTGTGTTCAGTTTGTGGAACAGTATGAACCTGTGGTTGTGCAACTCCTGGCGGAGATGATGGATCCCACTTTTGTTTGCACTGTGAGTATTGCGTTTGGTTCTCCTGATGACAGGCTCTGATACAGCCCGCCCTCCTCCCCGGGTTTCCTTTCAGGCCAGCCTTGTGCATGGAAAGAGCTGCCAGTGCCACGGTGTAGCGTGCCCTGATCAGAAGGATCTTCAAGGGCCTTTCTTGAGAAAAGGCCCTTTCCAAAAATTTAATACAAAGAAGCGGTTGGGGTAACTTAATTCTTCCTCGGGGCAGATGTGACTGGAGGCGTCAGTTGAGTTGTAGTACTGCTGGAGCTCCTGAAGCTAACTCAGCTTTGCTTCCACCCTTGCTCAGGTGGCAGCTCAGACGTTGGGATCTCTCTGTGCAAATAGAATGATGCTGACTCTGCTGCTGTTTGTTTGGGGTTTTTTTTCCACAGAAACTTGGAGTCTGTGCATTAGCTAAACAGCCTCTCCTAGGGGATGATGCTTGTGTCTGGGGTCCAGGTTACTGGTGTAAGAACATGGAGACTGCTGCGCAGTGCAACGTACGTAAGGCAGGATTCTGCCTCAAGTTTTCTATTGGCCTTTGACAGCTTCTGATAAATTATTTTTTTCAACTTCTCGACCACCCTTTCAAGCAGATAAATTCCAGTTTCAGGAAGTGAAAGGTGGTTGAGTTTGATTAGAGGGTCTTCCATAGCCCTTAGCTTTCTTACAGTGGACTGTTTCCCTTTTGTTCCTGTCTCTTACCTTCTAGCATCTCAGAATCTATAGAAAGGTAGAAGATGAGCTTTTTATTTCATCTTGTGTTCCCTCAGCCAACGCACCGTGTCACCACCTCTCATCAGGCTCTGAAAATTGTCTTCCAGTGTTGCTGTGGGCTGATGCTTTTCTTTGCCAGGCCTTAATGGCCAAAGGGTCATCAGCATTTTTTCCTGAAGCTTCTGGGTGGGGACAAAGATGTTATTTATTCAAGCCCTCCCTGGAATCACTCATTTAAAGAAAAACAGATTATGCTTCCAAGGTCTTGGCTGAGAATAAGGTGTTGAATTGTTTGCAAACTTGTTTTTTTTTTTTCCACTGATGCAGATTATTTCTTTCTCTTTAGGCTGTTGATCACTGCAAACGTCATGTGTGGAACTAGAAGACGACTTTCCAGTTCTGAAAGTTTGTCATGGCTCTTGGAAATGCAGGCCAAGGTTGGCGGAGAGCTCTATCTCCAACGTCCCTCCTCTCTGCCTCGTTAACAATTTGACCTTCAAGTTCCTTTGTTGTAACTCTTCCATAGCAGTGCTGCTGTTTGAAGGATCAGATTTTCATTGTTGACTTAACAAAGATATTTCTGATTGTACAGTTTAACTCGTTATGCTCCTAAAAGTAGTGTGGTGTAGCTTTTCAGTTGACAGCCTGAAGTGTTTTTGTTTTGTTTGATTTTATTTTTTTTTTAGGTGCTGGGAAGAATGGCAGAGAAAGTGAAATAAGATGAGATTATTATCTTTTAATTTAAAAAAAAAATACCAACTAAACTTTCAAATGTCTTTCTATAGGCAGCACTGGGAGGATTCCATGCTTCACATTTTTAACATCTGGCCAGAATTGTGTAATTGTGGGGGGAACCCTAAGGGATAGTGTTGAATCTGGGGAAACCCTTCGGCTGGAATTTTCAAAGCTCTATAGATAGAGAGGAAAGGGACTTTGTGCCCAGCTATGTCTCAAACTAACGGGTACCTAGAAAAATAAGATGAAATTGCATTTAAGTGATCACACTTTTGCTTTTGAGCGAACACACTTCTGGCTTTGTGGTGTTACCTTAGCTAGGGAAAACTCACCCTCCTCTTTTGGTCCTTTTTATTTCCTTGGACTGCTTGATCCTAAGCATTGGGTGTTCTCCTGTCAAGCCCTGTGCAGTGGGATTTCAATCTTCTGAAGCATGCTGATGTCGTTCAGATTTTCTTGTCCTAATTGCTCAATTCTGCGTAGTCTTGCAGCTTCCTACCTGCAGCCAGCCAGGTGCCAAGGAGGTGAGGTGATCTGGGTCACTAGAAGACAGGTGCAGGGGCTGTGCACATGTCAAAGTGAGGGCAGAACACATGGAAAAATGGGTTTTGTGGTAAACTGCCAGTTCAGCATCCTGCTGAACTTCCAAACAAAAATCTGTTGAAAGCCAACTCCTGCCCTGGAAACATCAGGGCCTTGAGGTGTAGAAGCCTTGAGAAGGCAATCATGCTTGAGACAGATATTGCATCCCTTTGCCAGTGTTTAGTGCATAGTTCTCGTCAAGTTCCCCCCAAAACAGAGGAGACCTTTGGGAACAAAGGGAACTGGGCAGAGTGGAGCTTTGAAAATTCCAAGCCTGTTCAGAAAGGTGGTGGCAGCTGCTGCTGTTCCTGTGGCATCTTGAGAGCTCCGGTAACGATGCTTGAGCAGCAAACAAAAGAATTTTCACACTGGACAATTTTAATGGAAAACCACTTGACTGCAGTTTCTTTTATTACTCTGTTACATAGTAAACATCTGGGCAGTGTTGACAGGTAGTGATACCGGTTTATCTTTCCCCTTGTAACGAAAGCTGAAGCTCTCATGGCTTTTAGAAGAAAAAAAAAATTCCAAATAATTTTCCCCTAAAGCTGTAAAATCCCCACAGCTTTCAGTCTTGGCTGGCTCGTGCAGTGGTTTCAGCAGCGTATCCCAGCTGGGGTAGATAAGCCAGATGGGAAGTGGGCGCTCTCCGGCAGCGCTGCCCTGGAGTTAGGGGTTGGGTTACACCATGGCCTGTAGGATGGCGTTGAATCTTCTGAAATTAATACAAAGATGTTAGGATCTGTTGAAGGGGGGGAGATGGGCATGGATTGACGCTTGGTTGGTAAGGTTTTAATTTTCTGAGGTTTTTTAGTAGTGGAGGGTTTGTGCTGGTGACACGGTGGGTGAAGTAAAGTGAGGGAAATCTTGGGCTTGCGCTGGAAGTTGCTTCCCTTTTCTCCCTCCCTGTGGCTGGTGGTGGCACCTGACCCGCTTGAGTTAGGCTGGGAAGGACACGTGCAGTTGCTTTCTAAAGAACATTGTCTTGATTTTTTTTTTTTTTTTTGCACAAAAGCTTCCTTAACGAACAATAAAAACTTCTGTTAAACCCACCAGCTTGGGTGTTTCATTTCCTTGCTGCAGGATCTTTGCTTCCCTTTGACGTAGCCAGGAGAAGGTGTGTCCCAAAAACCTCCCTTGGATTCTAGGGCTGAAGGAGTTGCCATCCCCTTGAAATGTGCGTGTTCCATCAAGCACTTGCTCTCCTGAGCGCAGCTGCAGCTTGTGGAGGCTGCTTGCCAGGGATTGCCACTGCCGTGCTCTTCACCTGGACCCACGCAATGCCTGCTCGGGTGAGGCAACCACTCTGTGTTGCAAGTCCCCTGGCCTGAAGTTCTTGAAGCTGCTTCAACACCAGGCTCCAGTGCTGACTTGCATTTACTGCTGCTTCCCTTTGCTGTCATTCCTGGCTTTGGTTCGGGTAAAATGTCATTTTGAAATGGTTTAGGTAAACCCCTTGGCTGCCTTTAAATATGCTGTGATTTCCCTTGTCCTGAATATTGGTTGAAAGAATGGTTGGAAGGGTTTGAGATCTCTCTTTAAGGGTCCAGTCCCCCTGCAGGGAGCAGGGACAGCTGCAACTAGAGCAGGTTGCTCAGAGCCCCAGCCAACCTCCCTTGGAACGGTTCCAGGGATGGGGCAGCAACGAGACTGACCTCTCGGGGCAACCTGGGCCAGGGTTTCACCACCCTCGGTGTGTGTGTTTAAAAAAAATAATTAAAAAAAAAAAAATCCTTCATTCTCTCCAGTCAAATTGTCTTAGTGTAAAACCATCACCCTTTGTCCTGTCCCAGCAGGCCTTGCTTTAAAACAAAAAAAAACAACCCAAAATCTATCTCCATCTTTCTGATAGGCCCCTTGAAGTCTTGTAAGGCCCCAAGAAGGTCTCTGCAAAGCCTTCTCTTCTCCAGGCTGAACAAGCCCAACTCTCCCAGCCTGGCCTCCCAGCAGAGGGTTCCAGCCCTCCCAGCATTGCTGGGGCTCCTCTGGCCCTGCTCCAACAGGTCCCTGTCTCTCCTGTGCTGAGGACTCCAGAGCTGGACCCAGCACTGCAGGGGGAGTTCTCCCCAGAGCCCTGGGAGGAGAGGGACAGGATCCACCCTGGCACTCTGCTGCCCTTGCTGCTGGGGATGCAGCCCAGAATGCAATTGGACCTTCTAGACTGGGTTGTTGTCTGCTCTGCTGACCTATTTTTGTAAGAGACAAGGACAGTTTTCCCACCCTTGGTGGCCAGGAGGGGTAAGGTTAGCATTAAGCAGCAGGTTCTGGACTGGTTTTGACTTCCTGGGAATACCTGCCCAGCTCTGGTCCCTCCCTCCAGTTACAGGCTGGTGATGATTTTATAATCAAGGTGTAAGGAGAGGGGTGTGGTAATTACCCTGCGTAGGTGTGGATTCTCACTACTTCTCCCAACCCATCCAAGATTCCTCAGACTGGGAGCAGCACAGGAGAGGAACCAGCCACCGAGGATTATTTTAGGAACGGCATGGAGAGCAAATGGAGTGGCTGGGTGCTGATCCTTTTTGTGTGCCTGGGCTCCTACCAAGGTAAGGCCAGGCCTGGGGGTAGGACCAGAGGAGAGCCCATAAAACCCTTCTGAACCCCACAACTCTTCCCAGCTGTAGTGTTTTAAGCTCCATAGCGTGTTTCCTTGTCCCTCTGTGGTGGTGGAGTTAGGTCAGAGGAGAGCTGGGGCAGATGATGCCACTGGCTGCTTTAGCTCTTGCCCACCTGGACATGAGTGTCCCAACTTCTGCCCTTAAAGATGATCTTGGGGTACAAAAGTGGTTGGTTTCTTTCCCTTCTCTGGGCTACAGGGATTTGGATAGTGCTGGTGTTTCTTTAGGATATGGAGAAGGAAGGCCAGTTGATGACCTATCTCAACAGTGACAGGGGAGAGGGTAGTTGTGCTGCTGCCCTTGCTGTTCGGACCCAGCTAGGTACATGCAATCTGGGGGAAGCCAGTTGTGTTGCCCTTGGGTGACAGAGTGTCTGTGGTGCCACCTTAAGCTGCCCCTTTCCTCAGGTGCCTGGCAAGAGGCAGGAATCCTCCTCTGCTGCAGTCTTGCTGTGCTCCTAGCAGGGTAATGGGTGCAATGCCTCACCTTTGGAGACCTCTCGTCAGTGGGGTGTTGGCTGTTTGGGAGCAAATCCTCCTGCAGATTAGCTTATGCTGCTGTCCCCTGGGCATTCCACAGATGGAGTGAGAAGATGATACCTGGCTCATCCCCCACCTAACCCCAGGAAACAAGGTGGAAGGAGCCTGTTACTGACCTCTGGTCCTTGCTTGGGCAGAAATGACTTATTCCAGGGGAAATTTCCTTGGGGAAGGCAGAGCCCTGCTGTTATAGGCAAAAGTCCCACACATTTTTAGAAGGAAGAACCCCTTTTCCATGCTAATTAACCCAGGCTTGGCCCTTTGGGCTCCTCTGCCATGACCTGCCCAGGCACTGGCTTTGCACTGGAGAAGCTGTGATGGTGCATGCATGGCCTTGGCAATGGGTGGGAGGGGATATTCCCCAATGCTCCAGCCGGCAACACGCAGAGCAGGAAAGTTCACCCAGGCTCAGCACATCCATCCTCTGGGCAATGTCTGCTCTGGAAGCCAGCGGTGGGTCTTGCGGAGATGACTCGGCTGCAGGGCCTGTGGGATGGGGACCTACTACAAGTCTTGGAGAAGGGCTTTTTTTGATATTGGGAAGAGCGTATTTAGGGATTTTGCTGTAACAGGGGTGTGCGCCCAGCCGGGAACTGGGGCACTGAGGCCCACACCGCCACCCGCGGGGTTTACGTCACAACCTGCTTACCGGGCTCTGCCGGCTCAGCCAGTGTGGCTCCACAGCTCTGTGGAATGCCAGCACAACCCTGACAGATCTGGAGTTTGGTGCTGGATCCCCCGACGTGAACAAAAGCCACCTCACTCACCCTGTGGGGTCCAGTAGCTGGGGATAGGGCTGGCCTGGCTGGCCTGGGGCTGCCACAGTGACACGGGATCATCCCTGCCTTGTTCTGTGCCTTGTGCAGGGTCTTTGCCAAAAGCAGCATCAGCCAACGTCCTGCTGCCTGGATGGCCATCAGCACAAGGTGGCTCCTGAATGGCTTTGAAAGGTGGAGGAGAGCTCACGGAGCACCAATTGCCCCAGTTGCTTGCCCTGAGGTGATGCTTTTCAACTGGGGAAGCTTCCCCTGCTCTCAGCAGCTGGGTGTTATGATTAGTATTCAGTCTTTTTCCGCTCGAGTTTCAGCTTGAGCAGAGTAAGGAGTGAGTGCTGAGCTGAGAGCCGCCATGAGCCAGAAAGCTGCAGGTCCAACCCACCGACATTGTTTAGATCAGCCAAATCCCACCACATCATTATGCCACTGGTCTGTTTTCCAGCATGGGGCTGCAAGAGATGTCCATGGGACAGGCAGGAGAAGCTCAGAAACAAGCTGTAGGGTTGTTGCTTCCTGTGTCCCCCTTTTTTTTTTTTGGTACTGCCACTTAATTCTTCTGCTAACTTGTCATTCCTGTTCTCCCTGATGAGAGCGCCAGGATGAAAAAAATAAATATCTCTCTCTCAGCTGATGGGGCGATCGAGGAGAGGGGGGTGTGTGTGTGGGAAGCTGTGCCTGGGAAACTGGGGGAGGGATAGACTCACCCTGCCCTGGGGTTCTCGCCTGCCCTGGTGCTGTCGTCAGCCTGATGGGGTAATTTGGGCTGAAACGGCATCCGCTGAGCTGTGCCAGTGCTTTTGGGAGGGCTCAGGAGCCCCCTTCCCACTGCCCAGCACCTCCAGGGACTTGCTGAGGTGGCTCAGGACATCTCAAGCTGCTGCTCTAGCATGTCCTGGGGATGAGCCAAAGGCGTTGCCAGAATCCAGCATGTAGGAAAAGCAGCTTTTGGGGAGAAAGCTGGTAAGGGCAGGGTGGGTGAAAGGAGCAGTTTCTGCTTTGCCTTTATTCCTACAGTGCAAAAATCATATGGCCAGACTGGGTAGTAAAACCTGGATGCAAACGCTCCGGGGAAGGTTGTACTTTGCTTAGAAACACCGGCTGCGAGAGAGCACGCAACAGGATCTGTCCATCCATCTGTCCATGTGCTCTCCCAGCTTTTCAGAGCAGCTTCCTGGACAAAGCAGGGAAGCAAAGGGCTTAGGCTGTGCCCATTCTTCTTCTCCTTCACCCAGCCACATCTTGGGTGGGCACAGCCCCTGCTGGGAACAAACTCTTGCCCCATCAAGCACAAATCCTGTCACGCCAAGGTAGCAATTAAACTGCTGGTGTTGCATCACAGCCCTGTGTGAGACGGCGATTTGTCAGCAGGAGAAAAATGCTGTTGTTAGAAGGAAATGAGATTTAAAAAAAAAAAAGGAAAAGAAAAAAAGAAATAACACCCCAAACTGAGGTTGCTCAATCATCGCTGGGAGCCACGGTGTGGCTCAGCTGAGCGCTGGCACCCCCGGTTTGCTCATTGGGCAAGATTTATTGCTGCGTTTTATAAGCAGCCGCCTCCCCAGCGTGAGGGAGGGCTCTGTGAGGACGAGCCCCAAATTTGCTTGGCTTTCGATGCCCGGTGCTGCTGCAACACCAGGTTGGCAAAGCTGGCAGCACATGACGGCCCATCAAAGTTGGCCTTAAAAAAATCCTTTCTAAACCCCAACAATCCCATCACCACTGTGAAAGCTGCAGATGAATCACAACAGGAGGGTGAGGAGCATCGTTCTCGGCTCACTGGGCAGGGCTCGTGTCTGGGGGCTGGTTGCTGTGGGGTAGGAGATGGATTTGGGGTGCCCTGGGGGGCTGATGGTCTCCTCTGCCCACCCCCGCAGCCGGGGCCAGCCCCCTCCACAAATGCAGCGAGCGACCAGAGGACTGGTGCCGCGACACGGTGACAGCGGCCAAGTGTGGGGTGCTGCAGCTCTGCCGGATCACAGTCTGGGACAAGGCCCTGGGGGTAACCACGCTGGGAACGGTGGGATTATGGAAGGGATGGAGGGCTACATCTGAGCCTGCCCCAAAATGAGAGAAGGCTGAGAGGGGATCTTATTCGTGTCTATAAATATCTAAGGGGTGGGTGTCAAGTGGAAGGAACCAGTCTCTTTTCTGTGGTGCCCAGTAATAAGACAAGGAATAATGGGTATAAGCTGGAACATAGGAGATTCCACCTCAACATGAGGAGAAGCCTTACTGTAAGGGTGATGGAGCCTGGAACAGGCTTCCCAGAGAGGTTGTGGAGTCTCTTTCTCTGGCGACTTTCCAAACCTGCCTGGATGTGTTCCTGTGTGGCCTGCCCTGGGTGATCCTCCTCTGTCAGGGGGGTTGGACTAGATGATCTCTAGAGGTCCCTTCCAACCTCTAACATTCTATGATTCTATGAAAATGGGGAAAACCCCAGTCTGATTACCCCAATGCTGGGCACCCAGAGGAGCATCTGATGATGTTCTTGGGCAAAGTGAGAGACAAAAAGGAGTGGGTACCCCAGAATCTTCCCAAGTGCCCTTTGATGGGGTGTGTTTGGGGTGAAGGCTTGGGAGCTGAGTGCCATGGCAGCATCCCAGTGTGTCTTCTCTCTCAGCAGAAGGGGATCCCGTGTCACCTGTGCCAGGTGGCTGTCTCCGTGGTGGGAAAGATCCTGCAGGACAACCGCACTGAGGTGGGTCATGAC
>VWZK01015975.1:149856-170203 GCA_013396935.1 Baryphthengus martii
TAATAAGAAAAAAAAAAAATGATTTCATGGATAAATGACAGGCAAGTAAAAGCGTTATCGGTCCTGAGAGCCCTTTCCCGGGGCCAAGCTCTCTGAGGCTGCCAGAGCAACCTGCACCAGTTGGCCCAGACTCCTTCTTTGGGGGAAGAGGAGGCCAAGAGCCGGTCTCGGGGTGCCCTCAGCCCCCACTATGGCCTCCTTGGTCCGTGCTTCCTCTCCGCCAACCCCCGGCTTGCCTAGAGGAGCATCACCACCAGCACTGCTCGTCATAACTCGGTGATCTCCAGCGGGCTCTCCATGATCACCTCCCGCATCTTGTGCAAGGGGGTGGACTTGGCCGACTCGGTGCGGGCGTTGTGGTCACTGTAGCCCCCACAGTCGGCGGTCAGAGTCTCCAGTGAGCGACCCAACACTTTTTGGTCGTCTTCGGGCAGGCTGTTGAGGTCAGATGCAAGCAGTGTGCCCGTGCTGCCGTGCACCACGTGGATGCCATCAGGACCTTTCAGTTCCACCGGCTGCTTGTGTCGGAAGCGGAGGCTGCCCTGGCCGGGGCTGCGCTCCTCTTCCTCCTCCTCCAGCTCCTTCTGGATCAGCTGCAAAAGGTCCATGGATTGGGGAATCACCACCATAGCCAAGCAGATGCTGGCTTGCCCACCTCTGAACCTCCTGCAGTGCTGGAGCCCAATGTGAGGGATGAGACCCTCCTCTTCTGAAGCAACCTCAGAGCATGGTGATGAGGCTCACCAGCATGGTGATGGTCTCCAGCCAGATTGCTCACTTGTTGGTTGGGTGCCCCAGCTCAGGCATCAGCTGCCAGCTAGGTGGTAGGTCCAGCAGCAGCCCCCACAGCAGCCAAGGTGGGATTTTGGACCCCGGTTGGGATTTGAAGTCGTATGAGGGTGGTGGGGCAGGAGGCAGACAAGGAAGGAGTCGAAGGAAGGCTGGATGGGCTGAAGTGGGATAAGGGTGAGGGATGGTGGGCAGAAGGGCTGAAAGCTGTCTCCCGCTCTCCTCCACTGTGTTTGTCCCACATTTTGCCCTTCATGAAGATTGGAAAGGCTGTGGCAGGAGCTGCTTCTCCTCACATCAATCCTCCTGTATCAAACCCCTCTGTCCCAGCTTTTTTTCCCTCAAAAACCTGCTGAGTTGATAAGCTGAGAGGAGCAGAGGGGAGGAAAGATGTCCCTATATGTGTGCAGGGACCTGTAGGGACGTCGGTAGAGAGATGGGGAAGTGATGGACAGGAGCCCACCCCACAAAGAGGTGGGGGGTGTCCTACCCTCGAGGACCAATGGACAAGGTTCTGCTGATGCTCAGAGGAAACATCTGGCTTATTTTTGGGGCCAAGTAGAGAACAAGGAGACAACTGAGAGATGGGGACTACGGCCTCTGGGAGCCACCGCAGCCTGTGGGGTTGGGAAGACACACTGCAACCCAGAGGGCACGGCAAACATCTCCCCAAGCCCATGCACACCCTGTCTACCTCTGAGACTGAGGAGCAGTCCCCCTGACTGGTGGTGGCCTTATGCACCATCCGCTGGGCAAAGAGTTTTTTCAAGCGCATGTAATCATCCAGGACCACCTTCAAGAGAGAGCCCTGGGAGGAGGGGAAGAGATGAGGGGGTTACCCAAAGGAAATGGTTTGGTTGGAAGGAGGCTGGCCTCATCCCAGCATTTGTTTTGGAGCAACATCACCCTCTGTTGCTGCAGCTGTGAACATGGAAGCTGTAGTAGTAGAAGACACAACTCAGTGGAGGGTGCTCACACTCATCACTCACCTTGATGGGCCCCTCCCGCATGATTTGCCCCAGCTTGGCAATGTTGTCGTACTCCTGGATGGCAGCCCGCAGATAACGGTCGTCTTCAGGCTTGGCTGCAGAGGGTTCTCTCCCGAAGGTCCCCTGTGGGAGGAGAGAGAGGCTGAGGAGGTGGTGGGGGTGTTTGCCACAGGCAGGAGAAGTTCTGGTGGGGATTGTGTCTCACATGGGTGCGGGCAGGGCTGTTCCAGAGGTCGGTGATCTCGCTCAGGTTCTCCGGCAGGTCATCCTCATGATCTGCCTGTGCTGCCAGCTCCATGTTCCTGCAGAAGGGGTCCAGCCACACTGGATTGGCCCTGCCCAGGGGAGAGGAGCAGCCCTCAGTGCAAGCAAAGAGCTGCAGCATAGAATCCTAGAATCCAAGAGTAATAGAATATAGAGTAATGATCCTAGACTGATTTGAGTTGAGAGGGACCTCTAAAGGCCATCTAGTCCAGCCCCTGTGCAGGGAGCAGGGACAGCTGCAACTAGAGCAGGTTGCTCAGAGCCCCGACCAACCTCCTCTAGAATGGTTCCAGGGATGGGGCAGCAACCACCTCTCTGGGCAGCCTGGGCCAGGGTCTCACCACCCTCAGAGTAACAAATGTCTTTCCTCCACCCAGTCTAAATCTCCCCTCTTCTAGTTTAAAACCATCAGCCCTTCCTCTAGTCATTACACTCTCTGATAAAAATATCTCCCCCATCTTTCTGTTCTGTCCCATTGAAGTCCTGAAAGGCCTCAAGAAGGTCTCCTGGGAGCCTTCTCTTCTCCAGGCTGAGTAAGCCCAACTCTCTCAACCTGGCCTCCCAACAGAGGGTTCCAGCCCTCCCAGCATTGCTGGGGCTCCTCTGGCCCTGCTCCAACAGGCGCCTGTCTCCAGAACTGGACCCAGCACTGCAGCGGGATTCTCCCCAGAGCCCTGGGAGCAGAGGGGCAGGATTCCCCCGCAACTAGGCAATCTGCTGCTTACGCTGCTGGGGATGCAGCCCAGGGGGCCTCACATCCTCCTGCCCTGTGGCTGCTCTGGATCCAGATGTGTGTGGCCACCCACCCCTTGTTTCTGCTTACCCTGAGCCTGGCCAGTATCGGCTGAGACAGTCACAGGAGAAGGTACAAGGTCTTTTGTCTTTGAAAGCCCTCAAAACAAGCACCAAGGAGTCATATCTCACATGGCATTCCTGGCCACATCCCTCCACAGGGCAGAGAGGCATCGTGCCTCCACCTCCCTGGCTGCAAAATGCAGGCGTTGCTCTCTCAGGTCACAAACTGAGGAGGGGAGGGATGGGGAGAACTCACCCATCGAAGGAGTACTTGTTGGTGTTTGGCATGTCCATGATGTCCATGAAGCCTCTGTTCCCTGCAAAAGGCAGCGACAGGAGTTACGCTAGCAGCAAACCATGGGACGACACTTTTGGGATGCTGAGAGAAGACTCCCACCACCAATGGGCAGGACTGCTTCTGATTTACACTCTGCTGATATCCCCCATGTACCCCCAACTCTGGGTTCTTCATGCACCCTGCCAACCCCCACCACTGCTCACCAGTGGAGCCAGCCACGATGGCTTTCAACTTCCTTTTGTGCCTGAGAAAGAAAGACAGCAAATCAGTGAAGAAAATAAGAAAGATGTTCCTTTGAGAGAGGGTGACAGATTTGCAATAGCCCTGCCAAAGCCCCTACACCTCTAACAGGGAGGGAAAATATCAGTATTGAAACCGTTGTATGTTTTGGGTCACAACCAATCCCTGCAATGCTTCAGGTGAGGGAAGAGCAGCTGGAAACTGCCTGTCAGAAATGGTCAACATCTGGCAGAAGGTGAGCCATCATGTGCCCAGGTGGCCAAGAAGGCCACCAGCATCCTGGCTTGGATCAGCACTGGTGTGGCCAGCAGGACTAGGGCAGGGATAGGCCCCCTGGACTGGGCACTGGGGAGGACACCCCTGACCCCACGAATCCTCGGGTCAGTTTTGAGCGTCTCACATTCAGAAAGACATTTGAGGGGCTGGAGCATGGCCAGAGAAGGGCAATGGAGCTGGGGAAGAGTCTAGAGCACAAGTCTGGTGAGGAGCGGCTGAGGGACCTGGGCTTGTTCAGCCTGGAGAAAAGAAGGCTCATGGGAGACCTTCTCGCTCTCGACAGCTTCCTGACAGAAGGTTGGAGCCAGGAGGGGGTCCGTGACAGGACAAAAGGAAATCACCTCAAGCTGCACCAGGGGAGGTTTAGGTTGAACATGAGGAAAACTGCCTTCCCTGAAAGGATTGTCAAGGCCTGGCCCAGGCTGCCCAGGTCAGGGGTGGAGTCCCCATCCCTGGAGGGGTTTCAAAGAGATGTGGTGCTGAGGGACATGGTTTAATGGTGACCTGGAAGTGCTGGGCTAACAATTGGACTTGATGATCTGGAAGGTCTTTTTCAACTAAAACAATTTTCTGATTTTATGATCTTTTGGAGGAAGAGGGGCAATTTCTGAACTTGGGCTGAGCTCTGCCACAGAAGGTGTTGGAATGGTGATGTCCTCCTTTGCTTGTTGGCACTGCCATGCAGGGTTTCCCTGGCCCATGGGGACATTGCGGCTGGTGAGGTAGAGCCCAAGTGTTACTCACACTGTGCGGTAGTACCAGTTCATGAGGATGAAGAGCATGGCAGCCAGGAAAAGCAGGACAGCCAGCACAATGATCACCATCTGAAGAGAGACAAGGGGGTAGTGGCAACCTCTGGCATGGAGCCAGCACCCAGAGATGGACACCCACCAGAAATTATTTGTGTGAAACATCTCTCCAGGCCATAGAGGGCCACGGAGGATGGGAAGGAACATTGCCCCACCTGCAAGGAGCAGCCGTCTCCAGCCTCAGCTGGGCTGTTACCTGCAGAGCTGAGAGGTCATCTGGGGCCCGGGCAGTGATGGCAGGCTGCACATCCAGCACGTTGTAGTTCCTAAAGAGGTTCCTCAGCTGTTCCTTATTCTCATCTATCATCTGAATCACTCTGGGAAGAGAAGAGCTGCTTGGGCATCTTGATGTTAATGAGTCCTTCCCTGAGGACTCAGCAGGCCAGGTGATGGGCTGGGTGATGGGTCAGGTAACGTACCGCTCCACATCCAGGATGCGGTTGGTCTCCTTGTTCACCACGTGGATCAGTAGCTCTGTCTGTGCAAAGTTCACTCGACCTTTTTTGTCAACGTGGAACTGAGGAGAGACAGCAAGGTCTGCAGTGAGACAGAAGCGTCTCCTCTCGGGGCATCTCCTGAGGTGTGCTCATGTGGCAAGACACCCTCAAGCCTGGCATGGGGTCAATCTGGACCCCTTTGATACACAGCAGCCCAAGAAGTGTCCGTCACCTTCAGAGCTCGGGCGTCTTTATGGTTTATACAGACAAAGTACCCTCAAAGGAGACGTCCCAAGCAGCATTTGGAAGGTTACCTACCCCTCAAAAAAAACCTCGAAGGTGGATGTTTACCTGCACGTCATCCGTGTTGACGATGGCACCAGTGATGTTGGAGAGCAGGCTGATGAACTCTTCCTCGAACTGCCTGACTTTGTCGGGGATCTCGTTGATGATGATTTTGACCCGCTGGTCATCCCGCAGGATGTAAATCCCCACAATAGCCGTGTCGTTGTGGCCCACCAGGTCAGAGGCCATGACTTCCACCACAAAGTAGCCAGGGTTGTAGGCCGTGAAGAGGTCAAAGGTTCGCAGGATCCCATCAAGGGTTCCTGGGGGAAGGACGGTCACAAGTCCAGGATTACTGACTCTGGTCACAGCAACGTCTCTGGCCACAGCGATGTCTCTGGCCACAGCCCCACATTCCTGTGCATGCATGGTACACACCAATGCTGAAGATGTTGGCCACCTCCTCGGAGTCGTTGGAGTGCTGCTTAATGTAGCGAATGCCCAAGATATTGTACAGGACCAGGCTGTTGTTGCCCACATCGGCATCCACTGCCACCACCTTGATCAGCTCTGATCCCACCTTGGCATCGGTGGCAACCCCTTTGAGAGAGAGCCAGGACAGGGACCTGGGGCTGGCTCTCACTGTCCCTTCATCCAACTGGATATTCCTCGGAGCATCTCTGGCTCCTTGTACCCCCTTCAGCCACCGACATGTCTTACCTGCTGTGTACTCTGACTTGGTGAACTGGGGGGACTGGTCATTAATGTCATCCAGGAAGATCCGCACCTCCTGAAGAGTCAAGTCCCCAAAGAGGTCCCAGGGCTGGGTTCTGCCCTCCCACTCGCCCTGGGGAGGGGACCAGTTCCTCTGGCTGGATGCTTTGACGATGATGGAGTAGTACGGCTCCTTCTCCCGGTCCAGGTCTCGCAAGACCTGCAGCTTCCCCTCTCGGCTCAGCTGGAAGTTGCTCTCCTGGTTCCCAGCTGGGTGCAGAAAGAGGTCCCCAGTCAGTCCCCTTTGGTTCTCAGCATTCCTGAAATGCCTCCTGTCCCATTGACTAGGGCGGAAAGGCAGCGAGGAGATGATGGGAGTGTGGAAACTCTTGGCGAGGGGTGTGAGAGGGGACAGAGAGCTGCCCATCTCCTCCCCGCTCAGCATCCACCTGCTATGAAGTAGTAAACAATGGCGTTGGAGCCTTCATCCGCGTCCACCGCTCCGGTGACGTTCCCCACCACGGTGCCTGGCCGGGAGTGCTCGGGAACGGAGAGCGACTGATACTGGGGACTGTCCCTCTGCCAGAGATCCCAGGAGAAAGGGAGGGTTATGAACATTGAGGTGGCTTTAAATAAAAGTCAACAAATCCCATTGTGCTCCCCACCAGAGGTGCGTGTTCCATCACACATGTGCTCTCCAGCATCCCCATCCCTGCATCCCCTGCGTTCCACCTGCTCCCATCCCAGCTCCTTACGGATGGCCTGAGGAAGACGGGCTCATTGTCATCAATGTCATCTAGTGCCACCTGGAGAGGCTGCATGGTCTCATAGGCTGGCTGGCCCTGGTCACTGGCCACGATGATCAGCTGGGGAGAGAGGTCAAAGGGCCATCCTGGGCAAAGCCACGCAGGCCAGGAGACATTGCTGAGGCAGGGACAGAGAGGACAGCTGGGTGGTGGAGGATTTTAGGGGAGATTTAACAGCGAGTTAGGAGTTGGCCCACCAGGACGCAACTCCCTGATGGAACTTGATAATCACCTAGGTCATGCTAAGTTGTGACATCTTCAGGTCTGCAGAACCCACCCCAGCCCCACCACATCACTTGCCCTGTGGCCTCAAGGACCACTCTGAACACCTCGTGGGCGCACTGTTGCCTGGCTCACGTTGTACACCGCCTGCTTCTCCCGGTCCAACCGCATGGCCGTCTGGATCAGACCGCTGACCAAGTCGATGCTGAAATACTCCCAGTCTTTGTTCCCTGTCCCGGTTTTCAGCAGGTTGTAGAGCACTTCTCCGTTGAGACCTTCATCTTTGTCTGTGGCGTAGACCTCGTAGACGTTGGACCATAAGGGGATCTCCTGCTCACACATGCAGAGCTCTTCAGCCTCAGCATTGCATGTGAACTCCCTGCTCCCCTTGCCCCTCCAAACTCCCTTGTATGTGAGTCAGCAAACTCCTGTTGCCCAAAACCCAATGGAGGAAGATGACTTGGAGCCACCTGCAGGGTGGCTGCTCCATGCACGTGCTACCGACTGGCTCAGCCCAGTCTGATTTCCCAGAAAGGAGAAACATCTTAAATGTCAGCGTTTCGGCCCTTGTTTATAAACAGGCTCAACCTGGAGTGACTGGCTGTTCCCTTATTTTTCATGCCGCCGGGGTTTCTGTTCCCCAAAGCTGCTCTAGCATCCCTGCTCGCACGTCTGGAGAGGGGCTGGTGTTGATGGTCCAGCCCCGTGACCCAAACTGTCTCGCCAGATGTCTTGTTCCACCCCCAACAAAGATGGAGATGGAGTGTTGCTACTGTTTTACCTCTTTGATGTGCAGGATGGTGCCATTGGGTGGGCGGATGAAGACAGGCCGGTTGTCATTGATGTCGATGACGTCGATGTGGAGCATGGTGGTCCCCCAGAGAGGGGGGCGCCCCTTGTCTGTGGCCACTACTGTCAAGTTGAACCTCTCATAGGACTGCAAGCGTCGCCGGGATTTAATGAGCCCAGAGTCTTTATTTATCTTGAAAGCGTCTGAGGGGTAGAGAAACCACATCTCTGGCTCAGGACACTTGGCATCAGTAAATTACGATAAGAAACACAGTGAGTGGTTGTTAGAGGAGCTCATGGGTCTCAGGAATATAAATGTTCTGCCATTCCCCTCTACATTTATGCTGGTTTTTGCCTGGTTCCCACCACTGTGTCCAGAAATCTATTGGTTTTCAGACACTGCCACTATCCACCCACAATCCTCCTTAGCTTTTCTTTAAAGTGTGCAGTGAGTTTGCTCCATAACACACACGTGTACATAGAAAGTCCTGCTGGGGTTGGAGGAGAAGACAAGTCTGGGCTTCAGGATCAAGGCAGGCAAAGCCGTAACGCCCCATCCCTGGAATCATTCCAGGGGATGCTGGCTGGGGCTCTGAGCAACCTGCTCTAGTTGCAGATGTCCCTGCTTCCTGCAGGGAAGGGTTGGACCAGATGGCCTTGAATGGCCTCTTTTGACCCAAATCAATTCTACAACTCTGTGATTCTGTGCAACACGCCGTGTCATGAGGAACTGGGAACCGTTGAGCAATACTGAAAGCTCCATGCTTTTGGTGTTGCTCCCAGGAGCCTGTGCACAGCCTTGCTCCAAAACAACTGCAGGACATGGAATATAGACTTGGCTCCCATGTCTCCTCCAATTGCTCCTCATCATAACCCTCTCCCCTTGGGAGAAGCCCTCCACCGCTGGCACCTACCCGCTCCGGGGCCCTCGATGCTGTAGGTCACCACACCATTATCCCCTTCATCCAGGTCAGTGGCGGTCATGGTGATCACTGGTGTTCCCGCTGGCTCGTTCTCGTAGACACTGGTGCTGAACTGGCTCTTGCTGAACTGGGGCCTGAAGTCGTTGATGTCCAGGACTGTGATCAGTACCTTCAAAAAAGCACAGTCTGCTGGGTGACATGAGTCTGGAGATGTCTGGGCAGCCTCTGCTGTGACCCACCGCTCTGCTGCCGGACTGCAGTGCCCTTCCTGTTATTTGTTCAGCTGAATTCCTGTCTCCAACAATGGGGGCCCACTGTGGCTGGGCCACCCATTCACTCCGGAGCACTTGTAGACAATAGTGTCAGCCTCCCTTGCCCCTCCTGCTCAGTCACCTTCCACTGATGAGCTGTCCAGGCGGCACAAAGTCCCCTGCACCATCCACCCCCACAGGCCCTGGAGGCATCTGCTTTTCCTTCTGCCAAATTCCTCCCCAGCCACCAGCAAGCTCACTGAGGTTTAACACCTTCTTGTTGGTGACCAACATGTGAAGGGTGGTGGCAGGAGAAGGGCCCTACCTGCACTGAGTTCTCCCGACGGTTGCTGGGGACATCCCCAGGGTTATCCCTGGCCACAGCTGTCAGCGTGTAGTGATCCTTCTTCTCCCGGTCCAGGGCTGACAGGATGTAGATGTCACCCTATAGCACACAGAGACCTTCAGGTGGACTTGGTCTAGCAGAGCTGGTACTCGAGAAGGGGCAGAAGGTGAGGTGTGGGAGCAAGGCACAAGGTGGGACTATCTCAGCCTCCTCTCCCTTTCCCCTCTCTGTTCCAGCCTCAGTTGGCTCCTTACCGTGTTGGGATTTATCCCAAACTTGCCCTCTCCATCTCCCAGGCTGTACTGGATGAGGGCAAAACGCCCAGAGTCTGCATCGGTGGCCTTTACATTCAGGATGACCATACCCAAGGGCACGTCCTCAAAGACAGCTTTCTGCAAGCAAAGGGAGCAGGCAGGACCAGCTGTTTCATCATCTGCTGTTTCAGCAGGTGGTAACCAAGGCCAAGGGTGGCACCCAAAGGTGAGCACAGCTGTACCCAGAACAAGATGTCCACACAGAGTACATTGGTGGATTGATCATCTTCTTCAAAGTACGGACAGAAGGAAGAGAAGGCGGCCCTGGAGGACCCTCAGCTCTGTGTCTATTGTCACTAGGAAGGCACTGCCCACCCCCACTCAGACATGGATGGGGGTGCTCAACTCACCTGGTAGGATGGTTGGCTGAAGATGGGGTTGTTGTCGTTGATGTCCACTATCTGGAGGTACACAGGGATCTCAGCGGATCTGCGGGGAGAGCCGTTGTCGGAAGCTTGGATGGTGAAGTTCAGCCACTGCACCTCCTCATAGTCTACCGTCCTGTTGGCCACGACCTTCCCTAGAGGATGGCAGACCCTGAAATGGAAAACTTGTCCCAGGCCATCAACATTTCCCAGGACTCCCACCTCCCCAAGCCACCGACCTGCCGACTGGTCTTCGAGGCAGGCATAGCCTTCTGGGGAGAGGTTCAGCAGCTTGTAGGTGATATGCCCGTTGGCACCTTTGTCTGGGTCCACCGCTGAGATGGAGATGAGTGTGGTGCCCTGCGTGGCTCCCTCCAGGATCCTCTCAGTGAAATAGGTGACACCAAAGGGGCGGAAGCGAGGCGTGTTGTCATTGACATCCAAAACATTGACTGTCAGCTTGGCTGTGGCCCATGGTGGAGACCACAAGGGAAGGAAGGATAGGATAAAGGAGAGAGTGAAGATATGAGCATGGAACTCCAGGAAAGCCAGCTAAATGGAGCTGGTTCATCAAGAAAAATGGCAAGAGTCAGCAAAGCTGCTACACCCTGAGCTGGCTGCAGGACTCTTACCATTGGGCACGCTGACCGAGCGGTCGATGACTTCGCTGGCATTGTCGTGGACGGAGATGGTGACCTCGTAGGTGGCCACCAGCTCCCGGTTAAGGGGAGTTTTGATCTTCACAGCTCCTAGGAAGCCAAAAAGATGGGCGTCACAGGCTGTGCCTGAACACACACCCCTCCTGCCCCTTACCGAGGACTCTTGGCAGACTGGTCTGCACTAGGCCATGGCTGCACCCTCCGCTGCGCTTGTTCTCCTGCTTCTCCTCAAAACGGGGCCAAATGAGGAAAATACTCGATAGCTAGAGGAGGAAGAGACAACTTCTCCCCTCTGCTCTCCATCTCCTGCCTTCCTGCCTGCTCTGCTCTGTCCAGCTAACAGGTTCTCAGTCAGGGTAAGGATTTGGGTTGTGCGGATGAGAGGGGTTTGGGAGCAACTACTGCTGCTCTCCCGCATGTTCCCGTCCACCTCAGCTCAACACCTGGGCCTCTTGAAAAGTCTTGTCCCATATCCTTTCCAACAAGGGTGTTTTTCTTTTCTGGACCAGCTGTGTGCTTCCAAAATAGATGTAGGGAGCTCCTGGCTCTCCTTACCTGAGGGTAGAGACCACCACCTACCCCAGAGTCCCCAACCCTGCTCCCCCAAGTGAGGGTGCCCGCATCTGGTCTGCCAAGGCTGAACAGTCCCCGGCCCGCAGCAGGGCAACCTGCGATGGAGATGGGTGAGATGGAGGGAGATGGGTGAGATGCAGGGAGGTAACAGAGAGAGAAACGAGCACAGACACAGAGACAAACCTGGTGGGCCAGGAGCCGGAGAGGAAAGAAAAGAATTAGTTTAGTTGGTCAAGGCAGAAAGGACAGGGAAGGGTGAGACAAGGCAGCTGGAGGACAAAAGCGGGGAGGCAGGAGGGGAGCATCATCTCCCTGTGTCTCAGACACCTACCTCCAAGCAGAGAAGAAGGAGCAGAAGAGAGTAGAGGGGTCCGCGCTGCCCACGCAGCCCTTCCCACTCTCCTACCTGTCCTGAAATCCACTGCGAACACTTCTTGCTGGTCGGGCACCAACGTGTCTGTGTCATCGCGGGCCACGATCTCCAGCAAGTAGTACTCTAGGCGAGGGTGGAGGTCCCGGTCGATGGCAGTCACCTCGGCCACCACGGTGCCGGGGACAGCCGACTCAGGGATGCTGACTGTCTGGATGGGGTTGATGAACTCAGGTCGGCAATCGTTGACATCATCGATGAAGAGGTTGACAGTGGCGGTGCCTGAGAGTGCTGGTGTGCCCTGGTCCACGGCCACCACTGTCAACCGGTAGGCATCCCGCTCCTCCCGGTCGATGCTGAGGTTGGCCACGCGGATCACCCCTGTGGCGGCATCAATCAGGAACCTGTCCTGGCCACCACCCTCGATTCGGTAATCCAGCTGCTGGTTGAGGCCGCTGTCGGCATCTGTGGCTGTCACCTGGAGGATGGAGAAGCCTGGAAAGGGGCGACACAGCCCTCTCAAGCGAGGATTGGAGGCCAGCAGTAACCAGTCTCAGGTCCCAAGGCAAATACCGTCAAGCAATGTGGGCAGCCTCAATTTTTGAAGGGATTTTCCCTTCAACCCCATCCTGGCCAGCCTTGATACTGGGAACTGGATCTTCACAGTCCCAGGAGGACACTCGGGTCTTCCCACTGCCCACCCTCCCATCCAGTCCTGGATCTCTCCTGACCTGGTGGGCTGTTTTCCCACAGCCGTGCTGTGATGAACGCAGGCTGGAAAACAGGGCGGTTGTCGTTGTCATCCAGGATGGTCACTACCAGGTTGGCGGTGCTGTTCAGCCCCGCCACGTCACGAGCCATGAGCGTGAACTCCAGGTGTGGGTCCAGCAAAGCCTCTCGGTCTATCACGCTGCCAGGCTTCACCAAAACAACACCTGGAGAAGGGGGAAATCCCAGTAACAGACCCCATGGCTGCCTGTTGGCCTTGGGCTGGGTACAGGACCCTGCTGAGCCACCCTACCTGTCCTATTGTCAATAATAAAGAGGTTCAGGGATGACTCCAGGAGCTGGTAGGTCACCACAGCATTGCTGCCCTGGTCATCATCCAGAGCTAGGATGGGTCCACTGAGCATTGTGACCGGAGTCCCTGGATGGGATGATAAAGGTTAGGGAGGGTGGCAGCTCCATGAAGAGCCCCTCCCACCCCAGTGACGCATGAGGGACAGCAATGAATGGATGGAGGAGGTGACAGAGTGGGGCCTCGTTGGCACGAGGTAGCGGGAGGGAAGCTGCTGCAGCCTTGCAGAGTGACTCGCGAGGCCTGGCTGAGGCGCTGGGTCATCCGGCTAAAAACAAACAAGACAGACACATCCGTCAGATGGGTGCCACCAGCACCCTGCCACCGAGGGCATCACCTGGAGGCACCCAAATCCTTCACCTTGGATGTCTCTCCATGGTGGGACAGGGAGGTACTTGAGATCTTGGAGCAGGGAGCGATTTAAATGGCAGGAAGGCAAAAAAAACCCAATCCTAGAAGAATACTTCTAGATTTTTGGCTGGGAAATGTCTACCTGGACAGGGTAGACTGTTTTATCTCTAACTCCTGGAGCAAGGCGGAGAGATGGGCACCATTTCCTGCAGGGACGTTAGGCAGATTGGTGTCCTCAAGGCTGTCCCCAAGGCTTGGCTCATACCATGCGCACCTCTTGCTACCTACAGCCACGCAAATCCTAAATGGGGCTGTTTTCTTGCAGGGCTGTGCCAGGAAGGGTTTCTCCCAGCAGCATGGACCAAACCTACAGTCTCCTTGAGGTCAATCTCCTCATACTCAGCATCTCTGTCCCACTGACCTTCAGACTTTCCCTGCTCAGTGTTGTGTCTCCTCCACAATGGTCAGGAGACGCCTCCCCTTGCCCAGCCCCAAAGGCAGTCTCCAGGAGCCATGTGAGGGAGCCAATACAGACCTACCTGGGGGTGAGTTCTCCATCACCTCGGCCAGGTAGGAGCTCTGGGTGAAGAGAGGGCGATTGTCGTTCTCATCCGCTATGGAAATGACCAGCAGGTCAAAATCCTAAAGGAAAATGGGGACAAGGGGGCGATGACCGCAATGTCCTTTCCTTGAGCTCTCCAACCTCCTCTCCCACCTCCAGCATAGTGCTGATCAATGCTGGAGCCTTGTGCAACCATGATGCTTTGCTCCCTGGACCACCAGGGAGGATCTGCAGGGACCCTCATCCCGGGGCTGGGCATTCCTTCCCAGGGTGATGCGTGAGACATCACGGGATGTAGGACCAAAGGATGCTCCAGTATCATTATGGTTTATCCAGCTCTCCAGCCCAACTTTGTCTCACCTCCCTTGACACCTCATGGAGCCAACATGCAATGTTGGATTTGCCCTGTATCTTACTGTTCCTGTTCTTTGCTGGGGAGGGGGTTGCAGCCCCCTCCTTGTGAGCGCCCCCGATGTTTTTCAAGTTCGAGGCTACTACTGGAACTGCACCGTCTGGTTTTGGCCACAGCAGGAACCCCTCCTCCCACGTGCCCTGCTGCTTATGGCGCTGGAGGCCCTGGCATTGTCCATAATTACCCGCCTGGCATTGCGTATATTCTCCGGATTGTCCTTCACTGTGACGGTCAGCCTGTACTCGGCCACCTGCTCCCTGTCCAGAGGGCGGTTCACATAAACGATGCCGCTCTGCCAAGAAAGAATAAGGAGGGAATAGGTACAAGGAACTTGAGGAGCCCTTCCCCTGGGGCATATCCTGCTAAGGCAAGGATGCCAGGCAGCACCCTCTGTGTCCCAGCATCCCAGCCCTCCCCAGGAGCGTACGGTGCTGTTAATGTAGAAGGCGTTCTCCGTGTTGCCCGCCGTTATGTCAAAGGTCAGGAGGGCGTTAGGCCCCTTGTCTGCATCTCGGGCGAGGACGCGGGTGACGAAGCTGGAGACCGGTGCATTCTCGCTGAGGGTGAGGTTCATTGGGAGGTTGAGGAGCACGGGGTCATTGTCGTTGATGTCCAGCACACGGATGCCCACCAGGATCTGCCAGGGTGAGAAGAGGTGAGGGCATGTGGCACCTATTTCCATCCCGCCCATCCTTGTTTTGCCCTCCTGGGTGAGTGGTGGGCTTCCCCAATCAGCCCACTATGGTCTGGAAAAGTAAAACCTCAGGGACAAGAGGAAGGAGGAGAGGAGAGCAAAAGCGGAGACCTGAGGATGGGGGATGACACCTCGCAGCCCTCCCCACGTCACCCCAGGGAACTCACCGTGGAGCTGAGAGGGGGAACGCCCCGGTCCCGTGCAGCGATGGTGAGGTTGTAGAAGGGGATGTTCTCACGGTCTAGCTCCGCATCCTTCCGCACCCGCAGCTCTCCTTCCACTGGGGAGATCACAAACTCCCCTACCAGAGACAGTGGGGCCCTGGCTTGTGCCGTATCACCCTGAATGGCCCAGGGGAGCCAAGGGGATGGGCACCACAGGGTGGTGGGAGTGGTGGTTTGGGGACAAAACCATGCCCTGCCACTACAGATATGGGAGGATGGTGGCAGCTCTGGACTGGACGCCACCCGAGGTACAATCAGGAGCAGAGAATGGGTTGAATAACCAAATAGGTGGTGCTCACATCCCTTGGCTGGCTCTTTCTGAAGATGCCTCCCCAAGGACCTGCCCGTGCCCCATAATGGTCAAAGCAGGGTGGTCTACACAGTGTGGACACCTCTCCCAAGGCGAGGGGCTGCATCCTAGTTGTTCTGGAAAAGCTCTGCAGTGGGATCAGCTGGGAGATGGAATTTGGCTCTGCCTTCCAGATACCCTGGGCTAAAGTCACCATCTGCTGACAGGGGGACAGCCCTATGTCCTTGCCCACAGCTCCTTTGCCACCTGCTCAAGGGTGCTGGTGGGGCTGGAGCTACAGCTTCTACATGGGTTGCAGAGCAACTCAGTCCCCAAACACCCTGCAAACCCCAGAGGGCTAAGGGGATGGGGCTATGCACTTGCAGCTCTCAGTTTCTCTTTCTGCGGTTTCTGGGTTTTGCCTTTTTTGTTGTGGGCTTTTTTTTCTCTTTATTGTTTGGCAGATCTCTCCCCTCCCTTGCACAAGTCCCGACCACCCCCTGGCCCGGCAACAAACAGGTTAAGTTTCCTGTTGCTCAAAACAGGATTTCCTGGTGTCGAAAGGCTGAATTCGCAGAAGAGCTGGGAGGGAGGATGGCTTTTCTGAAACACTTCCGTTCCACACTCCCCCCCCTCTCCGGCAGGTTCCTCCGTGGGGCAGCCAGAAGGAATCACAGACTGGTTTGGGTGGGGCCTTTCAAGGTCATCTCATTCAGCCCCCCTGCAGGGAGCAGGGACAGCTGCAACTAGAACAGTTTGCTCAGAGCCCCGGCCAACCTCACCTGGAACGGTTCCAGGGATGGGGCAGTGACCACCTCTGTGGGCAGCCTGGGCCAGGGTCTCACCACCTTCAGTGTCAAAAATGTCTCCTTTATATCCAGTGTAACTCTACCTCTACCCCTGTGGTGACACGCCCAGGTCTGTGCTCACCGAGAGGATTCCCAGCGATGATGCTATACTCCACTTGCCCACTGGGTCCCGAGTCACCATCGTGGGCCAAGAAGGTCCAGACGCGTGGGCCAGGCTGCCCTTCCGTGACATCAAAGGGACCCTCGTAGGGCCGTGGGAAGGTGGGGCAGTTATCATTGATGTCGTTGAGGTTCACCAGCACCTGTGGTCAGGGGGAGAGAGTGGAGGGCAGTCACAAGAGAGAGATGGAAGGGGAAAGACCAAGCTGGTGGCCATGAGCATGGGAAGCCATGGTTGGGTGACATCACAAAATACCTCCCATAGTTCTAGTTTCACTGAGGTCACAGTTCAGAGCCTCAAACTCAGGTATTCCTGACCATGCCCATCTTACAGCAACACTGTGAAACCTCAGCTGCACACAGGCAGGGCCCTTCTCAACCTCTGGGCCACACACTTTGATGGAGAAGTCAACACAAAAAAAGCAAATGTTTTCCACATTCACATCCTGAAACCCAAGCTGGATAGATCTGACCACCAAAACCATGAGTTTGGAGAGACTTGATCTCTGCAGCCAGTTGCATACTTGCTCAGTCCTTGTTTGCTCACCAAGGGCTTCGTTCCTAATGCTGAGTAATCTTTGAAAAATTTGCAGCTTGAGTCCTTATTCCGGCACAAAACACCACCAACGCTTTTGGCACATTTCCCCTCCTAGTGTCCCTTCCTCCAACACATGTAGCTGGATAGAAATCAACTCTACAGATCTCGAGAGGGAAAAGCAGCGACCATTTTTAGGACAGAGTGGACCACGGGGCCGCTGATGAAGCTGGGGATCCAATGAACTCCAGTCTTTTTTTTTAATTGTGTCAGAACCACATAGAAGACATTTATATAGCTCTACACTGTAATATATTTCAAAGAGGGTTATCCCCTTCCTAGGCTTTAAGCAACTTGCATGGTAGAGAAATTCTGCCTGAGGAGGAGAGTGTGCAGTGGCTAATAAAAGATTGAGCTTTCGTGGTACAGGTAGTTATGAAAAAGTGAAAATGAGGAGCTTTCTGATCTCCTGGGTTAAAGGACAGTAAAATCCATTTGAGGCGCATTTCTTAGTGGCTAAAGCTAATCTTTCCAGAGGAGACTATCAGAGTCTTGTCTCCATCTCCTAGCAGTGGGGTAAACAAACCCTGGCATGTCTTATCATGGTGATAGATTTCCCATCGCTTGGGATCTTAAATAACCACAGAACCTCCTCCTAAAAGCTCTGTTTTCCTACGGTGCTGGCACAACTGCCCTGGACCGAGTAGGGAGGGCATTTCCTATCCCTTTTAGCTTTGGGACTTGGTGCTGAAGAGGTTTCCAAGTTCATGTTTCTGCTCAGGCCAAGAGCAGGGAAAGCTTCCCTGATGGCAGTTAAACCCCAGGTCTCGAGGTTTCCGCTGCTGTTTTCCTGAGCCAGGAAGGCATCTCCAGCAGTATCAAATGCCCACATCTGAAGGCTTCTTATCTGCCCAAGTGTGGGCACTGCCAGGCTCACAGGGGCAGATTTTACCCATGGAAATCTCCTGCACCCCTATCTCCCCTTCATTTTTCTCTTTTTATTTCTTTGCATACAGTAACTTATCTCCTTTAGGGGGCCTACAAAATGCTTGGCTTATATCTGGGTGAGGCATATTGGTCCACGACGGAGAGCCAAGGCAGAAGATCTAACCTATCTCTTCTACTTGCAGACCTCAAAATCGATCAGGGTATGGACAACGTCTGCTCTATGATCTGTCAAATTCTGGTTTCAGTCACAAAAATAATCAGAGTCGTCAATTCCTGCAAAACATTCACTTCAGAGCTGCTTGTTTGTCCTCCTCACACTTTGAACAGTGCACTTAAGTTCAGGTCACTGCGGTCCAGGAGAAACTGAAGAACTACAGAGGAAAGTAACCGAAATGACAAGAGGCTTTAAATAACCTCTGTACAAGGAATGAAAAAGGAATTTTAAAAGCAGATAAAATGATCTGAAAAGATAAAGATGAAGCAGAAATAAATGCTTCACTATCTACTGTACCTTCAGACAAGAAGAATTAGGTGACCTCTACAGACAATATAATGCAGCTTAAAAGCAATTCCTGGAATTTCTTTGTTTGCATCTTTGCAGGACTAAATAACTGGACTAATCAACCCACGAGCATCCCCTGCCCACATCCCTGCTTTGCAGCCCCCACCAGGGAGCGGCGAGACAGAAACTGGGCACACTGGTTGCAGCTTGGAGAAGCAACCAGTGACCACTGGGAAGTAGACGTGAAACTGCTGGAGCGAGGGGGAACTCCTTGACCCCAAAAAGGCCATGGTGTCGCAACCCCACCAGCAGCTCCCTACCGTGGCAGTTGACGTCAGCCGGCAGGAGACGATGGGACACTGGTCGGTGGCAGTGACGATCAAGGTGTAGCGCCCGTGGCTGATCTCGTAGTCCAGCTCCTTCACCGTGCAGATCTGTCCCTGCAAGGCAAGGAGAGAGTGGTCAGGAGTGAAGGGAGCGGGACAGGGACACGTCTGGGATGGGGTTGGTATCCTTACTGACCGTAGTGCTGTTGATGTAGAAGGTACCCAAGATGTTGCCTTCGGTGATGGCGTAGGTAACTGTGCTGTTGAGTCCCTCGTCCCGGTCCAGTGCCTGCACGGTGATGAGGGTGGCATTGAGTGTTGCAGGACCTTCGTCAAGGGTCACCTCATACAGCTGTTGCTGGAAAGCGGGAGCGTTGTCATTCTCATCCAGAATGGTGACGTACACGGTGGTGGTGGCCTGTGGGACATGGGGACAGTGTGTTAAGCACCACAGAGGGATCTGCTCCATGACCCTTGGAGCTGGCTGGGGAAGGTCGGACCTGTCAAAGTCAATGACCAGTGTGTGCTCAACTCTGCCAAGAGACACAAATGGGGTACAGGGCTCAAAATGAAATGAACTGTGACTGCAGAAGCATCTCCAGGTAATGGTTGGGTACAGAGAGGAAATCACCCTTGTTCCCAACCAAAGCACATCACTGTGAGGTCCTCCTTCTTTTCACCCAGTTTTACCATTGTTGGTAACACTGAGGAGCAGCCCGTGGCAGAAGCAAAGCCAGAAGCGGAACCCCATCCTGCTTTGCTGCCTTTGGAGGTGTGTGTGAATCTTCACCTTGGCACTGGTGACAGCTTGGTTGTTATTCCTGAGGGTGGCAACATGATAGGATTGAAAATATCCAGAGATGACGCAGCCATGGCTCATGGGAGGAACAAAAACAAGCATCTTGGACAACTAGACCAACCTCCCACAGGTCCCATCATCTATCTGCTCTCCACAATTTCACCACCAGTCAGGTTCAGTCTGTCCTGCCCCTCTTCCAGTTGCACCTGACCCTGTGCAGGACCTGGATGTACTTTTTAAAGGCTCTCTTCTGGACACAGCACCATCAGGGCACACCTGGAGATGCAGAGGTGACAAGAGAGTGCCACCCTCAGCTCAGAGATGGGGTCTCACGACAAGACACCGTATTTTTTGGAGTCTCTGAACTTTGTGTCTACACCTCCTCCCAGTAACAAATTTCTTCTGGCCAGACAAGGGTTACATTTTTGTTGATGAGAGCATCACAGATGTATTTGCTGTAAAAACCACAAAGCCACACGGTAATTAGCTTGCTTTTCTATTTCACTGGACCTGCCCAAGTCAGAGCAGGTTAGCAGCAAAGTTTCCTGCAGTTTGCAAACCTCCATGTGTGTCCAGGCTCTTTGCAGGGAACGACAGCATTCCCTGCCTGGGCTCTTCCAGGAACAACGGTGAAGTGAGGGGACCCTCAACTGACTTTTGTTGATGCCTTTTGAATTTGAAGCGAAGCTCTGGGAGGAGTTACATGTGTCAGTTCATGGTGCTGCTTTGCTAGCCGAGAGCAGAGGAAAAGCATTCCCCCGGGTTGCTTTGCTCCCTCCCCCTCTTTTTTTTTTTTTTTTTCCTTGGAAGGCTCCGTTCCCTCCCCCTGAGTTGGCACTGCTTTGAGTCACCCTTCCCCGTACCTGCCTCCCCTTCATCTCAGGAGGGTTTCCCTCAAAACCACGGGAAAAACATGACTTACAAGCAAAGTGCCCTTTAATCAAGCAAAGGATTGATCCCAAGGGATCGGCTCCTACTAGGGGAGGGATGGGGACCAGCACTTAGCCCCTCACAGCTCAGCAGCCACATCCCCAGCACGGCGAGCATCCTCCTGCTCACCCCAAAAACGCACACAAGGGGACCAGCTTGCTCTAAAAAAAAAAATCTCCTGCTGCCCAAACGGGTGGGGACCGAAGCATCACCCA
>VWZK01015977.1:9545-23228 GCA_013396935.1 Baryphthengus martii
CAGGGGAAGTTTAAATATATGAAAAAAGGGAGAAGAAAGAGTCTTTTAAAAAGGCACCGCTGCACTGAAAATAGGCAAAGGGGTTTTGTAGTGAAGATTATTCTTTCTTGGTCAAAAAACGGTATTTGTAACAAAAGCACTGCTCCATACTACCAAGGGGGAACTATTTATTATCTACAAAAGGTCTAAAAGCAGAACTTGCCAGGGTGTTTACTTCTGGTAGCCTAAAAAATGAGAATAAATAAATAAATAAAACAGTGGCTCCTTTGCCATACTCCCTCCGTCACACCCCATCTGGCCATCAAGGTAAAGACTCCCCCAAAAATTCAAACCCATTCCTTCAGGTCAGGAAGGGTTTTGGTGCCAAGTCTGAAGAGACCAAGCCAGAAATGGGGAGTACAGATGGAGGAGCAGCAACGGAGGTTTTAACCAACAAGTTTCCCCTGACTGAGATGAGAGTTGGGAGCAGAGTTACCATGAAGGAGGTGACTTCAAAAGTTGTTGTGATCCAACTGCTTGTGATCTCTGTCCACTCTGGGTTTGTAGAGCATCGGATAAAGAAACAAACAAACAAAAAAAAACCCACCAGAAATCTAGACCAGTTAAAATGCCGGGCTGGGAGGAACTGAAAAGGCTTATTTCAAGCAAAAGAAGGTTCTTGCCCTGTGCGGAAAGGAATTCTCATAAAAGTCCCATGGCCGACGACAGAATGGGGATCTGAAACCTCCTCACAGCTCGGGAAAGGGAAATATCCTCAGCTCAGCTGCTAGAAGTGGAACTTTTGGGAAGGTCCTGCCAGCCACGGAGTCCACCAGCTACTTTCAGTATCCCAGGGCATTCCGCCAACTGGCACCAGCACCTCTCTTTGGGCTACTGCCACGAGAGCACTTTCCACCCAGGGAACCCCCTGTCCCAGGCCTGGCGGAGAAACCCGAAGGGCAGGGCCGCCGTACTCACCAGGAACGTGGCTCTCTCGAACAGCAGCACTTCATCTGCCTCAATGATCTGAGCGAAGTTCCTCAGGTTCATTTCCAGCTGCTGGACGTTGGGGATCAGCTGATAGACTATACTGGACCAAGCCTGCCAACCAAGAAAGACACAAGGTCGGGGCTGCGTTAGCACTTCTCTGCGCTACCCAACCCACAAATAATCTGGGTTCGAGCACTTCTGGGTGTTGACAGCCTAAGCAAGACCAAAGAGCTTCTCCCACCTCCTTGTCTAGAGCAGAGACCACCAGCAGTACCTCAGGCTGGGGAAAACTCTTCACTACACCAGGTTCTTCCCCAGACCTCAGTAAACTCTTCACTATGTCATAGCAAAACTATTAAACAGGCTTAAATCATCCACATTTTGAGCTGAGAATGCTTCTATCTACTGCTCCCAGAGAAGCCTGTTCAAGTTTCCAGGTTTTTTTTTAGTCTTGAGCAAGGTCAAGATGCAGGTGGATACTCAGCAGCTTGTCACTGATCCAAAGAGAAAGCTCTAATCTAACCCAACAAGTCAGGAACCAGCCCAGAAGGGGCTGGGGATGCTGTGACAAGCATCAGACTCAGGTCCTCTAAGCTCAGCTTCACTGCCAGGGCACCCACGTCCCTCAGCACCACATCTCCAGGGCTTTGAAACAGCAAGGATGCTTCGCTCAGCGTAGCCCAGGGAACACCCACCATTCCCACACCAGATGGCCTCTGACAGACACCAAAAACCCCTCCATCCTCTCTTCAAAGCAAAGCACATTCCCAAGATGGAAAAGGCTGGTGTTCTAACAGCTCTGCAGAGAAACATTGGGAACAATTCCCCGGATAAACACAACTGAAAGACGCAGGAGCTCTTTCTGAAGTCGCCAGGGGAAGTGTTTTTGAAGTGTTAACAAACCACCAGCACGACTCCGACTTGGGGAGGGGTTTTCCTTTTTCTCACTAAGCCCGGGGACGCTCAGATGCCCTTTACCCCCAGAAGCGGCTGCAGCAGAACTCAAAAAGGCCAATCACTAATAATCCAGCAGGGACAACTCATTCCCCTTCTTCCCACTCTTGTTTCCCGGTGGGAAGGGGGAGGCCAGGTACAGAAATGAACTGGTACAAACCTTGTAAAGCGTTTCATCCCAGATGGAGGTTCTAAAGCAAACACATTCCAAGGGACGGGAAAGGCGCTTCAAGTCTTCCTCACGCTCTTTAAAAATCTGGGAAATAAGGAAAAGAAGAGCAGCTGAGTGGAACTAGTTCTGCCTTTGGTGGAGTTGCTATATCCCGTTTAGATCGTGCGTTTCAAACGGATCTTGAGGCAATTTTGACAAATTCCTGGTCACAGATAAAACGCTCCATCACAGAACGGGACAGGAAGAAAGCTCCTGAGGCTCATCAGGAGGAGAAGCTCTGAGACATGTGCCCAGAGCCTTCTCATGCCATACTCTGCTCTTAGAAATCACGGGTACGAAAACCAGTGAGGAGAGGGAACAGCAAAGAGTCTGGCGCCAGGCTCCTTCAGAGCTGTCAAAAGGCAGCAGGACAACCACCAACGCGTCTCTGCAGGGCCAGACACAACGACCACCTTCACCTCAGCTGTAGGAGCGTGACAGAACGTGACCTGATCCCCATGAGATGCCGCCTAGGCCAGCACCTACCACTCAGGTCCTGCAGATCTTACTGCAGCCTTTGGTGTCCCAGAGGTGGTGATCTGGCTGGGGATTTGCACATTCTTCTGAGCAGCAGACACCTCAGCACAGATCTCGGTGGGTGTGGGAAGACAGCCACTGAAAGCAGATCTGAAATCAGGGCCCTCTTCTGCCCACCCCTCACTTCAGGGCCTCATGAGAGTCTGCCCAACAAGGGAAACCCAGCATTGCTCCACTCGTTTGAGCAGGGCTTGTTGGGACAAGACAAGGGATGATGGTTTGAAACTAAAAGAGGGAGATTTAGACTGGAGAGAAGGGGGGGATTTTTGCAGCTGAGGGTGATGAGAGCCTGGCCCAGGCTGCCCCAAGAGGTGGTCGCTGCCCCATCCCTGGAACCATCCCAGGGGAGGTTGGATGGGGCTCTGAGCAACCTGCTCTACTTGCAGATGTCCCTGCTCCCTACAGGGCAGTTGCACCAGAAGAGCCTGAATGGTCCCTTCCCACCCAAACCAGTCTGGGATTCTAGTCCCAAACCAAAGCTGGACAAGGCAGCATCAAGAAGATTTGAGGCTCATCCTCCAGTCTGGAGGGAAGGCCGGCAGCCCACAGGGACCTCCAGACTTGCCGCAGGCCAGGCAGCCTGGGATGTGCTCATCTAGCACGCAAAGCTCATTTTAATTCTGGTATCAAGAGTCAGTTGCTTTCAGTCCAAGCTGAAAAGGCAAGGTTGGTAGGAAGTCACCACCTTCTTATTTCCCTACAGCCTTTCAAAAGCTCGAAAAATCTCTGAAAGGTGGATCCCCAGACTCTGCAGGATACCCCCTGGGGCAGAGGAGTGTTTATGAGGTGATCTCTGGGCAGGCTGCTCACACTGAGAGGGAACAGAATCAACCAGCAGAAACCACCTTAGAGCTAACCGGGATGGTTTCACCTCTTTTTTTCCTTTTTTTTTTTTTTTTTATTTTTCCAGTTATGCTCTAGAGCAGAGTCTACACTGGATCGAAGGCAACAGCTAAAGAAAAACCAGCCGTCACTGCCACCACCACCGCCTGCAAAGTGGTCCAAATGGTGAGCAGCAAGTTTAAGGTGGCTGGATTTCTTCCAGTTCTATCTCCCTTCTGGAACCACGGTCTGGTGGAAGCCCTAAAATCAGCACTATAAAAGAGCAGTTGTCACTAAACCCCGGTAGTTCTTTTCTCCACGAGGTTACGTGCAAGAGGTGGTGACAACACCCAACTTAGAACAGGCAGAAAAAGCTGAGAGGCCTTTGACAGCTCCAACCATCTGAGAAACCCTTGCAGGAACAGCTTCATTGGAAGCAGGAAATCCCAACGCTCAAGCGCCGTCGGAAGCCGCTCAATCTGAAAAGCGCCAGCGGCAGCTCTCAGCTTCTCACCAAATCCCGTTGATCCTCCTGCACCAAGTCCATCTTGTGCACCAGACAGAAGATCTTGGCGTCGGGAGAGTTCTGCAGGATGGCCTCCAAGCAGGACTGGTAGTAGTGCATGTCCTTCTCCAGCTCACGGCTCTCTACATCGAAGACGTAGATGAGGACTTCGACGTTGCGGAAGATGTTGTCCCGCTGGCTGGTGAAGTAGTTCTCCATAAAGGTGTCCTGGCTGAGAAGGAGCAGAGTGACAAAGCAAGGAGATGCCAGTTAGAACAACCAGGTCTCACAGAGCCAGGAAAGGCACCACGGGGAAAAATACATTTTTCAGCTGGTGGAGCTGAGCAGAGTTGGGAGAGCTCTGCAGAGGCTCTATCAGCAGGAGGAGCCTTCCGCAAAAAGCTGCTTCCAGGAGCCACAGGATGGCTGTTCACTTCCAGCAACTCATTTGCATCAAGCTGCTGAGGAGCAATTCCAAAACCAGCGCCACCTCAGGAGAGGGTCCAGGTGAAGGGCTCAGGCTTTTGGCCAGCAGAAGAAAGCGGGTGGCAAGGGAAGGGGGGACCTACCACACCTTTTATGGAGGGATAACTCAACAGACAGCGAAATCATGTCGGCCTCTTCCACCCACAAGCCTAAGACGTGGTTCCCGTTCTTCCCAGAGCCATCCCACCGGTTTTACGGTGTCTCTTCGCCCACAATCAGCCTCCTCGTCCCTCTGGGGCAGGAGGGGCTCCACTACCTCCCCGGCGCTAACCCCGTGACGGTTTCAGAAGCAAAGGAGCCAACAGCACCTACCCTCCGCAGTCCCAGAGGTTCAACACCAGGTTTCCTAGAAATCTAACATGGGAGTGTTCCACGTCAACTGGAAAGAGACAACAGGAGTTTATCGACTGTACCGCACCCCCCCGATCAGAGCAACCCACCCTCCCCGTTCCGTGGCCCATCGCTTGGTAAATCCCATCTAGACCACACTGGGGGAGGTAAAGCTGTAGCTGAAGGTGCTACGGGGAAAAGACAGTTCCTAGAGTCGTTCCTGGCTTCCTTCTCTCTACTCAGGACACCGTTCTCCTGAGAAGCACAGCAGGTGGTTCTCCCTTAACATCGTTTTCTCGGATATTTTGTGCTCTCGGATCTTTGGGATATTTTAAGAGAGATCTGAGTTCCAGCAGGCTCTGTGAGGCCTTAAAAAAAAAATTAAGAATGGGAATTTAATCCATGGGCCCAATTTAGGGTGCTGGGGAAACAAAAAACAACCCCTGAGGCTAAGTCCTCAGAGGCTTCCCAGCAAGGAGCATCCTGGCAGCTCACATCCCAGTGTCAGAGGAATCACTCTCTGTTCTTTTCAGACCAGTGGCTTTGGAGGAAAAAAAAAAAAGCACCAAAAAAAAAGGCAGGAGACACCAGTTAAGCCCAGTGCACCATCCTGCCAAAACCACAGAGGTGCAGGGAGATCCCTGCACTGTGATCCGCTGGCCAGCAACAGGGGAGCTTCTCCAACAAGCAGGGCCACGAGGAAGCTCTGAAGATGTAGGTGCAGCAAAGGCTGCTTCCCGATCCAAAACAAGGCAGTTAAGGATGAAAGTTCCTCAAGAAAGCAGCCAAACCGGAGCCAGCGGCGCTTTCCCTTTCGCTCCAGCTTCCCACCTGCCCTCAGCCGACCCCAGGAGGATCAGCAGCCACCCGGCCGCTCCAGAGAGGATGGCTGGAGGGAACGGCCTCGCCCCTTGATCGAAGAGGGTTGGAGCGCTGGGAAGCGGCAGTTCCAACGGGAGGAGCCTTACTTGTGGCACCCAGGCGCCGCGTGTCCCTGGCGATGTAGTTTGCAAAGATAATGGACCTCATGCTGGTCTTCCCAGACCCGCTTTTACCCATCAGCAGCACCTGAGAAGACACAACATAAACAAAAAAAAATAAAGGGGAGAAGAATGAGCTACCGGAGAGCACCGGGTCCTCCAGGGGCCCCTCGGGATTAACGTCTCGCTGCCGAAGCCACCAAAACACAGGCCCAAGGTATTTCAGATGAGGAAGATGAGAGAGGAGAGGCAACGAGCAGCACCACGCCAGGGAAAGCAGGAGACCATCGTCCCCATCTCCCTGCCATCCATGCTGGTTGGACTGGAAACCTTCCCATCACGTTTCAATTTTTATGCCCCCAACCCTTTGGGGAAACTCTGCCCTTTTCCAGGCACCACGCTCCCGTTCCTCCAACGGAAGCGCAGCCACGGGGGCCAAGGCTCGACGGTTTTAATGACAGCAAAGGACTCGGCCAAGGCAGAAGGAGCAGCTTTATCTCAAGCCTTTAAGGCCAGGCTGGAAACAACCCCGCTGCCTGCTCCACGCTGGGATTCCCCACCCGGTGCTTCATTCCTCATCACGCTCTCGTCCTTCTCGACTTGTTTTCTCTTCTCCAAAGGACAAGTCGCATTTCAAGCTTCATGTATCAGAAAGATCAGCCAAAAAGCTAAAAGCAGGTGGGCCAGCCCAGACACTTGACTCCAGAGTCCTGGTTGCCGATCCCCGGGCCGAAGGAGCGGTAGCCAAACGCTGAGGGATGACTAGTGGGGTGGGAAAGGGAGAAGGCAGCCACACAAGGCAAGACTCTACACTCTGATCTGAAAATAAAATTACCCCCCCACCACCCAGGGACAGCCAAGGCGGACTGGCTCACCAAACCCGCTGCTAAACCAGTTCCAGTTCCAACATCAAACTCAGCCTTTGGCAACAGCCCTGAAAACCCGTCGGGCTGAAGCGCTCGCTCGACTCCCGGCCCCGCTCCACGACCGCCCGGCAACAACCACCAGAATCCTGCGGTCAAAGAGGAGCAGGAGAACCAGCCGGTGCCCTCTGCCAGCGAGCACCCTTTCCGACCAGGAGCGGCCACGCGCCTCTGGGATTCGGTGACAAGGGCAGCTCCTCGGAGAGGCGGCCTCCTCAGGTCACACCTTCCAGAGCAGAGCCCCGGGAAGCTCCGCTCCTCTTCTCCACTCCCGAGCGACGCGCAGAGCGGAGAGAGAACATCGCCATCTCTCCTTTCCCACCACCTGCTGGAACTTGAGAGGGCTCCGAGGCACAGCCCAACAGGAGAAGCCACTTCCCAACGTTTTAGACTGCGGAGGCCCTTCAAGGGGGTCAGACTCCAGCAGGGACCAGGTGGGAAACCCAATCCTTGCAGAGCGTGGAAAAGCAGCCGAATGTTCTCTACACAGCCGCTTTCATGGCTCAGAGTGTGCTCACTCCTGGAGTATCATAGAATCATAGAATTGTCAGGGTTGGAAGGGATCTTGAAGATCAGTGAGTTCCAATCCCCCTGCCGTGAGCAGGGACACCTCCCACTAGAGCAGGTTGCCCAGAGCCCCATCCAACCTGGCCTTCAAAACTTCCAGGGATGGGGCTTCCACCACCATTCTGGGCAACTTGTTCCAGGGTCTCACCAACCTCACGGGGAAGAATTTCTCCCTGACGTCCAATCTAAATCTCCCCTCCTCTAGTTTGGATCCATTCCCCCTTGTCCTATCACCCTTTGGTTCTCAAAAGAGGCGCTGCTCCTTCCCTATGCGTCCAGCTCCAGCCTCCCAGGAGCCCTTGGTGAATTCCTGGCTCCCGGCACAAGCTTCAGCAGGGTCTCCCCGTCGGCCAGCAAAGCGGATTTAGGGCAAACCCTCTTCCCTCCCTCCCTCCCGCCAGGCAGCAGAGGGTTTTGCAACACGTTACCAGAAATACTCACGCAGCAGTTGGGGCCGGGGGGGTGTGTGTGTGCTCTGCGAGGAGCCTGCCCTGCTGCTCACGTCAGCAAATAAATCCCAACCTGCCTTTCATTCCCAGGACTTGAAGCAGTAAAGGATGCCCCTGCTGACGGCGAGGGCATAGAGAGGCACCTGACAGCCGAGGAACGCAGCGAGGGAGAGACGCAAACACACGACGACGCTCGCAAAGGCGGATGGGGAGGGAAAAGCCGACCGCAAAGGATTCTCCTTTTGGTTCTTACCTTTTTCTTCATGGCTGTGCTTGGCATCACCCACCTACAGAGAGAAGACCATCTTCTTACGCTGCTCTACTTTCCTCCCTCACAGGCTCCACTTCAACGCCCAAATCCCACCCCCAGAAGTACCGCGCAAAAGGGGAAGCGCTCCTATACTGACACAATTCCCCCAACCTCCCCCTCGCCTGGCACTTGACAGCTTCTGCTCCAGGCAGCCGGGGGAAACTTCGGCCAAAGCCTCCCGCTGCTGGAAAACCCTCTAACACACCCACGGTGCACAACCTCCCAGTCATTACACGGCCGAAACAGGCCTCAGCAGGAGAAGGGCGACCGGCACTGGAAGGCAGCGGGAGCCACCTGCAGAGCAGCCCCGCAGCTCGGCTCCCCCCTCACCCAGCACCGGCCTCACCCGTTGTCCCTTCTCCTACCCTGTCCCCTCCTGGGATGCTCAACACCCAGCAACTCCTGACCACGGCGTTGCACCGCCCCCCACACCCCGCATCCACCACCCGCCACCGAGACCCACCCCCCTCCGCCCCGGGGCCGCCCAGACGGCCCCCCACTTGGCTCCCCTGCACCCCGGGCTGTCCCCAACCCCACCGAGCCNCCGGGCAGAAGCGGGGCCAGGGCTGCAGCGGGGCCTGGCGGAACCTCGGCCTGGCGGAACCTCGTACCGCCCTGAGCGGCGGGAGGTGCTGCGGGGACTCCCTGCGGCTCCGCGCAGAGGTGCGGGCGGGAAGCGCCATCGGGCCGGCAGAGAAAGTTCGTTTCAGCGCCTCCCATATGGTCTAGCGGTTAGGATTCCTGGTTTTCACCCAGGCGGCCCGGGTTCGACTCCCGGTATGGGAAGCATTACTTTTCTCCTCCTTGACTTTTTCACACGTTATTTTTGCATCAAATTTCTGTCGCGAAGCGGTAGGAAGCGCTCGGGCCAACCCCGTCTCCCTCCTAAATTTAAAACGTTCCAAGTAAATGGGACAACAGAGGAACTCGACTAAATAATACGGGATTAATCACGGTTTTTAATAATGAGGGCGAGAAAATCGCTGCTTGATGGCCCAAACTCCTGTGGGGAGGGCAGGTGGCCCTCTGGTCTTGGGGAGAAGCAGGGCCCTCCCTGCCCCTCAACGCTCCGAGGGGCCCATCAATCGCCACCTTCTGCTGTGACTTCTGGGGTACCAGAGATCGAGGCTTCAGCTGCTCTTGGGGCAGCCCCAGAGATGCTGCTTCCATAAGGCCAGAGCCTCGTCGCCTTGTGTAACCTCCCTCAGCCTTGTCACCTCATGTACACCCCTCTCAGAGCCTTGTCACCTCTTGTACCCCACCTTAGAACCTTGTCACCTCATGTACCCACCCTGAGCCTTGTCACCTCACGTATCCCCCCCTCAGAGCTTTGTCATCTCACGTTCCCTGCCTGAGCTTTTTCACCTCACACGCCGATGTACCCCCCCTCAGAACCTTACCACATTTTCCCTGTCAGAACCTTGTCACCTCAAGTATCCCCTCCGTCAAAGCTTCATCACTTCACCTATCCCCCCCCGCACACACAGCTTGTCACCTCACATACCCCCATTCAGAGTTTTGTCACCACAGACGCTGTCCCCAGAACCTGTCACCTCACATTTCCCCCCTCAGAGCCTCGGTGTCTCATAGGGACTGCGTGTGGACGGAGGTCACCTGAGCTGGGCAGGGAGCCCCTGACTGGGCACCAGCGGTGGGTGGGACACCCAAGGCAGAGGGGGGGTTCTTAATCTGGAGAAGAGAAGCCTGAGAGGGGATCTGACTCATGTCTATAAATATCTGAGGGGTGGGGGTCAAGTGGAAGGGGCCAGGCTCTTTGCTGGGGTGCCCTGGGACAGGACAAGGAATAACAGGTGCAAGCTGGAACCCAGGAGGTTCCACCTCAACAGGAGGAGAAACTTCTTTGCTGGGAGGGTGACGGAGCCTGGCCCAGGCTGCCCAGAGAGGTGGTGGAGTCTCCTTCTCTACAGACTTTCCAACCCCCCTTAGATCTGCTCCTGTGTGGCCTGCCCTGGGTGATGCTGCTCTGGCAGGATCTGATCTCCAGAGGTCCCTTCCAACCTCTACCATTCCAGGATTCTATGATCCTGTGCCCCGCTCCGGAGGACGGTGGGGACGCTGTGGGTGCGCCAGCAGCTGCGTGTGGGTAAACAGGGTAAATTCCTGTTGGGTTTTGATGCTACTTCAGTGACAGTCAGGGATCAGACGGGCTCGATGGATCCTCCCTCTTCAACGCTGAGCAGTGACACTGAAAAACCAGCTGAAGTCTGAAGGATGAAGAACGAACGGGTCTTGTTTTCAAAGAAAACCGTACAAAATCCGATTACTCTGGCAACCTCCTTCTAACCCCCCCATATTCTTGCAGGTGAGAAACTCATCTCTCATTTTGGAAGGAAGTTTAGAACCAAACTGCACGATGCCAGCGCTCCCCCCACCCCCTCCACTGTTACTCGTACGGCGCCTTCTGCCACACGTCGCACGCTCGGGTTGCTCACTCTGGAAGCTTTATTGGCAAAATTTTCACTTGAACGAGCCAAAAAACCCACAGGGCAGGTGCTGCACAGAACACCGCTGCTTCAGGGTCACAAAAACCCGAGCAATCCCACTTTGCTGGACCCCCAGCCTCTCTTTTTTACGGCTGTAGAGTGGCCAGGAGCGCCGTAGCTGCGCTCTTCTCCTCAGCCTGCCCGAGGTTTGGGGTTGAGCACAAGAGGTGTCTGCACACAAACGGAACCACAGAGCCCACCGCTCTGATCAGCTGCTGCAGCAGCAGAGGAAACTGGACTTGCTCAGTTCCAAAAACACTGGATTTTTCTGGGTGTGGTCCGAGCCCAAGTGCCATTACCACCAGAAGAACTGAAGCAGCTCCGTATTTTTGCCCCGGCTTGATTCCTGTGGCTCCCGCGCTTCAATAAACCACCCAGTGACTCCACAGTCTTTGAAGACTAAACATTTTGCCTCCAAGAGACAACTTTCCACTCCCCAGGGGAAAAAAGCAAGCAGCCTGGGATTCCCCGTTGTCCGATCCGACTCGTACCAAGCGCTCGAGCCAAGGACAAGATGCTTTCTTCCAGGGATCCGAGTCCTGCGGTGCCTTCACGGCGGGTTTTTCTCAGGATGCTGGTTGTTTCCATCTCTTTTCAATTCTTGGGTAAGAAGGAGACAGCAAAATGAGGTACTACAAGATGTAGCCTTTACAGGCCACCCCACCGCCGGGGCCTTGCACCAGCCACGGTGTTGTTGGGGTGTTTCAGGAATGAACACACAGCTCTGCTCAAGTCTGGTTGTTGGGAGACCACCAGCATCAGCAGGAGGCGTTTGCGCTCATCCTTTGGCTGTAGGTGCTCCAGGAGATGTGGTCACTGAGGGTGTTCCACACCTTGCTGGAAGGACCTTCCCAGGGTCCAGAGGTGGGATTTAGAAGGTAGGACTTTGGTACCACCCCAAGCTGCCCAGATGAAGACAAACTGCTCAGAGCTGCACGGCAACCACAGAGCTTTTCACACAGCCACAAAGGTATCAAGTACTGGCCAAGTATTAAGCAAGTCCCCAGGCCAAAGGAAATAAGGCACCTAATTAAGTCTGGAGTTATAGGTGATTTTTAAACAAGATAAATAGAAAACCAGCCCTCTCTGCTCCCAACATACCAGAAGGACAGCGTTTCCAACACCTGGAGAGAGTAGTTTCAGAGGAAGGTCACTCACACCGGGAGAAATATCCCGCGGGAAGGTGTGAACTTGGCTGTCAAGCTCATTTCCTCAGCGGGAATTTTGTTATGGAGAACGTTGCCGCTTGGGAAATACAGAGCACTGTGGGAAGGCTGTTCTCCAGGGATGAGTCTGGAATGGGAGAGAGAGAGAGAGAGAAAAAAAAAATGGATGGAAGGCAAATAGGAAGCTGGAAGCCATTTGGAATTCGGCCACTTGGCCGTTCTTCTCCATTTTCCTGCCAGATGCAGAATTGTGTCCTTTATTTATTTGAATTCTTTCTTTGGCAGGTGACAGGCACCCTGGGAGGGAGCAGCTAAAGGAAAATCAATACCAAATTGGAGCTAAATAGATGGGAGAGTCCCTCAGAGGTTCAGTGACGTCTCCAGCAGCCCTTGGTGAGTCTCTGAACACGGCCACGGGAAGTCAAGAGGCTGGGTAAAGGGGAATGAAATTGTAACGGTGACGTTTAACCAGCTCGAAGGGATCTGCTGCACGGACATTACGAGGAACCAAAAAAAGGAGAAGCAAAACCCTTTGATAAGGGCCTGAAAGGTTTCAGAAACAGCAAACTGCACCTTAATTCTGTCCCTTGGAGGGAACCAGGGCTGAGCTCAGCTCGTTACTGAAACCTCCCCTTCCTCAGGGACAATTTGTAGCTCGGGGCCGATCGCTGCTGAGCCCGGAGGGCAATTAAGGCCCTGCCAAAATTCAGTGTTTTCTAAGAATGTCTGGATGTCACGTAGCTGGGCCTCCCTCACATCCCCAGCCTCCAAAAAACCCGCTCACCAGCAATTCCATTCTGGGTTTTGGCAGCAGCTGTGACCACATCAGCTAAGGAAAAAAAAAAATAAAAAATAATTGAGTAGAACTTTACTTGTTTAGCAAATAATAGCTCCACTATGTATCCACATTGCTGGCAGTATATATATATATATATACATACACATATATTTCTACATGATGTAGGACCAGGGAAAACCAACAACATTACCCAGGTGAACTCGACGGGAATCTTCCCCTGGAGCTGCTGTCAGCTCGCTCTCCTTCCAAGGGAGAGAACTTCTTGCTTTGATGATGAGATTTCAAAGTAATTCATTTGTAGGATCAACGTGACAAAATGTGAGATTTCATGTAGATTTCCCCAGAGTCATCCCAGAAAGGTTAGAAACCCGCCCAGGGTGTTTGCTTCTCTTCCAAAGGGATGTGGCCGCAGGATGAGATACTTAGGTTGATTTTAATCTGGGCTTTGGCCAGCTACCTGTTGTAATCACAGGGTGTAAAATTATATAAAAGTGAAGGCAGCAGGGAGAAGGATGAGAGGACATCTATAAAATATTTCTGTACAAAGAACGAAATGTAAAACAGACAGGAGAAGGGACAGCAGCTCTTCAGACCAAACACACCGATCCCAAGATCAGGCTGCTGTTACCAGGACAAAGTAAAAAAAAAATAAAATCACAAAAGCTGCAGTAGGAGCCTGAGATGACATCACCCTTGTCCTGTCCCAAGGTCCTCCCTGCATTAGGGTACGTGGGTACAGAGCTGGATTTGTCTGATAGAGCAGGCATTCGGGGCGACACTTTGCATTATCCAAAACTAAAATGTTTTGGGTGGGAAGGGACCTTTCAAGCTCATCTGGTCCAACCCCCCTGCAGGGAACAGGCACATCTGCCACTAGAGCAGGTTGCTCAGAGTCCTGGCCAACCTCCCCTGGGATGGTGCCAGGGATGGGGCAGCCTGGGCCAGGCTCTCTCCACCCTCAGCATCAACAATCTCTCCCTTTTCTCCAGACTAAATCTCCCTCTTTCAGTTTAATCCCATCCCCGCCTTGCCCTGTCCCAACAGGCCCTGCTCCAAAGTCTGTCCCCATCTTTCTGACAGGCCCCTGGAAGTCCTGAAAGGGCCCCAGAAGGTCTCCCTGGAGCCTTCTCTTCTTCAGGCTGAACAAGCCCAACTCTCCTAGCAGGGTTCC